>OX377205.1:9890370-10388260 GCA_947396885.1 Heligmosomoides polygyrus polygyrus
GAAAACCATTTTCACCTCTTCGGCCGCCGAAACAAGTTTGGGCTGCGCTTCGGCCCGAGTGCGGACACGGCGGCGCGCCACTCGCTGCCTTGCGACCTCCCGCGGCACTTGTATCCGGGGTGATCACTGATAGACCGCGGCGCAGGAGGTGGAATACTGTACATTGGCGATATACGACATGTGGACTGCCGCGAGAGGTCGCAAGGGCAGCGAGCGGCGCGCCGCCGTGTCCGCACTCGGGCCGAAGCGCAGCCCCAAACTTGTTTCGGCGGCGAAGAGGTGAAAATGGTTTTCATTTTCAATTCGGACAATATTACATCTGTGGAAAGCTCGCAATGAGCTGAGAAATGCTGTCCAGTTGGTTTTTCAAATAAACTCATCCATAAAGAGGTAAGCGACTGAAACAAAAATTTCTGTTGTTTTCGTCAAACTTTGGCCGCATAGAAATCTACTTTGAACGGCCAAAATCTTTTCGTTCTTTTTAGATTCGAATGTGCCTGAGGACTACTGTAGACCACAAAAAACACGGCTTTCGTACTTATCCTGTACAGCAGCAAACGAAGTTCAAAGATAGGAGAAATACTACGCACCATATTGAGATTGGACCAATCCCGTGTTGGAAAACAGAAAATCGAGTCATTTTTGATCATTTCTCAAAGCCATTTTACATGTTTTCCAAAGACCATCGTTCCCGCAATGGAATAGTAGAATACTGTCTTCTGTAGCGGGCTACTAGTTGGGTAATTCTTAACTGAATCTTAGGTTTTCGCGCGTTTGCGCTTATCTGAAATCGGGTCTATGTTATTCAAATTTAGCACTATTTAGTACCACAATGACACCTGATGCGTAACAAATACAGATCTACTGAAACAATAGAGGATTTCTGAGTTTCGATGAACCTCGTCAACGGAAAGCCTTAAGGACATGCCACTGGGGATCTCGGAGGGGTCGTAAATCAATTAACGGAGCCGAGGAAGCAAAAGCTTCATAACTAGGTCACTGTGCAATCGTTTTAGACGACGTTTAGATTGCTGGATAGAAAATGAGACGGGGCTTCTAATGGTGTTAATTAGATTTTAAACAAGTAACCTTGAGAAGAGTTACGGCAATGCGACGCTTTGTGACGGATTAATCCGTCGCAAAGCGTCTTTTTTGCAAAGAATCTGAGCGGTATTGTACTTTTACTTAACAAAACTGCTCCGTTTTAGATCGAATCCTCAGTTGGGATTAAAAGTGGGTTCTGTCTGATAACAGGAAACGCTCCGGACAGTGGTTGGGCGGTGACGCACCTCCTAGGCAATTTCCAGAGGCGAACCTCCACCAAAAAGGTAATGGTCACTGGGTGGTGGTCGGCGGCTGGTGTGATCCATTACAAACTTCTGGCACCAGGCCAAACGATCAGAGCAGAGTCCTACTGTAAGGAAATCGACGAAATGCACCGAAAATTGCGTCAACTTCACCCAGCATTAGTCTTCAAAAGAGGGCGGATTCCTTCGCACGATAACGCCCGTCGACACTTCTCACAAAGCCCTATTCGAAAATTGAACGAATTAAGGCTTGAAGTTCTGCCTCACCCCATAATCTCCAGACCTCTCACCAATCAACTACCCCCTTTTCAAACACTTTCCGAACTTTCTCGCTCGTAAAACCTTCTCCATTCAGGACCTAGCTTTCGTGGTTTTGTCGAATCTCGACCACCTAATTTTTTCGCTGATAGAATACGGTTACCGACGGTTACCCATCGGCAAAAGGGTGCTGATTCGAGCAGTGCTTATTTCGACTAAATCCGATAAGATTTGAGAAAGTTATGGTTGTTCAAAGTGAAGCATTCAAAACGCCGAGAACTTTCCGGACAACCTAATATTATGGCGTTTAATTGACTGGAGAGCTTACAGAGAGAGAACAGCTAAGGTTAGTCAATCTCGTAAGGATGCGTCACGCATTATATTTATTTTTGAGTGAGAGACACTCTGAGTGGTCTGTAAGGTGGCTCAATTTTTCTAGACTACATAACGATCACCATTCTAGGCTTCCAAAGCAAGACCGGCACCTTTCCATAGATCCTGTGCAGCCCAGGCGAAGAGTCGAACCAAAAATCGATTCGTGAAACTCTCATGGGGGACGCCACTTGCCGAGTGTTCCATACTATACTACTTCCATACCGTTCTTTATCGTGATATTCGTCGACTCGAGAGCTGAAATGTCCCATCCGAAGCTATTCGCGATCTCTCGGTGCTCAAAGCGATACTGTTGGGGGAATTTTGGGTGTATACACGCCTGAGAAGAACAGTAGCACCTGAATGTTCATCACTGACTGGCTGATGTATACGCCCAGGCACAACCCCCCCCCCACCACTAGTGTCAAAATACCCAGTTCTGATGCCTATGCAAAAATTTACAAAACGGATGAACCTGTCCTTTTCAAATGGCTAGGTATAAGCCAAACAGCCCCTCAATGGCCCACGACAATACCGGCTAGAAGCATTAGGTAGTCCCATAAGTTCCCTTCGTTTTTATTCAACGATTCACTGCGGATTTCGCCGGAAGTCTCTTGCATAGCGCTATACAGCTTTCGAAAGAGAATGCTTTGCTCTATCAGACCGTATATTGCATTTCTTTTTTTATTCTGAATTTTGTCAATTTTTAGGTCGTTAAAGTGAAAAGTGAAAAGTGAAAAAGTGGCCATCCGCGCAGTGCTTCTCTCCGCTTAGGTTTGGAATTTTTTGGGCAGCTTTTCATAGCATTTGGAAAAAAATGTTTTGTACTACAAGAACGCGTGTTGGCCCTATTTGCTCACTTGTCCCTTATTGATTTTTAGGCCATCAAATTGGGACGTCCGAAGGAGAAGATTTATTTTTACCGATAGCTCCTGCTCTGTGATTGGACTTTTTTGCTCGGTGTTGTATGCTGTTCGAAAGAGAATGTCTTACTCTGAAAGAATTTGTGTTGCGTTTATTGGCTCATGCTGATTTTTGTCGAATATCAGCAAAATTCCAAGAAGAGAAAAATCGTCTTCATCAACAACTCTTTCTCCTTGTTCAGTTGTTGACATTCGACAGAAATCAGCAAGAGCCAATAAACTCGACACAAATTCTTATATAGCAAGACATTCTCTTTCGAATGACGTATAATACCAAGCAAAAAAGTCCAACCACAGAACCGAGCTGTCGGTAAAAATTCAGTCGGAAAAGTCGGAATTCCCAATTTGATGACCTAAAAATCAATAAAAGACAAATGAGCAGATAGCGCCAACACGTATTCTTGAAGTGCCGAACATTATCTTCCAAATGCTGTGAAAAACTGTGCTAAAATTCCAAACCTAAGCGGAGAGAACAAGTGCGCAAATGACCACTTTTCACTTCAACGACCTAAAAGTTGACAAAATTCAGGATGAAAAAGAAATGCAATACACGCTCTGATAGATAGACAACGATTCGTTGAAAAAAACGGCGGGACTTATGGGACAACTTAATAGAATGCGTGGCAATTTCTCGACGAGACGAGTGACGAGGCATGCCATAACCAGAGATCCAAAGCACTTTTGTCCAAAGGTCCACTGGCCTCGGTTGTGAACGTGTTTACCGCTCAACATGGACGAGTTGCACTTTGGACGGTAAAAACACCCAAACCAATGGAGCAGACAGACATCGAACACGTGAGTGCACACGCCCACCTGGTGCGCGTGTGTCTGTAAGTGAGTGTGCCTGTATTTGTGCGTGTGTGTAGGTGTGTATATATGAGATATGGCAGGTGAGTGCGTGTGTGTGTATGAGTGTGTGTATGAGTGTCTGTGTGTATGTGTGTATGAGTGTGTGTCTGTGTGTATGAGTGTGTGTCTGCGTGTATGTGTGTATGAGTGTGTGTCTGTGTGTATGAGAATGTGTGTCTGTGTGTATGTGTGTATGAGTGTGTGTATGTGTGTTTGTGTGTATGTGTGTATGTGTGTCTGCGTGTATGTGTGTGTGTCTGTGTGTATGTGTGTATGTGTGTGTTTGTGTATGTGTGTATGAGTGTGTGTCTGTGTGTATGAGTGTGTGTCTGTGTGTATGTGTGTATGAGTGTGTGTCTGCGTGTATGTGTGTATGAGTGTGTGTCTGTGTGTATGAGTGTGTGTGTCTGTGTGTCTGTGTGTGTGTATGTGTGTGTGTGTGTGTGTGTGTATGTGTGTGTGTGTGTGTGTGTGTGTGTGTGTGTGTGTGTGTGTGTGTGTGTGTGTGTGTGTGTGTGTGTGTGTGTGTGTGTGTGTGTGTGTGTGTGTGTGTGTGTGTGTGTGTGTGTGTGTGTGTGTGTGTGTGTGTGGTTTTTCGCTTCAGGGACCTGTCGCCTGGTTCCCCATCACTTTGAGAGGAGGTGGAGTCACAAAACCGGACCAGAAGGTCTCGACTCAGTCCACTCTAGGGTGCAAAGGTTTTTGACGTGGCTCATCGGAAGTGAGCGCCGCTAGCACTGACATGGTACCCTTCAGCCTTTTAAAGTCGATCAACTGTGTAACCATAGAATGCCGCAATCTCCTTTTTTGCATTAAAAATATCGCCCTTCCGCACTTTAAAGTATGCTCTAAATCATTATTTTTTCCTTGTAAAATAAAATTTTATAAAATTTCAAACAGTGTGTTTGTTCACTTACTGGGATAGGTGAAGTCTATTACAACAAAGTTCGAGAAAAGTCAAAAAAGGTTACTAAATTTTCCTTCGAGAAAAAATATTCTAAACGTCTCAGAGCTTCTCTATTTTAATGGGAAAAAGCACGCTTTGATTTAAAAAATGTTCGACTTGATTTCAAAAATGTCACGCTTATTTAGATAAGAAAGGTACCCCAATTTAATGTGAAACTTAGCCAATAAATATGACATGAAATATAATATTGTAACACACAACCCCGCCCGCCTACTTCTAAGGATTTGCGGCAGCCGTTCCTATTAATTTCCGGGATGCGCCATGCATTCTGCTTCTGTCTGACGTTCAGTCGTATTGAATGCACATTTGCCTTGTACAATAAGGTAAGGCGGAAAAATAGTAGACAGGACTCCTAAAAGATGCTTTGAACCAGGTACCCAACCCTGGAAGGCATAGAGGCTGAGTTATCCTAGGCGGAAATCGAACCTAAATCAATCAGGAGCGTGTGCGCAGCACGCAGCACCTCCTACCGACTGCGCCGTGTGCTCCTGAGTCATACAGAGAAGAAACATACCGCTACTATCACAAATGGCTTCCGAAAGCAGGCGAAAGGCTCTGGGGTAGCTATACGGAAGCATGATCTGCTAAGGATGTCTCCTGGAGGTCCATAGCAGAATGTGACCCAAACTAGCCCAGAACCGTCTAACAAACAGTGTGCTTCTGCTTCTGAAGGACCATGAATAGCTAAATTCGCCTCGACCAAAAAGGCTAGCGGCGAAGCCGTAAAACGTCATCCACCGTTCAACCGAAGGTGAAAATCAAAGAATCTGAAAAGCGACGTCGCCAGCAGACCGACGACGTCAGAATGCATACAACGGCCACATCACAATCCACGTCCACAACTTGCGAACTAAAAATAAAAACATCGTTGTTTGTGTGCGCCGCCAGTGTGGTGCCTAAGAGTAGCCACGCCGTCGTCCAGTCGCTTCGTCGCCGACAGTTCAGGATCGCCAGTCTTCTGAATTCGTCATCAGCTCCGCCATCGTCGCCGTCGCCGACCCCTCAAGTCGGTTCGTCGTCGTCGACGACCGTGGCGGTGCGGTGTGGAGTGTGCGGCGAGCATAGTATAGTTGGACGTCATATGTGGACTCTGAACGCGGGTGTGTCGACGAGAGTCCGGGTGGATTCTGGAGGTGGTGACGACGAGATGCGACGCAGCGACGCAGCGTTGTTTTCGTCTGGCGCCCCTCGAGGCAGCAGCAGCCAGCAGCAGCAGTAGTAGCAGTAGCGCTTCGACAAAAACAACCACCCAGACCTAGCCAGCCGATGTCACGCCCAGCCGGCGGCGACGGCCTACTGCTGCTACTGCTACTGCTGGCGGCATTCTGGTCGTTAGTTGAACTCGAAGTTCGTCATCGATCTGGTCTGAGCCGGGCTGACGGGCGGAAGGATGCACATGGTTGTCGGGAACTGGCTGAACTGCCGCTGAGGCGACCTCTGGAGCAGAGTACGGTAGGGCCGAGCGTGAAGCTCCATGCCTCACTTTGGACGTCTGATAGGAAGGCGACGGCTGCCTCCGAATCGACAGCACCTGTCCGCGGCTGGCCTAGGTTCGTTACGGTGGAGGTACCTAATTTCGACCAAATCCACGAAGATGAACGTCCTGAAAGCTGAACCAAGAACTACAACTGACGTAAGCAACGTCGCGAAACTCTCCCAGGGATCCTTCTGACCTTTCCCTAGCCAGTGAAGTGTCTTCTACTTCCTACACTTGGGAAATCGAGAATTAGAATAGAAATAGTCCCTTTTTCCCTTCTTCGTCTTGGATACTCCTCAACAGCCTGTTGTTGGCCAGAACTCCTATTTTCGCGAGTTACTAATGCATGATGCTCTGTGGTACTGCCCTTGAAGTTTACTCGCTCCAAAACGTTGCCCTTAAGCTCGTAATTCAAACGTAATGCGCCTCCCTGCGTACGCATGAAGATCAACCAAACAACATCAAATGTGGTCTTGCACAGTGTGTTCCAAAACAACGTAATGAGCATTTTTTAAACTATAACAATGAAATAACTGACAAGTTTACAAATCTTCCTATATATTAATACATAATTAATCCTCCTATATATTTTAATCAACACTTATTTAGTTCGTAGCATCTCCCTCTCTTCACTGATAAGCCACAGGGGAGGTGCTACAACATAAAAAAGGTTCGTATGAAGAATGATGGGCGAAACGAACCTTTTTATGTATTTTTGTTTTCAATTTTAATATTTTTAATATTTGATATTATTTATAAATAAGAATAACATAGAAACTAGGCAACACTATATTCAACCGCATTCGAGGTGGCCCCTTGGAGGGAGCGCGAATACGGAAGCTGGTGAAGTGTTTGGCGATGCGCCGTAGGTCATCAGGAGACAGCCGTTCCCACACCCGACGGAGAGATTCCTTCTGGGCCTCCGGGCTGTGGTGGCGCTTGGCACGGACCCTGGTCCTCAAAATGGACCACGCGCTTTAGTCCGTCGGATTCAGATCCGAGGATTGCGGTGGCCATTTCGCAGACATGATGAAGTCCGAAAAAATAGCCTTGCACCATGCTTGCGTGCTTTTCGCCCTGTGTGCAGAGCTTGAGTCTTCTCGAAACGTCCACTGCGCATTGCTGAAGTGCTGCTGGGACCACAAAAATACACCAGCCTCGAAGATGTCCCGTCGGTACACACCTTCATTTACTTTTTACTTCTTCCTCCACAAAAACCAGGGGGTCCTTCCGTTGCTGTAGATTCCTCCCCAAACCATGAGCGCCTGCGGATTTTGACAATGTTTGGCGATGGCGTAGGTGGCTGGAGCCTCTCCAGATCAGATACTGCCGATTTGGCGATTGTGAGCCTACTCCACGGGGAACAGTTTCTCGTCCGTGAACAGTGTTCGCTCCCACCCGCGACCTGCGGCCCTCAGCTTGAGTTGTCGGCATCAATGGAGCCGTTCGAGCTTATTCTTGTCCATCAGGAGCTGTGTTTTATGGAACTTGCAGGGGTTCAGTCCGCGTTTGTTTCTGGCTATTGGATACACCGATGTGAGACTGACACCGACATTACGGGCGATTTTTCTCAGGAGACCCTCAGATTTGGGATTTTTGGCTTCTCGACGATATTCCGGATATGCGGATTGCTGCTTTCCTTGAAGATGGAGCTCCAATAATCGCAGTGCGATGGTTTGACATCTTGAGAAAAACCGTAACTGGTGCAAAGTGTAACTTGAAAATTTATAACACGGACAGAAAGATACGCACAAAAGTGGCGGTATTGACGCCATGCTGCAGACAAATACGTTCGCTTGGGAGAACATCAAACCTTCATCACGTTATTTTGGAACACAGTGTATTCTGTTAGCGATAGTTTTTGGACCGTTTTGGCACGCTGCAGAAACGCCCTGAGCATTTCGAGTGAACGTTTTGTTAAATCAACGACCGTCAGGTTGATAGAAGAGAGTGACGATTAAGCAGAAGCGTGGCTCACTTCTTCTAGCTTTAGAAGAGTACGTCTGTTTCTCACATCTATAAGGGTCCACAGACATCTTTCAGTGACAGTAGCTATTCACGTTTGCCCACACATTAATTAGAAAATAAATAGGCACTATTTATCTTTCAGGATACAAAAAATAGATGTCAGATTCGTGATCAGCACCCCAAATAACCCTTCTAGCAAAGGTTTGGGCGAAATCGGCGGCCATATCTTAGTCACCGGTACCCGTAACCTACCGTACTCCAGCGTAAAACGAAAAACGGACGCCAGATTCATGACCAGCATCCCAATTAACCCCCTAAGCGAAGTTTGGGCAAAATCGATGATTATGACCTCGATAGCCTTAGTCACCCGTACCTACTGTACCCTCCCGTAATCGACCGAAATTTCCAAAACGGATGTCAGATTCATGATCAGCATCCCAAATAACCCCCTAGGCGAAGTTTGGGCAAAATCGATGATTATGACCTCGATAGCCTTAGTCACCCGCACCTACTGTACCCTCCCGTAATCGACCGAAATTTCCAAAACGGATGTTAGATTCGTGATCAGCATCAAAATAATGCTTCTAGCCAAAGTTTGGACGAAATCGGAGATTATGACCTCAACAGCCTTAGTCAACCGTATCTACCGTAATCGGCCGATATTTCAAAAACGGATGTCAGATTGGTGATCAGCATCATAAACAACCCCCTGGGCGAAGTTCTGGCGAAAAAATTTTCTCGATCTCTCCTCGACCTCTGGAGTCCTGAATGTACAATATTGCCAATAAATAAACTAAAGAATATGGGACGCATCATGGGACAGCAGCTGAAACTCAAGCAAGGGAATGGAGACGCAAATCACCCCCTCCGATTGGGATAGATCCAAAACCCATATAGAGACGTCGGCTGATGAAAAGCACAACCCGATTAATATAAAGTAACAAAATTATGAAAAGAGAAGGAGAATATGCGACTTCGACGTCAGAGGTAAATGAATGGTTTCGCAGATCGATAGCAATTGGCTAGAGGCGCTGGCTGTCGTGGTCACCGCGAATCGATTTTAGGTTCGATCACGCGTCGATCACGACCTGGCAAAATCACTGTGTTGTCGAAACACGCATCGAAACGCGTGTAATCCTTCCCCAAGAAAAGGCATGAATACCGATTCGTGACCCTATCCTGGTGCAATCCCTGTTAATGGGGTAGCATCTTAAGGATGTTATAACGGAATAGCCTAATATGGCTGCCTAGGTGCTAGCATGCTAGCAGGTTCCGAATACCTAGTTGGGGTAAGCATCCCAAGAGACGTTGCCCCTCATCCAAGGGAACTAGCCGAATAGCAGCAATTTGTACTAACTGCAAATAGGGGCGCATGTAGCGCAGTCAGACGAGGTGTAGACTGTCGCGTGCACCCGATACCAGGTTCCTGGTTCGGATTTTCCGCCCACGCCAACCAGGCCATCCATCCCTCCGGGGTCGGTGAATTGGTACCAAACTTGTCTGGGAAGGATAGAGTGGTGACTTATTCATCGACTGGCCACGGCAAATCACTGCATGGCCAAATACGTGTTCAAATCGCCTCCACGACATCCCGTAGACGTGGGGCTACAACAGCGACGGACGTAGTGTGGCATACGCAACTGCACCTTGACGCTTACTTCTTCCCAGTCACTCAATCAGTCATAACAGACACAAACAGTCACATTACCTACATCAAACTGGCACTCAAAGGAAGCAATAGCAACGGCATGCCCTACCTTGACCTGAAGAAAGGCAGAACAGGAATCGTTTCTTTCGAAATTTATGGCCTGTTCATACTTCGCGCAAGAGCGACAAAAGCGACAAGAGCGACTGAAGCGACTGGAGCGACGGACATAGTGTGGTGTACGTAAATAATTGCGTACTCCACACTCCGTCCGCGACGAATGTAGTGTGAAATGCGTAATTATTTACGGACACCACACTACATCCGTCGCTCCAGTCGCTCTTGTCGCTCTTGTCGCTCTTGTCGCGAAGTATGAACAGGCCCTTAGTGCGCTATGGTGTAATTACGTACTCCACACCTTAACCGTCGCCCATTCGCTCGCGTTTCTCTCGTCGCTGGCGCGAAGTATGAACAGGCGACAGCAGCCACGAGAGCGATAGCGACAGCGCTCGAGTATGAATAGATTTCGGCGCCATTCGCTCGGTTTTGATGCATTTGCATGGTTTGCACGGGCTGCGAGTTGCTCTCGTCGCGAAGCATGAACAGGCCCTAAATGACGAGCGACGCGAATTCGTAGGGCGAACTATTGATTTCGTATGCTTTGTGAATGATCGTGTCGCGCGTTGTGTGCACCCAGAGTCTCCAGGGGCCGGATTCATCAACAATTAAACCCACGGGTATGCGGGGTATAAAGGGTAGAGATAAGGTGAGCGGCAAAGACGCAAGCTCTATCGGGGGTATCTCTACCCCTTATACCCATGGGTTAGTCGTTGATGAATCTGGCCACAGAAAAACTGCCGACCAGAGCAACCACTCCTCGTAGAGCATGACCGATCTAGAGGGCTTCTCTTCCACAGTCTTGTGATATCCCAAAGTATCCACTAAACCTGGGGTTTCGTTCGGAAGGTGGCATCCACTTGACTGGCTCACCTTATTTACGACAACCTAGCCCATGTAATATCGTCTCTGATTAATGAACGTCAATAATGGTTGTGCCTCTGAATTTCTTCTTAACGTCTTCAGAGTCCTTTCCTAAGCCTTTCCGAGCCGAAGACGGGAAAACTACCGATTCTTCTGACGCCTTTGGTCATTGCAGGAGAAGAGGGAAACGCTCCTCAGAGAATGAACCTCACACCTGGGGCCGTATGCTCGTCTACCCCGAGTCTCCCCCAATGGGGGATTGGGGCGTGATATGATATGTTGATATTGATCGATTCTCCCCCAACGGGGGAAGACGAGCATACGGCCCCTGAAGGCTAGGACATACCAGCGGCGAGCCCCCTCTGCTGCAGTGGCTCGTAGAGAGCCCATTCAGGATGAGGCATAAAGTACGAACTAGTTCTGGACTTTTAAGTAGGTTTTGTAGACCATAATGGACTATACGGACCTTCTTGGACGTTCTTTTTGACTAGCAGTGCCCATCATCTAAGCAAACAAAATCCTTCTCTAGGCTTCAGACGGCTTTTCCGCTCCAAAATATAGTCTCTTCTGAAACCATAGCCTTCGAGAAGCCCCTAGTTCTCCACAGCCCCTCTTCAGAAGTGCCACGTGCGCTGTAATCTGCCTAGAAGAGGATGATAACAACAAACCGTGGCTAATAGCCATTAGTTATCTGTGGCGTGTTGTCAAGTCCGCAATTACACAGCCGAGCCTAATTAGCGGTATTTCAACTGACTAACGGAACACCCCTACTAATGGAGTGCTATTTTTAGGGGCATAGCACAAGGATCACTGAAATCGAGAGTTTAAACAGCGAGAGAGGAACTATCGCATGCTTGGTACCGATAGCCGCACTCGCATTGGAATTTATCGAAAATTTGGCTCTTAAAATTAGGATGTTCCAGGCAAGAACGCATTACTGTTTTAAAAATCAGTCCGTGTTTCTCTGCGTGCGTCCGCGCAAAATTAATGGCCGAAGCTTCCTAGCAGAGTTTCAATAACGGTCGATACGTCGTCTTCTACCAACAATATTATGGCCTGTGCATAATCATCCTCTCAGCGGTAGTTGGAATTGATTCGATCATCAATCCGATCGATAGTATTGGTTTTATGGCTGCGGTCAGGCTATCTCTCGCCGAGTCTGACCAAATCAATCGATAACCATGAATACAAACTTTGAAATGCATCCCGTTAAATGGGACCGAGGTAGACGATCGAATTAGCTTCCGGTAATTCGATTAGCGACCGAGCCTAATCGGGAAAAGTTCAGAATCTCCCCACTGGAAGTCAGACAACGCTCAGACGGTGACGAGGCAGTTCTTGGTTGAACAGTTGGAGATTGGACAAGATCTCTGCGCGATATCGCTTCTGGCACGTCAGAGACGCAGATAATATCGGTGCTCTAGCCGTCTGGTGCACGCCCATTAGAATATATTGTCGAGTTTTCAAAGGATTTCGCGTACATATTAGATGGGTTCACTGAGTCGCTCTTGCCAGCATGCGCATCGATTACTACCGGCAGATCGCCCGGAAAATCGATATGTATGCTTCTTCAAAGACGCGTAGGAAGTCCCGCATATTTGAAGGCAAAAACCGGTTGTGTCAGTACAATATAGCTAATCCATCCCCTCTTTCTATCCGTCCCTCTGTCTGCTCGTCTGACCGTCCGTCCGACTGTCTGTGTCTGTTTTTCTCTTTCTGCCTGTTCGTTCGCCACTGTGTCTGTCTGTCTGTCTGTCTGTCTGTCTCCACGTCCGTTACGATGGCGTTAAGAGTTAGATTTTCAAGCTGGGAACCAAGCAGATATTATGGCCGATGCGCAAATCGCACAGCAAGTGAACAACATCGATAGAAGATCCATTATCGATCGATTTTATCGAGTATTGTTAGAGTTTACCGTTTATAACTTGTATTAAATGAATATGACGATCGACCATTATCGATTAATTTTATTGACTTTCTCTGAGTTGGCCATTTTGAGGTGAGATTGTGTGAATATACTATTCGGTATATTGACCTCAGAGCTAGTGAACAATGTCGATCGGCTGGAGGATTAATAGAAAGTTAATCTGCAGGTTTGTCAATGACTGTCAGTGCGTCTGTCTGTCCGTCCGTCCGGATCAGGATGTGAATCATGAGAAACATGACTGTGGATGGTCACGCTTCACAGTACGTAGACACTATCGATCGGAAAACCACTATCGAATGATCTTATCGATTTCTGTTCAGAGTTGAGCGTCTCGTTTCTCAAAGTCCAGAGTTTTTCGGAGTTTTTCAAGGATATTTTTTCAACTGTCAACGCTGAACAAAAATCTACTGCGCGGTTTAATGCCTGTGATTGGCTAGTGAGTGTCTCCATCCACATGTTGCACACGCCCAGGGAAGATTCCTAAACAGTACCAAGATGAGACTTGCGACTCGAACGCTTCCAGGACATTTCATCGGAGCTGTTATTTCTCGAAGCGCTTGCAACACGTAGGCATTATCGGTCGGAGAGCCACTATCGATCGATCTTATCGATTTCTGTTCAGAGTTGAGCGTCTCATTTCTCAAAGTCCAGAGTTTTTCGGAGTTTTTCAAGGATTTTCCAACTGTCAATGCTGAACAAAAATCTATTGCGCGACTAATGCCTGCGATTGACTAGTGAGTGCCTCCATCCTTATGTTGTGCACGCCCAGGGAAGATTTCCAAACAGTACCATGATGAGACTTTCGACTCGAACGCTTCCAGAACATTTCATCGGAGCTGTTATTTCTTGAAGCACATGCAACACGTAGACATTATCGATCGATCTTATCGATTTCTGTTCAGAGCTGACCGTCTCATTTCCCAAAGTTCAGAGTTTTTCGAAGTTTTGCTACGAAATACGCCAAAATCACTTTCTAATCGTTTATTTTGATAACGTTTAAACACGAAAAAGACACTATAAAGAAGGAGAAAACATTGTACATACAAGAATGGTGCAATGCACACAATACACATGCATACATACATATGCGCACACCGTCTTGACACATACACACGCACACAGAGAAAGAGAATAACCGCCAGTCGAGGGAGGAGGAGGAGAACAGCGGCGAGGTAATGTCATATCATCGTCCGTCGTGTACAGTACAAAGAAAATAATAATATATTTCTGCACATTTGTAACGAAAAAATCATCGTCATCGTCATCATCATCGTCTTTCCTTCCTTCTACTGTGTGTAGGTGGCGTGTATACATCGTACATATAGTATGGTCGTCAACAATGATGAGAAAAATCAGGAGAAAAATAAACAACGAACGAAGGGAGAGGGGTATACTGACCTCTGAAGCCAGAAAGAATCCCGCCGCTCGAAAGACGAAGGGTCATCTTACACTTTGGGGACTTCTTGGAACCGTAGGGTGGGGGGGGGGGGCAGAGCGGGGTCCTCCAGCTCTCTCCACTAATTCCGAATGCAAATATCCGAAAGATCTGTTTAAAATCGCTGCGCATCGCTCGCTCTGACTCGTTCGCTGTCGTCACATATAGAGAACGTCTTCATATTAACCATTTATTACTGTACCAAAGACACACGAAAACCGCCGCGCGCACGCACGCGCGCCAACAAGCGACGCGGCGCGACGCGACGCGACGCAGCGCCTAGGTATGGGCGCTCCTTAGGTGCTCATATATACTTACAGTACGTATATGTATAGATAGTTCATTCATTCATTCATTCGTCTAAGAGGAAAGAAACGTGAGGAAATTCACACATTCACACACACACACGCACACACGGCGCCTCTTTTCATATGTACACAAAGAAATGCATCTCTACCTGGCGACGCGGCGCGCGACAACGAGCGACAGAGAGCGAGCGAGCGAGCGCGGGCGAGCGGGCGACAAAGTGTAGTAGGTGTGGTTGAAGAAGTGGAGGGGAGGGCGATCTGTACCCGGGTTCTGCTGGCGAACACAGCAAGATATCATCACAATAGCAACAACTGGTGCGAGGTAGCCCATTATTATCCGAAGATGAACACACGCGTATACACACACATCATCATCATCTCATCATCATCATCATTCGTCATCATTGTTCATGTCTAGGAGGAAGACGAGGCAGAGGAGGACGATGACGAGGAAACTGCGGAAAAAAAACAAGAATAACCAGCCACATACGAATAATAATAGAAATCTTCAACGACTCGTTTGCGGAGGAGGAGGATGAGGAAGAGGATGAGGAAGAGGATGAGGTGATGGTAGAGCCTATACCGCGACTACACCAGCGGAAAAACTTTGAGTAGGGGTGCGACAACTATATGGGGATGTGGTTATTATTATTCATTAAAATTCACAGAAAAAAATCGACAAAAAGAAAAAACAACGATGAAGAAGAAGAAACGAGAACGGATAAGAAGAACTCTCTCTCTCATGCACACAGGAACAAACCGATTGATGATAATAGGTAACAGTGTCGGGACGCACAGACAGACACACAGACGACAAATGAGAAACGTTGCGGACGCATACTTGACGATGATGCGGCTACGGCGGCGGTGGCGATTAATACACTTGATAGACGTCGCAAAAAGGCAAACGCGGCGGTGGTGGCGATGGGCGGTGGTGGCCCCCATACCCTTCACGCACACACTTCCCCACCCCTCACAACTCCAGAAGGTCGTCGTCGAGGAGCAGAAATCAACAACAGATAATAAGAAGATGATACAGTGATAACAACGAAGAAGACTATATTCCGGACAACTAGCACGAGGAAGAAAGAGGTATGTGTGTGTGGCGGACGGCCGGCTGGGTTGGCCGGCGGTGTGTGCGCGGTTGGCGACGGCTGCGGCGTCCAGGAGTGGTGGCGGTGACCCACGGGTGACCCACGACGACGACACGGCGACGGGTGCACAGCACTCAGAGATTGTCGAAATTCAGGCGATGATCGGTGGTCTGTGACAGCTCGTGCCGTAACAGCGACTCGACTTCGAAGTCCATAAGTGGTTGGTCGGGCAGTGTGAGGCTCTCGAGGTCGGACGGCAGAGCGGCCGCCGACGCCGCGGAGTTCGCCTGCGCTACCGCCGCACACGACGACGGCGGCAGCAGATGCGAGGCCCCGTGGTGCGCTCCGGGCCATGGCGTGTACGTCTGGTAGGACAGCGGCAGCCTGAAAAGCAACGACGATTAGGAAGGTCATCTCAATCTGGTGCACTCTGTTGAATCTCCCTGGCTAAGCTCTAGAGATTAGGGGGTTTAAAACTCGCGCTGAGGTGCGTGTAGCGCAGTCGGAGGAGGTGCCGGTTATCACGTGCACCGGATACCAAGTTCGTGGTTCGGATGTCTTACCCAGGCCAACCAAGCCCTCCATCCCTTCGAGTCGGTGAATTGGTACCAGACTTGCCCGGGAAGGACAAAGCACTACCTTTGTGTATGCCGATTACGCATTCAAATCGCCTCCACGACATCCCGTAGAAGTGGAATGCATGGCGAACCCCAAAAGGAAAACAGTAACACCGTACTCTATCCTTTATACTCGACCATTCATTTCGAGTGATTCGTCAAATACAGTAACCCAAAATTCCGTCGAATGAGGTGTTCTAGGTGTTGGTGAAGTATCCACTAATTTCACGTCAAATCTAACACAATCAAATTGAACACTTTTCGGATATATGTAGGAGCGACTGCTAGGAAAGCGAAACAAACACAACTAGGACGGTCTCTCTCGACAAGGAAACAAGACGCCTTCGGTAGAACGCATCAAACTAGCGCGCGCGGGTTGATGCGCAGGTTTGCGAGATACTGTAACGTGCGCCTGCTGCCGATGCGTCGTGGCTCGCGTCGACGTCTCTTGTACGCTAGTGATGGCACGAATGGCAAGCGGATTGTGGCGCAGTGGGTTGAGGGTTTGCTTCGTAGGGTGCGCTTGGGGCTTGGTCCTCCTGATTTTTGCCCCACATGCTGGAGTCCCTTCCCTCCAGCTGCGGACTCCACCTGGGCAACGAAAGCTCTTCGAGCGCGCGACGAAAGTAGTTTCCACACGAGCAGCTTGGATGGACCACATCCCTACCCTAGCTTGCACAGTAGTTTATCTATTTCTCTCATCCCTACAACAGCAAACCAATCCTCAGCCCCAAGTAATCCTCCTAAGCATGTTTGCTGGAGGTGAGTAAGGCGCTTGTCCGTACTTGCACACCCGACACCCAATTTGACGGTGCCAATTTGATGCGTTCTACCGAAAGTCTTGTGACAAGGAAACTCCATAGAACGGCCAAGGTCAGTTTATTTTCCTTGCAGAATGGTTTAATTTCAACTCCACTGTCAAAGGATTGGTTGAAGTGCCTCCTCCCCACTAGAATAGATCCCACTTTTCAAAGTAAATTGGACACTTTTCAAATCGAATTGCATACCCTTCTGAGAAACTTCAAATCAAACTGAACAACTTCCAAATCAAAACATCGTGCAATTTAAGCCGGAGACCCTTCGAGATAAACTATAAACGATAACTATAACTAATTTTTCTTTAAGGAAAATTTAGTCTCACTTTCTATGAGATTTTCCTATTCACTCGCCACTGTTTGAAAATTTATAAAATTTTAATTTTTCAAAGATAAATACGAATAAAATGTTGTTTAGGGCGCAGAAAGGCAGCATTCATTAAATGTTTCACAAAAAGAGATCGCGTCATGGACTCGTCTAGATCGTCGCAATTTTTTATTGATTGATAGTGTGCATGCTGTTTGTTAGAAATAACGGCACTAGTTAAAAGTTCCGACACCACCGACAAGACCTCGGTCGAGAAAATTTTTTTCGCCCAAACTTCGCCTAGGGGGTTATTTGGGGTGCTGATCACGAATCTGATATCCGTTTTTCACGACTCGGTCGGAGACCACCCATGTTGACGGTATGGGTGGTCTCCGACCGAATCGTGAAAAACGGATATCAGATTCGTGATCAGCACCCCAAATAACCCCCCTAGGCGAAGTTTGGGCGAAATCGGTGACCCTGCCTGGACCACCCATGTTGACGGTATGGGTGGTCTCCGACTGAATCGTGAAAAACGGATATCAGATTCGTGATCAGCACCCCAAATAACCCCCCTAGGCGAAGTTTGGGCGAAATCGGTGATTATGACCTCGATAACCTTAGTCACCCGTACCTACCGTAACCTACCGTAATCGGCCGAAATTTCGAAAATAAATGTCAGATTCGTGATCAGCACCCCAAATAACCCCCCTAGACGAAGTTTGGGCGAAATCGGTGACCCTGCCTGGACCACCCATGTTGACGGTATGGGTGGTCTCCGACCGAATCGTGAAAAACGGATATCAGATTCGTGATCAGCACCCCAAATAACCCCCATAGACAAAGTTTCAGCGAAAAAAATTTTTCGACCGGAGTCTTGTCGGTGGAGTCGGAACTTTTAACTAGTGCCGAAATAACGAAGCGAGGATATGCGTATCTTTCTATAACTGCCCTTGCTGTACCGTATTTGTACTGAATTTTTGCTCTCAATCAAAAATCGCGCCTATCTAGTCCAGTACATGGTACACGATCTCTCCTTTTAGCACACTAAATGATTTCTGCTTTCTTGCGCTTCAATATGAACTTTAATCCGTTTTTTGTTAGAAAATAAAAGACTTTCAAACATTCAAACCGTCACTCGATTTATGAAACTCAAACCCTCACTTTTGCGGCATGTGAGCAAAAGATTTCAAAGAAAGTCAGAGTAAATGCTCCTTGAGCAAATAATTATTCTAACCGGCTCGGAGAGTTCTATTTTATTGTGGAAGAAGCTGATTCGGAATCGGAAGATGTTCGGTTTGATTCCAAAAGCGGAAGACGTGCACAGAAGAGAGCCCAATTCGACAAGAACTAGATCAAATTTGACTTTTTTTCGAATTTGGCTTGAAAACTATCAAACGTGACATGAAAATGGTGAGTATCCTTCAACAATAAGCCTTTTTTCAAAATTTATTGCTTGCTATACAGTTTCTAAGCCACAGAGAAGTTTTTCTATTCTTTTCCTCCTCTCCATGTTCCAGAGCCACAGAGCGCGAGCAGTATTTCCGGCCACCTTTCCAAATTCAACTTCTCACCACCGTTATTCCCCAATTCAAGTCTCCCTCCGAGAGCTGCCTCAGAAGCGGGCGTTCTCTGCTCGTAGGGGTAACCTGCTCTGATGTCTGAGCCTAAGTTCCTCAAGGAATGTTGAACTGTGAGAAAAACAGAAGAGAATCGGCACTACTAATCCGCTTTAACGAGCATAGGTTGATCGACATGGCTCGCGAAAATAATTGCCGCTTTGAACTGCTTATGTCCGGACCACGGTGAAGTGTACTGAAGTCGTACTCAATACTGCAGCAATGATTAAGCACTATCTTGACGTGCTAATAGAATTCTCGATACGGGCATCAAACCAGTTGAGACTGATTCGTTTATGAATACGACAGATTCGCAGTGATGGTGATCCTTCAAACTTCTAGCTCCCTATTCAGCCATAAGAATAAGGATAAAGAACTACACTGATCAATATCTGTTTGGGATGCGCCATGCATTCAGCATCTATGGGACGTTGTTAAGGAAATTTGAATGCATACCCATGTTCTATACTTCCAGAGAAACCTGCCACAACAATTCATCGAACCGGTGGCCTGGGCGTGCCCCGAACCAAGAAACGTCGACCCAGACGTTCCCCTTTCCTCTCTTCTCCCTATCGATCAAGGTTCTTGGGAAAGGAGGTCTCCTGGGAGGATCTAGTGAAGTGGTCAAATCTCTCTTACAGAACCAACCACTACAACCCCATTAGGGGCTTGCTCGTAGTCAGAGAAAGGATGTGCAAAGTATATGGATCGATTAACTCTGAGCAATCGCTCGACAAAAAATCGATACGCATTCTTTGCATAAGCGACATGTCTTTCGTAGACTGTGAACGGGCCGCCGTTAGTGGTCGAGTTTACCTAACAATAAGTGCTGAACGTTTTGAGCAAATCCAACCACAGAAACAACTACCCCTAGTCCTCGTTGGGAGAAAGAACGTATGGTAAGTGTTAAGGTCGCCAATTTCCCCGCGGGATGCGCCACGCACTCAACTTCTCGGAGGCAGTGTGGGATGTCTTGGAAGCAATCTGAGCGAGTCTCAAGCCCACACATTGGAGAAGTGAAGCCGCTGCCTTCAACAAAATGATCTGCTACCAATACGTCGAAATGATAGGGATCGGTTAGGACGGTCAGAGCGAGAACTGAACCCTGTATTTTTGGACCTTTCCTGCATTTTACCGCAATGTTTTCAAGTTCTAAACATTAAAGGAAGCGCAAATATATCGACAGGCCACTTTACGGAGAAATTTTGACAAGTAATCAGGCGAAACACAATCGATCGATTGTGTTTCGACTGATTATTTGTCAAAATGCGTAAACTGCAAGAGATCAGATGAATGCGTGGCGCAACCCCTACCGCTCATATGACAAAAAATCTATTTTCTTGCGCTTTCATATCAGCTCTAAACTTTTCCTGTACCCTACTGGCAGCAGAGTTATCACCTTTCAAACAGTGCTCTCATTTTCTAGACACCCTGTATATCAAACATAGGCTGCAAAGAAGGCCAGCATATAGCTTAACCAGGTGCAGTCTGAGGCTCGAAGATTTGAAAAAAATCGAGTAAAAAGGAAGCCGACTCACCCAGCTGACTGGAATTTCACCGACGCCAGTTGCGTTCGTAGCAGCGGATTCTGCAGCTGCGACTGGTTACGGACACTGCTCAACTCGAGATAGGACGGCGGCTGAACGGCCGGCGGTTCGCTCTGTAACACGAGATCCTTTGATTCGGCGAGTTCTAGAAGACCATATCGGGGGTCGGTTTCGTATTCGCTTAGTCGCGGGCAGTCAGTGGAGGCCTCTTAGGCCTATCCCGCTCCTCATTCGTACACAAAGAACGACGGTAATTAGCCTGTGGTTAATTGGTATTCATGCAGAGAATATACGCATCGGCCTCGACTAACAGCAACAAAGACGACGACGACTCACTGTGTCAATCTAGCACAATAACGAAGGGTAATGGGCTTGGAGAAGACTAGGAGAACTAGTCGCCAATTTGGCCTACATGGGAGGTACGACCACAGCAGCCAGTCAGAGCTACAACCGAAAATGCGCCAATTAGCTCCCCTCTTGAGTGGCATGCCCAGTCAACATGGCCTGCCTGTGGCCGGATTCATCAACGACTTTCAACAATTTAACAAAGAAAATTACAACCGAAATCCCAGGTAGCGCGGCTTATCAAGCGATATGGCGAGCGATAAGCCGCGTTTTCTGAGCTTTCCGCAGTGAATTCTCTGCTAAAGTTATGTAAGTCGTTGATGAATCCGGCCCCTGATTGGCACTGTGCGTCACGTCCTCTCCATGTAGGCCACATTGACGACAAGTACCGAGTGATGCGTACCTTGATCTGCTTGGACTCCTGCTTCACGCCGTTCATCATCACCCGACACGAGTCGATTCGCATCTGGAAGAACTGCATCTCACAATAGAATATCGGGCATTCTCGGTCAGCATTCGCATACCTGATCGGTTCGGTCGAGGATGTCGGTCGGGATCGGGGCACCGTGGTTGGCGGCGTTGGCAGCGGCGGCGGCAGCCGCAGCTGCCGAAGAGGCGGCGGTGGCGTCGTTCACCCAGCTGGGGAAGTCGAAGTCGTCGAACGGATGCTCCATCGACGGCGACACCCGTGTAGATGAGCCGGGCACGGACAGATTCGACTGCGTCCTAGGACTGGAATGAGCACGACTAGCTGGGTAGAAGAAGGAGGTCGAATGCGGCACTAGTCGTTAATGTGGCCTACATGGGGAGACGGAAAGGCACCAGCCAATCAGAGCATCCACACATAGGACTAAGCAGTCTGGCACGTCTACCCTCCCCACGTAGGCCCCATTAACGACAAGTACCCAGGGTGCACCCCAGGATGTACTCACCGGAACATTGAGTCGAACGACGACTGCATCGCGTCCTCATCGCCGTAGATGTCGTGCGACATCACCGAAGCCTGCGATCCGGCCAGGCTGGACACTCCGCTGTGCAGACCGCCTCGGATGTCATGGATTCGTTTCCGCGCTCCCTTCAGCTTCTTGCTGAGCGTCGCCTGAAGTAGCATGACATCAGCAGAGTTTGATTGTCCCTAAGAACTGTTACCGACACGAATTCTCTTCAAAAAAGGAACGGCTGGAGAAAGAACCACCCGCTGTGTGGAACTCCGGCACCCCGCCGACAGCCGCTTGCTTGGTCGCATTGTTCTCGACCGGCCATAGAGACGGATTGCTTTCGGAGAATCGCAAGGCCTTAGCCACTAACTCCGGCCGGGTTTGAAACCTTACTGGTATAGGTCTAGCTGTAGGGGAAAGATTCAACAACCGTTTACCGCCTTCTAACGGTGAAAATACCGCCAGACTCCCTGATATGACATGCATACAGCTTCAGGTTTGGCGGTTTTTTTCACCGTTAGAGGGCAGTAATCGGTTGATGAATCTGGCCCTAGGAACGCTGAATAGGCAAAGAGAGGGATCAAAACAATGGACAAAGGATTTATCCTAATCGGAGGGGCATTAGTAATTTGCGTCTCCAATCCCTTTCCAGAGTTTCTACGACAGTTGTTGTCTTCAGTTGCGGTTCCACCATGCTAGGACTTTCATTTACATTAAGAGGACATGGTTGTGAGGCATGCAATGACATAAGAAACTGACACTAAACGGTTCTCCCCCTCCCCCAGCTTTGGTGAAAATAACGAAGGTCATTTTTTCTTGACTTTCCAAATCAGTGGTCCAAAAATTGAAAAAAAAAAATAAAATGAAAAAACGCAAACGTATAATTTCTGATAGTGTAAATCATTTTCTTTCGAACGGTATACAACATTGTGCAAAAAACCTTTGGCGAAATTCAGAAAAAAATGTCAAAACCGGCAGGGACTCAGTTTTTGAGCTAATGGCTTTGGTTTAATTACCCAAGTTTGGGAGTATGTCGAGGGCGAACTCGGCGAAATGTCGACAAATCATGGCAATGCTACTTGTCTTCGATGAAATGGGCCCAGTTCTCTGACGTGCTTTTCTTTGAATATGATTGACTTTTTTACCTTTATAGATATATTTGAATCGATAAACTGGAGAATCTAATAACGTGACATTTATTATGGTAATATTATATAACTTCGTTATTAAATTATTGCTAAGGCGCGTGTAGCGCAGTCGGAGGAGGACCCGGCTGTCGTGCGCACCCGATACGAGGTTCTTGCTTCGAATTTCCCGCCCAGGCCAACCAAGCCTTCCATCCCTCCGGGTAGGTGATTTGGTACCAGACATGTCTGGGAAGGATAAAGCGCTGACTTGTTCATCGGCTGGCCGCCACAAGTCATTATATGGCCAAATACGCATTCAAATCGCCCCCACGAGATCCAGGGGCCGAACTCACAATAATTAAATCCGTGGGTTTGTGGGGCATAAGGGGTAGAGATAAGTAAGATTCAAGTAGAGATAAGGTAAGAGTCAGGGACGCAGGCTTCATCGTGGGTATCTCTACCCCTATAGTCACGGGTTAGTCGTTGATGAATCGGGCCCACCAGAAGTAGAATGCGTAGCGCTTCCCAAAAGGGATTGATCAACACCGTCCTTTATCCTTTTATCCTTTGTTTTACCCATGCAATGACTTTCGGTGGGTAGCCGATGGACTAGTCCGTGTTTTGTACTTTCCAGGCAAGTCTGGCATCAATTCACTAACCCCGCGGGGATTGATGGCCTGGAAACCCGAATCGAGAACCTTGAAGCTAAGTGCACACGACAGCCAGCACTTTCTCCGACTGCGCTACCTTGCGCCCAGCACAATCCTTTGGAAGCTGAATTCGACCCCAAACCATTTGCGGCATATAAGCAACGTCCACCTACGAGCCTCCTTGGATGTAGAGAGCCTATTCTGTGGAATCGAACTTAACCGGCATGTAATCAGAAGTACAGGATCTATCCTAGTCGGGAGGAGCCACTCCACCCTGTCATATTGTGAACGGCGGAAATTTTGAAAAAGAAATATTTCCCAAAATCTAGACACTGAACTAAACCACATGTGGATCTTTGTCTTCAACTTCCAACCTGGGAAACGTCATCCTGTTTCTATTTATTTCGCTCTTCTAGCGGTGCCCCCTCCGACTAGGATAGATCCTACAGGGTCCCTTATTTATCCCACAGGATATATTCTAATCGAAAGGGGGCAACCGTAAAGCGTCAAACTGCGCCGGTCATCCAGACTACACGATCATATTCACGGAACTTAAATGAAAGCCCTCGTATCATGGGATAACAAGTTCTTGTAGAGACTTAAGGGAGCGGTTAGAGACTCACTGTCAGCCTCACCCCTCCGAATAGGAATCAGATCTGAAATGCCCGAAGTCTCAAGCCCATGAGAAAAAAACGGAATATCCCCGAAGTGCCTTACACATGGGGACTACCTACTCCGACGACAGGCCTGTCACGACACCCGCGGCACAGCTGAACGAGCATGTGTCGCCCGGTGAGAGCTTTACAGCGTAGCATCAGCAGCGCCTGGCTGGCTGAGCGGCTTTTGGCGCCGTCTTCAGTCGCTGTAAAGCACCGTCGACGGCGACGACGACGAGTCGTTTCGCCGGTCTCCCATGAAGAAAGCGACACTTCTTGCCGTTGAAAACAGCCCCGTCTGGCGCGTCGACGAAACGTTTTTCGCGGCTGACTGGGGCCAGAGATCGTTAGAGTAGAGAACAGTCTTCGATGCGAAGGTACACGGAAGCGTCCTACGGTCGTTTCCTTGTTAGAAAAAGGGACAGAGATAACCCAAAGGGTACAACAGACATGGATACAGCGCCTTAAGGATCATACAGGTCTTGTCCATAAAAAATAGCTTTGCTGTGAAGATAGAAAGCTCCCTGCAAAACGAAATGTTACGCCGAAAATTCGTACCGATGGGATTGGGTTGCGTTTTTGATTAACCAGGGTGGCCGAGCATTCGCGGGAAGAACATCAGACCTAGTCGGAACGGAGCACCATTAGAAAGGCGAAGGAAATACCAACAGATTGGTTAGTCGCGGCTAAGACATTGTAAAGAAATTTCCTCTCCTGGGCTAGATCAATTAATGTATCGCCTTTGTTAAATGATTTAATTTCAGTATACATACCCTGAAGCCCTTTCACCACTAAACCTTTACCCAGGGTCGCCATTGCTCTGGGGCCGGGTTCATCAACGACTAACCCGCGGGTATAGGGGGTAGAGATACCCACGATGAGGCCTGCGTCTCTGACTCTTACTTTATCGCTACCTGACTCTTATCTTATCTCTACCCCTTATACCCGCATACCCACGGGTTTTGTTGTTGATGAATCCGACTTGGAAGTTACAATTTTTTAGTCTACCTGCCGCAATGTGTGAAAGCATGGTTTGAAATTCTATTAATTTTTTTTCAAAGGAAAATGATGATTTAAACTATGTTTTTCTTTATCTTCAAAACAAAATTTGACATAATATTTTTTTGAAAAACAAAAGCTTAATAAAATTTCTAACAGCTTGTCAAATTATTGGGAAAAAGTGAATAGAAAAATTCAAAGAAAGTCAAACAAAATCTTCCTTGGACAAAAATTTACTCTAAATCATCTCAGAGAGTCTACAGTAAAGGGAAAAAAGCTCGTTTTGATTTGGAAGATGTTCAGTTCAAATTCGAAAGCGTACAGCTTACTTAGAAAAGCTTCCAAGTTCACGTGGAAATAGTAGAAAGACGAATTTTCCAGGATCTTCACTGGAGAACGTCTCCTTGTAGATTGTAATTGACACCCAAGGAAAAAAATTAAAAAATCCATCACAGATCATAGAGACACCCGCTGAAGACACTATTCTTCACCAAAAAAGGCCTAACGCACTGGGATTTGTTTTTAAAAAAATTACCACAAAATAAAGCAAGGTGTCCAGCTTACTCGAGAAAAAAACCGAACTGCAGAAGTTATTACCAAAATAATAAGAAAGGTAAAGATTAATGAGGTTGTGAACAAAGTCTCCGCCGTCTTTAAACATCTTATTCTGAATTTCGCTGAAAGTTTTTTTGCATAATGTTATTGTTACCGTACAAAAGAGAATGATTTGCTCTATCATCAAGCGTGTTTCATTTCTTTGCTAATTCCGACTTTTTTCAATTTTTAAGTCATCAAAGTAGAAAGTCAAAAAATGACCGCCAACAGCTCCTCTTTGTTTAAGTTTGAGTTTTTTTTTGCACAAAATCAATTACCAATCGAAAGAGAATGATTTTTTTCTCAAGAGTGTGTGGTGAGTTTTTCGTTCGTTTTGAATTTCATTAATTTTCAGGGCATTAAAGTGGAGGTGCCCAAATACAATAATAATTTTTGGAAAAAACCTGCTACTCTTTGGTTATTTTTTGAACTGTATTATATGTCGTTCGAAACATGATAGAATTTTTTGCTCTATCGAAGGATGTGTTGCGATTATTTGTTCATGCCGACTTTTATCAATTTTTAGTGGAATTTAAAAAATTACTTTTACCAACGGCTCCTTCACTTTTAATATTCTGCTGAAAATTGACAAAAATTGAAAAGAGAAAAAACGAACAAGCTTTCCGATACGGTAAGTCCTTCTCTTTCGAATGATAAAGGATAAAGGACGGCTTTATTCAATCCCTTTTGGGATGTGCCACGCATTCTACTTCTACGGGATGTCGTAGAGGCGAGTTGAATGCGTATTTGGCATAACAATGACTTGCGGTGGCCATCCGATGAGCAAGTCAGCGCTGTATCCTTCCCAGACAAGTCTGGTACCAATCCACCGACCCCGGAGGGGTGGAAGGCTTGGTTGGCCTGGGCGGGAAATCCGAACCATGAACCTGGTATCGGGTGCACGCGACAGCCGGCGCCTCCACCTACTGCGCTACACGCGCTCTTTCGAATGATATATAACAAAACGCAAAGGTTCCCGCAAAATTCAGTTACGTTTAAAAAACGGCTGGAATTTTTCAATCTAAACACAGCTTAGAAAAACGAGCAGCCTCGTCAAAAGCGAAACATACTGCTCAAGGAAAACTTCCTTCACATGTGAATAAAAAATGAAGAAAAACTGAAGATGCACGAGGAAAATGAAGAAAATGACTGAGGAAAATCTGGAAAGATTGGGACATTTGAGGGACCCTCTCACACCTT
Organism: Heligmosomoides polygyrus polygyrus; assembly: GCA_947396885.1. NCBI lineage: Eukaryota > Metazoa > Nematoda > Chromadorea > Rhabditida > Heligmosomidae > Heligmosomoides > Heligmosomoides polygyrus. The sequence continues at coordinate 9,917,296 of OX377205.1, forward strand.
CTCAATGGCAACCGCAAAAGCAATGGTTCTCCGAGAACCAAAATGACCCCAAATGAACAGGAGAGGCCAGACAATTTCAACGAAGAAGCGACATCTGAAGAGGAAGCTGAAGAAGAGAATTAGATGACCGTACCTTGCTGGTGGTGTCAAGCGTGGAGGCACGAACACGTCGCGGATTTCGGCCCGGCTTCGCGTCCGGGTTGATCACCCACCACGACGATTTGCCGGCGCCTTCATTCTGGATGCGCATGAAGCGCGAATGCAACGACAGATTGTGCCGAATCGAGTTCTGAAACCAGAGAGAATACGGTAATCACAGAAGAATTACGGTAGACAGAAGAGATTTTCCTTCCCAGTACCTTCTCCGAAGTAAAAGTCGAACTTGAAAAAAATGTTGGAAAAAATTGTTGAAAAAAAGTAAATGTAACGTCCAGACACTGAAGAACTTTTTTAATTGGATAGGGTTGTTAGCAGGCGCTCTTGTAGGACGTTAACCACTGATGCGTAGGATCAAGCATATTTGTGTAATTGCGTACGATACGCCACATTGCAAATCGATAGCGCTTTTGTTTACAGGTTTTATCCCTCTCCTTCATTGGTTACCGTTTTCAGAAAGGTTCATTAGCCTTCTTCATCTTCAAACAAATTCTGTATTTGCGCCTCACACACCTAATTTGACGACATGCGGCCAATCACGGTTAGTCATTCTACAGGAGTTGGATTAGAACTAGAAGAGTCCGTTGTGAAATGCATGGCGTATCCCAGATCCACCTACTCCTTTTCATTCACTCTTTGGCACCTTCTCTTTGCAGTTGTCATTAATCTGGCCACGTGGAAATCGAATCGAAGCACCACCCAGAAGACGGGCTGTGCCCGGATTGGCTGGCGCGTGATCGGTCGGTGCTCTGATTGGTTATGCTCGTCTGGGGAGTTCCGCATGGAGGTGCGGGGGGGGGGGGGCAAGAGTTAATCTGAGCCCGTCTGCTTTTGAGATATGGCCTGCAAGCGGAAATGAAACGCATGGCGCATCCCAGATCCACTTAATCCTCTTCATTCACTCCTTTTCGCTACTTTCTTTGGTACTCGTCATTAATCTGGCCTACATGGGGAGGATCAATCAAGCGAGATCGAACGTTAAAAGCGCCACCCAGAAGGTGGGCGGTGCGCTGATTGGCTGGCGAGTGTTCGGTCGGTGCTCTGATCGGTTGAGTTCGTCGACTGGCGAGTTCCGCCTCCCCATGTAGGCCATATTAGCTACTTGTATCAGAAAGGATTCTAAAGGGTTTATTGGGAACGGGCAGAACATCGCATTGCTGGATCGGTATCGTAGTTGCTACTGCGATTATGCTAGGAGCCACGGTGCGTTCCCGCACCCGTGCTGTGCGCCTAAGCGACATACACCGAAAAGAACACTATCCGTTCCTCATCCAACCACCCAAAGCTCCAGTAGGCCTTCGAAATTGACTCCATGATGCCACACGAAGGAAAAACGCATAGCGCATTCCAGATGTTCTACAGATGTACAGAATTCCTAGGAAAATTCCATAGCTAATAGAGCTGGCTACGGCACTATCCAAGCCACTGGAGTTTCCCGTTCTTTAGAAATCCAATTCCTCCGTCGAAGCCCGTTCTCACAACCCCAATGAATGGCCGGCCGACCCAATGGGTACGGTAGCGCTCTCAGAAGCTTCACCACATCGTCGCTCTCATCCAGCCGGCCGGCCGGCACGTCGACGTTCTCACGCTTTTCACGCCGTCCCGCGGCGACTACAGCTGGTCGTCGGCGTGTGAAGTGTTCGTCGGCGCGGCGGCGAACGGCTCGGCTCGCCCGTCGGCCTGACCTCTGGTCGACGTCGTCGTGGCCGGACGGCCGGCCGACGATGTCCGTTCGCTGATGACTATACCCGTCCGTCCGTCCGTCCGCTCATTCTCGCCTCGTGCTCATTCAACGAAGTGATTCATTGGCTCGTACTTGGCGCGGAGATTAGCCTCAGTCACTCGGGCTGGCCAAGAGGAGCGACCGGCGAAGCGTATGGAGAACGGCTGAACGGCGGCAGCACGAGAAGAAGAGCATGAACGGGATACTAAGGCGCTTAGAAAACTATCGCCGCGGCTAAAGCCGCTTTAATCGGGAAAATCCGGGAAAAGCTTTTGCGGCGTTCACGAGCAGGACTGAACGCCTTACAGAGCACTCTGGTGCGGCCAGCTAGGGCTGAGTGGTCCAAGGACCGCGAAGGGCACAAGTCGTTAATGTAGCCTACATGGGTAGGCGGAAATTCTCTCCATAATCCTCAGCATTTGTCCCGCTTCCTTGAGGGGTCCGCTTATGGGAACCTGGAAATACAAGTCGCTAATGTGCCCTACATCGGTGCCCTAATTGGCTGGAGCTTCTCGCCTCAAGACAGGAAATTTTACCCGAAGTGGATCTCGACGTCTTCTGAAGTCGTCGCGGAGTGCTGCGTAAAGTGCTTCGGAAGATTATCACTGGTACTACTGTAAGCGTAATGAACTTCGGCAGAACTTCTGATGCACGTAGTGAACCTCGACAGAACTTCTACTTGTGCGTAACCTCGGAGGCCAAATACAGTAAGTGTAATGAACCTCAAAAGAACTACTGTGACCGTAATGAATCTCGCAGGCACTTCAAGTTTGATTTTTGAAGCTAAGGAAAACTCAGTGACCTTTAGAAGAGTTGCGAAGTCGCGCTAGGCTTGAGGGCTCTACGAGAAGCGCCTCCCCCATGTAGGGCACATTAACGACATCCACCTCGGAAAGTCTCGCATGGGCCCGCGTCTCCAAGTCCCGACCACCTTATTCCGTAGGCATACGTAAGGGCCTTATCCTATGTAGGCCACATTAACGCCTTGTACCCTGGAAAGTCTCCATGGATCCGTCCCTTTGGTCTGGCCACATTGTACAGCAGGTTACCTCATATGAAAGAGTCTCCCCTATGTAGGCCACATCAACGACATGTACCTTCTCCATGGGCCGGCGCCTCCAAGTCTCAACCACCACGTTGTGTAAGTAACCTCGTATGAAAGGGCCTTATCCTACGCAGGGCAAATTAACGACATGTACATCGAAAACAGAAAGCTTCCATGAGTTCGTATCCTTGTTCTGACCACACTGCTCCGTGGGTAACGTCGTACAGAGGGGTTTTCCCCTATGTAGGCCACACTAACGACTTGTACAACAGAGTCTCTATGGGTCCGCGTCTCCTAGTCCTAACCACATTGTTCCGTAGATCATCTCAAAGGCTGTTGAAATCATCCCTTCCGAACCATTCTGACGAGAAAGCCTCCACACTTTGAAGCATCTGAGAAGCCACGCCAAGCTCCCGCTGGTCCAGCGCGCCCTCCGTACCACCCGCTCGGCCAGCTCATCCGTTGAAGTGCCGAAAAAACCCTCCCGAAAAAACGTGGACCGAACGAAGAACGTCTGGCGCGGAACGCCGTCCGATCTTTGGCTCGGCGCCCGTTCGTGCCACCGGCGCCGTCGTCGCCTCACACACGCGCACACAAACCTAGAGCACACGGAGGCATTATATGCTGAATAGACAATGCGGGGTGGGCCGGAGGGGCGACACGTGCGAGGCGCCGGCGGCCACCGGGCGCGGTGGCAGGCTGCGGGCGACACGCCGCCGTCGCCGCGCCACGGGCGCCTCATCGACAGGAACACCGAACACTGCTCGGCCGGGTGGTCGATGACCCGTGCGGGCTCGGCGAGAAGAACTCTTGGATGTGTGGAATGGGGTGAGAGAACAGCTCGAGAGCGGAAGTGGGAAGGCTTCAGGGGCCTCTTGACGTATTCAGCTTCTGGGAACCATCACACGCCCGGAAGGAAACATTCCTATACGGGGAAGCCGGAGCGAATCCCGGAAGTCCTCGAATCCTCAAGGTTAGCAGCAACCCACAGAGACAAGAACAGAGATCCATCCGTCCACGTCACCACTAACCAGCCGTTCCCTGCGAAATTCCCCGCCGGCAAGAATTACCGTAGTTATCCGAAAGAAGGCTCGGCTGGGATTCTCCCGACCAACGCTAATCACTATAATGGCAAATAACCCCATTTTTTGGAGGAAACCAGATGAACGGAGACCACCAGTAATCAATCTTCATATCAAACACTCAGATTGATGCTTTCATTAGCCGTCCCCTATGCGCTAACGATCACGATAAACCTAATTGCAACCGTCACGAGGTAATTTGAGAATTGGATTTTCAAATGGAATTCTGAATTTTTCATTTTACGGTCACCTCATATATTTCTGATCTATTCTTAGCGTATTTTGACGTCAAAGGGAGTCGAAATCAGCCCAAACTACAGAAGAATATTTGTGTTTTTTCTTAGAAAAGTCCTGCCAACAGCTCTCTTTTTGAGGGCTCATTTTTTCGCAAATAAATTTTGAAATTCTAAATTTAAAAAATCTCAAATTTTCGAAGCTTTTCTTCATCTTGAACTCCCCTTTTCTGAAATTCGAAAGAATTCTATTTCGTAGAAGAACCGCAAAACAGTAATTTTCGAGAACTGAACAATAAAAAAGCTATACCACAAATTTTGAGATGGGTAATATTCGTAGCTTTTTTGTTCTTGCACAAATTCTCCTTTCTGGAACTCGAAAAGATTTTTCTACAAAACAATGAGAATAAATTTCAAACATATCAAATATTTGTGCCGCTAGAACACAACCGAAGAAATTTTTGAGCAATTCACAAAATCCAAAAATATGTATGCAGCTCATGAACTTTTCAAGGCGGGAAATTTTCGAACAATCGCTTCTTTTAAAACTTTCCTTTTTCCGGGATTTGACAGCGTTGTTCCACCAAAACACTAGAATAAATAAAAACGTAATTGCTCTCTCAAAGTCGATTTTTTCTGATAATAATTCATAGCCTGCTCACCTATTATAACCGCGAAAATAGTTAAAATAGGTCGATGTTCTTACGAAGAGAATCCTCACCACAAACTTGAGCTGTTCAGTTTTCTGATGAAAAAGCAATGAATTTTGCTAATAAGATCGACAAAACAAGTTTTGTTTTTACTGATTGCGTTTGTCAAATTTAATTATACCAAATTATTTTCCTGTGATGGAGGACATGGCTCCCTGCAAAGTACTCCAGACAGAGAGACAGTACTCCAGAACCTTTCTTAACAAAAATTTGCTAAAATTTTCGCTTAAAAATCGCTTCAAATACAGTATTTAAAGGAACACAAATACATAGCGCTGATTTTGAAAGAAATAATGCACAACGTTTTGGGCAACTCTTTAAAAGACCGACAATCTTTAGACCCGAACGATTAAGCCCACTAACATCAGAAATTCAGTCCCGTTTTAAAAGTGAATTTCGAAGGTTTGTTGTGTAGTTGTCGCGAATGTAGGCAGCATTTTGGGAGGTGGGAACGCGGCAGCCAATCATATTAATCTGAGTAGAGCCCAGACCAGTTGCGAGCCAGTTGATCAGGCTGCTGCGCTCCCACCTTGTAATGCTGCCTATATTCACGACATCAACCGTTTACTGCTTCTACATTTGATTGCTTGGGAAAGAAGGCTCATGAGCGGTCATATAATGGATTGGAGCAGTTAGGTCTTGGGATGTTAGCACAAGATACGTAGCTGTACCGTATCGCACAACACGGTTTAGGCTTGGCATGATAGGAAGATGAGCAACTGATCGTGACTTTCTCACGACTTTCTAGGAAGCAAGTCAAAGCTACAGCTCTCGCACGCTACGCCTCCATGGAGAGACTTGTTCATATGGAGGGTCGTGGGGTGAGCACAGCACAGGATACTGTAGCGGTACCGTATCGCGCAACGCAATCTAGGCTGGACATCGCAGGAAGATGGAAGCAAATGGTTCTTCAGACCTTTTAGGAACCCACTCAACGTTCTTAAGGCTGGGCACGTGTAGCGCGCAGTCGGAGGAGGTGCCGTCGCGTGCTCCTGAAGCCAGGTTCTCGGTTCAGGTTTCCCGCGCAGGCTAGTCTAACCAAGTCCTGCTCGGTCGGTAAATTGCTACCAGACTTGTCTAGGAAGGATAGAGTGCTGACTTTTTCATCGGCTGGCCACCGCAAGTCATTCCATGGCCAAATACGCATTCAAATCGCCTCCACGACATCCCGTAGAAGTAGAATGTGTGGCGCATCCCAAAGGCGATCGAGTAACGATGTCTTTTATCCCTATTCTTCCATTCAAAGCTACTGTCCTCCATCGGCTAGGGTTCCAAGAGGGAAGCTTGGTCTCTTGAAGGTTCTCCAGGTTGCGCTACGCACTCCATGCCTGATTTTGCAAGGGCCATTTTCAACGTGCTATGACCATGAGGCAGTCTCCTTTTCAGCGGGGACATACTATGCAGTCAACAGCGACCCGCTTTCACCTCTCGTGTGTGTCGAAACTTCCGCCGCACCTGTTCCATAGCAACCACCGCAACGCTTCCTTCTAGGCGATCAGCAGAAGTAGCCAAGCACCTCCGATGACGCAATTCTTCGCCGGAGATTAGCCCCTTCCGAAAGGGAATACCCTTACGTCACGACGCTCCAGCTCGCCCCTCACCGCAGGGTGTCACAGTCGCTGTCCTCGCCCGCCAGCACTCTGCCAAACCCCCTATTACCAGCGAGAGATGATGGCCGGCGATAGTGCGAGCGGAGGTTATCGTGACCCGCTCCTCGACCGTCCGTCCGTCCATTCACCACTATCGATCGCGATCGACAGAGCGGGGGACCATCAGGGCTCGGGCCGGGCCGATCAGCACTGGTCCGTGACAGCTTGTCGCCTACGGTAACCACCCCGAATGGCGCTATCGTCGCCACCACGCCATCTGTCGTCGTCTACTGCAAGCAGCTACTGCTGCTGCTTCGACTGCAGCAGCAGCAGCAGTAGCCAATCGAATGCGCTAATCGAATCAATAAGCGTGAATTGCACGCTCCGATAGCGAAACGAAACTCGTTTTCGATGGACGATGGGGACGACGGCGACTGGCGCCAGGCAGCCAGCCGGGCTACTACTACTACTACTGTTGAACTGCCTGCACCCGCCAGACAGGCTGGGCAAGCGTCGCCAAACAGCTTCTTTCCCACTGCCAGTGCCACCGGCCGCAGCAGGCAGCCGCTTGACGCAACTTCTCGGAAACCAGTTCTGACAGCTGGAGAGCTCCTCCTAGTGGTGGCTAGAATGGTCTTGTGGTGGTCCTTCCTGATTTCTGTTTGTTTGGGAGAGATGAGCACCGCGCCGCATCGCAGCCAGAGGCAATGAAAGTCGTCCCCGAAACGAAAGCCGTGCCGTGCCGGCTCTCATTTCTCCCGGGATTACCCCTGATTGCCGTCGTCGTCTGGAAAAATCGCTCGCGCGCTCTTCTAGATTAACTTCGATCCCTGGCCCAGAACCCGCGGATCCTAGACAGACGGGAAACTTTGCCCGAAATGGAGGCGCTGAATACCTTCGGAAACTCGTCTCAGGATAACCTGACTGGAGCACTTTGGCACATTATCGGGTGCCACTGCGTGGATAACGAACCTCAGGAGAACCTCCAGTATGACCGTAATTATCTCACGGAGGGGTTTCTCACTCTATGGTAATCAACCGCAGAAGACTCGCTCCGCAATGACCTAATGCACCTCTGATGACATCCATTATGTTCCTATCAAAACAAGAAGAAGCACTGAAGCTAGGCCCGTAATGAACCTCGGAACAATCTCCAGTTCGACAGCAATGAATCTCCGGAAGATCATCTGCTGCTACGGTTTCGTACCTCGGAAAAGCTACTATGGCAGTGGAGAACCCTGGTGGAACTTCTATAGATGCCGTAATGAACCTCGAAAGGACATCTAGTATGACAGTAATGAATCTCAGAAGACTCCTGCTATGACCGTAACGAACCAAGGAGAAGAATTTCTATGTTTTAATGCACCTCGGTAGAACTTCTTCACTGAGCGTAATGACCCTCGGACGAACTCCCAAATGCACTGTAGTAAATCTCCGCAAAGACTCCTGTTGCTACGGTAACGTACCACGGTAGAGCTTCTGATATGGCGGTATAGAGTCTCGGAGGTACTTCTACAGTAGGCTTAATGAACCTTGAGAGAACATCTACTATGGTACCATGATGAACCTCTGAAGACTCCTGCCGTGACTGTAGCGAACCAAGGAGAAGCACTTCCAATTCGACTACAAGAAATCTCCGCAAAAGGTCCTTGCTACTACGGTAATACACTTCGGAAAAGTTTCTACTACAACCGTAACGAACCTCGAAAGAACGTCTACTATGTGTGACCGTAATGAACCCAGAAAGAACTCGGTGACCTTCAGAAGTGCTGAAGATGCGATGGCAATCAAGACTCGATAACGACCCAAGGGGGCACTTTTGGGGTTCATTGCGCTGCCATTAATTAGCGCCAAGCCCTTCTTATAGTTAACCGAGGATCAGGAGGTCTTAAAGGTCTCGCCACGGTTTCCCACTAAACGACAAAGAGCGAGAACAGGCTATACGAGCAAACTACGCTTGGCTCGAATCACCTGAGGCGTAGAAAACCTTTACTGTGAGCAGTTCCAGTCTGTACCTTCATCGATACTGGGAATTCAGTTCGGGGTGGGCCATCTCGAAGTGCCCTATCCTACAACTCCAATTCTCGCGGATGTTTAAAGATCTAAGAAAGCTATTCTTCATCATATTGGAGCAGAAAGCACAGCCTTCCAGGAAAAGCAACCAGGCACACAAGGATCTCAAGCTAGAATGATTCCTGAACTTCGAAGACCTCATGGATTTCAACGGGAGAGCATTAGGACTCAACGCTTTCCTTGTGGCTACGAATTCCTAGGGAAGGCGAACTACACCATCTCCAGTACACCCTCCCAAGGCACATCAAAGAGTATTCCGCTGCTAAGCCGAACTCTGAACCTTCAAGGAGCCTCAATCAAGCGCGACTCCACGACTGGAAGTTAGCTAACCAGGCTTGGAACTTAGGTAGAAGCTCGCCTCATCCAGCTAGGAAGTACCATAGCAGAAGCTCGCCTTGCTATTTATACGTCAGCAACTGCGTACGGAACTCCTATGCAAAGTGGACATCCCGAATGAAGCCAAGGTGAATTACTTGGGTGAGGAGCTTCGGACGAACTTCTCCACTCTAATCTCGAATGACGCAATCTGGCGAGCAGCACTCAAGGAGCTCGGTCACTGAATCGCAAATGAAGCGTTAAGATGCCACAACTTCTTGATTATAGCTCGACTGGAACCCGCCTTCCTTCGTCCTGCCTTGGAACAAACTTTAAAACTTTTTCTGGGCTCATTCTAGGAGCTTTCATACCCCAGAACCTTCTGTTGCCGAATTTGTGTCTGCGTTCATCAACAACAAGAACGGATCCTTAGAAGGATCCATACGCCCAAATTACCTCACAAAGGTATCATAACCCTGGGTGAATTCGGAGATGGTTTTGGTCAAGGGTTCGTCATCGAAACCTGCGGGTATGCCTGGCAAAAGGGATAGAGGTATCCACGATGAATCATTCATCTCCCCGTATCTACGGCTTCAATTGTTAATGAATCTGACCTCTGGTGCCGGATTCCGCAACCGCTTACCGCCCTTTAACGGTGAAAATACCGCCAAACCCCCTGATATGACATTCAATCAGCATCATCAGGTTTGGCGGTATTTTCACCGCTAAACGGCGGTAAGCGGTTGATGAATCTGGTCCCTGATCAGAGTAAACCTCGAGGTTAGCGAAATTAGTCCAATTATCCGAAGATTTTCGATCGGATCCAAAGCATGGTCAGAAGTAGTGAGACTCTATTCTGACCATGTCGAAAGGGTGGTAGACGATTTAGCAAACACTTCTAGGGAAGAAAACCCTTTGCTGAACATAGTGCAGGAGGAACAGTAACTTTTTCAGGAAACGCTTACGTCTATAGCAAGCTACTGGGAGGTAGTCGAAACCCGTAATAAAATTAAGGAGAGTACTTCAATATTTGTGAAACCTATGTGAAGCGTAATGACCCTCGGCAGGATTCAAATGGACGTTTTCGGAAACCTATTGGAACGTAAAAGAAATGCAACAGGTTCATGAAAAGGTGGATCTGGCCTAATCGAAGGGGGGGGGGGGGGAACGTAGTGATTCGCGTCTCCAATCCCTTCCTTGAGCTTCTACGAAACCTTCAGAAGCAGTTTCGTGCTGCGAGGGTTTTATTTAAATTCAGGGGATGTGGTTGTATGACACGGGATGATGTACACAGATGACACTTTTAAGGTTGCCCCTCCCGACTAGGATAGATCCAAGAAGGCTAAAACGCCTCAGTAAAGTGGAAATCAGCACCAGAGACCGGACTCACCAACCCGGGGGTAAGCTGGGTAGAAGGGAGAAACATACCCACGATATAATCATCATGTAATTTACCCACCCGTTCGTGGTAGATAATCACTCTGGATATCCTGTCACACCTAGGATTCCTTTACCTTGCCCGAGACTGACGAATCCATCCACAGGCTAGATCGTTACATCATTACCCCAGTGACGACAGACCATCCCACTAGTGCCGTACCTGCCCTTTCTTACTCCAAAAATACCATCGGACTGACATCAACAGGCCAGAAACCAGCCCTCCATAATGACATCACCACTTGAGCCCGTCCATGGTGGCCAGTGTGCTCTCCTCGTTTCCAATCGAAGAACAGCGGCAGCTTTTTCTCACACCGCAGCACTCGCTCACATCACGTGGCAGCAGCAGCAGCAGCCAGCAGCCAGCAAGCCGACCGGCAGCAGTAGAGCGAGTGAGTGAGGAGCTGTATGGTGGCCGGCCGGTCGTCGGCCGGGCTATTAGAGGATTAGAACGAATGACCAGCTGATGAGGCTGGTGACGGATGAGGAGCGATGGGGTGGCCGGTGGTGGCCGGCTGATGGTCCCGAGGTTCGTCGCGGGGCTCTCGGCGAGAGATAGCGGCGGGCTCGGTCGTGGAGACGGGTCAGCCAGCAGCCGGGCGGCTGGCTCGGACCCGATGGTCCTTTGGCAGACGGTGTCGGGTCGGATCGGAGGAATGGGAAATACGGTGGTGATGGGTTCCAAAGTCAAGAAGTCAAACAGGGTCAGATACCGCCCTCTAACCGTGAAAATATCACCTAAACTGGCGCTGGTGAATGTCATATCAGGGGGTTTGGCGATATTCTCACCGTTAGAGGGCGGTAAGAAGTTGATGAATCTGCCCCCATAACACGGGCCTTGACGACAAGGTCAGCAATTCAGACCGAAAATAAGGCTAAAGGTACCAGCTAGAAGCCATCAGACATTAGGAAAAGCCTTGAAGGAGAAACCACCGGACAACTGCCACAAAGATCAAAAGCCTAATGGCTGTCCCGAAAAGATTGTAAGAAAGACATAAATTAAGTGTAATAGCACATCTGCGGACAACTGCCACGAAAAGCGGAACATCAGAGCGTTCAGATCGAGGGTTTTCAAATTTTCAAAGAATTTCTTTGAAAAAGAAAGCAGACTGTGACAGATTACAAATAGGACAGACCAATGCACTGAAGAAAACGAAGGAAAATAAACCAAAAATGGGTATGGCAACCAACAAAAGACGAAACAACAAAGACCAAAAGATGCGCCAACCTTCCATCCGGCCGCGTCCTCCTGAGAAGAGCGTTCTCGAAAATAAGGAATATTGTCAGAAAACCATTGGTAGATCTCATTGAGCTTCAGTCGACCGTCGGGTGCCGACTCGAGCGCTTTGGCGATGATGTCCGAATAGGAGTCCTCGCCCCAGGGGTTCGGTTTCTTCTGTGCCAGCTGGTCGCTGGGCTTCTTACGGCAGCGTTTCTTCTTCGGAGGTAGTAGGGAATGACCGGACGACATGCCGGGAGGTAGTGTCATACCGAGGGGCATCAGATGTGTGCCCATCGCCGACGACGACGACGACGGTGTGGCCGCCAGAAGCTGTGCCACCGTCGGCTCACGAAGCATAGCGGGATGAAGCTGCTGGCGCAGATCGGTTGGCACAGCGTTCGAAGGCATCGGGTCGTAGACGAACTGCTGCATCGGCCAGGTGTAGCAGCGCCCACGGGGTTCGGGGCCGAAGTCGTCGTCGACGGACGAGGTAGAGACCGACGCCTCCATCGCAGTAGGAGTCAGTCGTCGGTCCGGCGTGATGAGGTAGATCCGTGGGGGCCTAGGAGGTAGAAGATCAGACGAGGTAGTAGGAGGTGGGAGGTGGCGGCGCAAGGCCGACGAGGACGACGAGGAGGCGAACGCGACGCGACGAGTTATGAGCAGGCGGGCAAAAAACCGAACGCGACGCCCCGGTCGATTGTGTGCTGCAGTGTGTGTGTATGTGTGTGTGTCTCTCGTCGCTCGCTCAGTGTGTGGTGGGGCTGAGACTGACGGAGGCGCGGCGGCGGCGGCGGCGGCTGTGGCGAACGTTGGCGCGAGGGGAGAGACGCAGGCATCGCGCTCGTCGTTCGCTCTCCGCTCCGTCGACGACGGCGTTCTTCCGTCCATCAGGCCGTTTTTTTCGCCGCCACCCGCGATCGATGCGACCGCTGACCGTCGGACGTACTCGACCGGCGGCGGCCATGGCCGGACGAACGGCTGGCGCCACAGTCGCCACCCCGACCCGTTCGGCCGCCAAAGTTCACGGTCGCCTGCCTGCGGGACGGCGACTCACATGCACTTGTCGCGGAAGGTACTTACGCTGGAATAGGAGACGCCCTTGCCCGACAAGAACTTCCTCAAGGATTCTCTTGAGGACACAGGGGTACACCTTAGGTTCATCCATTCGAGCGAAGACATCTCTTTAGAAGCAACTTCTTCCTGATCAAGAGGTTCAGTGAGGCAGGATGGCAGCGAATTATACACCTCAAGATTTGATCTGCCAGCTGACGAGGCCGTAAGGTACTTTCGCTAGAAAGAAAGATGCCCTCGTCCAACAGGTTCTTCGTCGGAACAGGATACGCCTCACTTTCAACCGTTGAGGACAAAGGAATCCATATGTTGACTTAGGCGTGACGGTGAGATCGTCCACTCCGTCTATAGCCTACTCACTTGCACTTCTCGCGTAAGGTGCTTATGTCGGAATAGGAGACACCCTTGCCCAACAAGCGTACATCTTAGGTTTAGCTCTCCAAGATAGAGACGGGCTGGGGCTCCCTAGGGTTACCATGGGTTGAGTGAGGTAAGGTGGTAGGTAAGATGGTTCGAGCAATCAGTGGACGAGACGACTAGCATTCATCCGTAGAGTACTTTCGCTAGAATGAAAGATGCCCACTTCGAGCGGGAGCATTCCGGCGGAACAGGATGGGCCTTACTTTCAACTGCTGAAGGCAAAGGAAGCCGAATGTTGACCTAACGATAAGGGTGTGGGTACGGTGGTGACTCAACGGCTGGGATAAGGTGGCACAAAAGATGAATAAATGCGCCATATTCATCATAGTTTGATAGAGTTTTAAGATCGCCCAGTCCTTCTGAGAGGCTGCTCCTTACAGTGGTAACATAAGATAGCTTCTTTTGGTTGCGAAATGCCGTTGTCCGCCTGCCTAACAGGAAGTGCCCGACAGGTTCTCCAGAAGAGGCTTAACCGCTCCTAAGGGCCTACCTAGAGTGAAGATAATGTGGCATAGATGACGAACAGAAGAGCAGGTTCAAAAGTTTGTCTTACTCTTCTTACGTCTTGTTAGGAGGGCAGAGACGAAGGGTCACAAGCACTCGTCGCGTAAGGTACTTACGTTAAAGGAGGAGACGCTCTTATCCGACCAGAGCTTCCTAGGAAGTCCCTATAACCTTGAGGGACCGAAAAGGCTGCCCTATGAAATAGGAAGAGGAAGTGTTGCACAGAAGACGAACAGGGGCCTGATTCATCAACGACTTACGTAACTTTAAGGGAGAATTATAAGCGAAAAGCTCAGATAACGCGGCTTATCAAGCGATGTGGTGAGCGATAAGCCGCGTTATCTGAGCTTTCCGCTCACAATTCTCTGTTAAAGTTACGTAAGTCGTTGATGAATCCGGCCCCAGAACGTCCCACTGGTTAGCTGCGTAACGTTCTCACATAGAATAGGAGATGTAGAAGTGCCCTGTCCTCCTTAAACCTCCTAGCAGGCTCTTCTATGGAGCAAGTTTATGCACAACAGAAGCTAAAGAGCTGATAGTTGACCTATGGTGACAGCAGAAGACAGATGAATGGGTACTGTTCAAAATTCGTCCAATCTGCCTACTGCCTGACCCTTTGTGTAAGGTACCAAGGTTAGAACGGATGATACCACCGTCCGCTGGAAGCCTTCATTCGTCAGATCCTTCGGAGGAATAGGTTTATACCCTACGTTCAACCACTGAAACCGAAAAACTCCATAGGTTGGCCTAGGGTGTAGGTAGGATGGTACAGATGATGGACAGCAGCGAAATGTTCAAAATTCGAACCTACTCATCCATGAAAGGAGTACAGGGAGAGGCTGGAGCTCACCTGCACCGGTTGCGCACGGCACTTGCGCTAGAATAGAAACTGCCGCAATCCATCAAATGCCTCCTGACAGGTGTAGAGAAGCCTCCAGAAGCCAAACCGTTGGTCGCGAAGGCGAAGCAAGAAGAACAACTCTTGCACGATATGTTCAAGTTCACGTTCTGTATCATCATCTTCACCCTTGTGTTCCTACGAAGTGCTTCAGCCACCGTTGTTGAATCTTTAAGAGATTTCAAGCAATTTGAGTAGCACTGAAGTCCAAGTGGAGAGACATTTGAGAACCTAGTCAGCTTTGCCCTTGTTTCCACGGCGATGGGGCAAACTTGGTATGACGTGCTTCTTCTGCTTGCAGTCTTCTCTCTGACCTTCACCTTTAGGTCATGCGACAGTACCCAGGGGCTTTGGAAGCTGTACTCAAGGAGCGAATCCTAACAGAACTGATGGTTTTCATGAGGCCTCTCATAGATGGAAAGCATTCAGAAGCTAAACTTCGACTCGTGCCGACGAGGGTTCACAGGAGGGCTGCACGAGCGGCGCTCTGATTTCCCATTCATTTGGGTCAACTGGTGATGTTCCTAGGAGAAAGGAGAAGGAGGCTCCAGAGGAATTTGTGCATTTTTCACAGGTTTTCTTAGGATCTGGAAGCTTTTGAAAGTCCTGCTGTTGCCACTGCCTATAATGGAATGAACTACCCGCATCTAGCCTGAACTCGCCAATCTGCACCATGACATTCAAGGTTAGCTCATCCGGCAGAGTCTACTGCCTCGCGGTGACGAGCAATTTCAAGCGGTTGGTATGGTCTGAAGGAGAATTGAAGCCTTCCTTCAGCATCAGCCTTCGGAGTCTGAACATCTGTTCTTCCCGCCGAGATTGGTTCATAGAACTAGCGTTGCAGTGCAGAACTCACTAACGTTCCCCTTCCTTTGGTACTAGAAGTAGGGATGAACAGCCCGTCAGAAGACTTAGAGACTCTCACAGAAGGCTCTCTCCAAGAAGCAGAAGCCCTGGCTCTTTCATTGAAGCAGAAGCCTAACAGAAGAATCTGACGTTTCACACTTCAGTTTCTTCACCCTATTCCTAATGTTATACTGATAAAGCCTAATGCTCTCCAGAAGAAATTCGGCCATACCACAGCTTCTTTCCGGAAGCAGATCCCTTCAGAAGCTGCTGATGGAAACGTGGTACTGCTAAGGACTGCTCGGCCTTCTACTGCGATGACCCTACCACTGAAGTTACGTGCTTTCCATCATGTCTGAACAAAGTTTCCTCGTACCTTTGGCGTTATCTTACCCATGAGTAAACTAGCCAGTTAGCAGCTAAGTTAACCATAAAGATCATATACAGCTGCGCCCGGATTCGTCAAAATTAAACCCGTGGGTATAAGGGGAAGAGATGCCCAAGTTCATAAACAATACCGCCGGTACCATCTCACACAGAGATACACATGCGATAACCGATGCACCGTTACCCGATAGTAAGCGGTTGATGAATCTGACCCCAGGATGAAGCACTCATATCTACCTCCTATCTTTACGCCATATACCCTGTAAACCTGTGGGCTTCACTGTTGATGAATCCACCCTCAGGTTATGTTACCCCCAGCGTTGAGGGGTTCAGATCGCAATCGGGGAAAGCTCCACTTCAAGGCGTTGCTCGGCGGACATCTGCTCCTTTAAAGACGGTCAAAGACCACATTCAACGGCAATCTGCTTCATCAGGGGCTTCCTCCGCCGAAGTTACAGGTGACTAACCCCCTTGGGCAGGTACCAGTTCTTATCTGGAACCTAGTCATTCGCACTACTTCCCCAGGACAAAGCAGTCAATCGATCGGTACCGACGATAAGGGTGAAACCGGTGGGAACGGGAAAGACAGCAGGTTACCCCCTTCCACCGCGTTGGCCCCGGCCCAAATGGACTCTCGCTACTCGAAGTGGACTCGGACGTTCACAACCCTCGTAACGATAACCAAGCCTTAAGACATGTATTGAGGGCACGCGTAGTGCAGTCGGAGCAGGTGCCGGCTGTCGCGTGCACCCGCTACCAGGTTCTTGGTTCGGATTTCCCGCCAAGCAAGCCGTCCATCCCTCCGGGGACGTCGAATTGGTACCAGAGTTGTCTGGGAAGGATAAAGCGCTGACTTGTTCATCGGCTGGCCACCGCAAGTCATTGTATGGCCAAATACGCATTCAAATCGCCTCCACGACATCCCGTAGAAGCAGAATGCGCCCGTTACGATTCCATGGAGAGGCTTGTTCACATGAAGGGTGGTGGGGTTAGCATAGCCCAAGATACTGTAGCTGTACCGTATCGCGCAACGCAATCTAGGCTGGACATCGCAGGAAGATGGAAGCAGATGTTCTTCAGGCCTTTTAAGAACCCACTCAACGTTCCTAAGGCTGGGCACGTGTAGCGCAGTCGGAGGAGGTGCCGGCTGTCGCGTGCTCCCGAAGCCAGGTTCTCGGTTCAGGTTTCCCGCGCAGGCTAGTCTAACCAAGTCCTGCTGGATCGGTGAATTGCTATCAGACTTGTCTGGGAAGGATAGAGTGCTGAGTTATTCATCGGCTGGCCACCGCAACTCATTCTATAAGCCGAATATGCATTCAAATCGCCTCCACGACATTCCTTAGAAGTAGAATGCGTGGCACATCCCCAAAAGGATCGAGTATCGCCGTCTTTTATCCATTTTTAACTATCGTAAACATCGGTAACCCTTACCTACTATCAAAAAGGCTAGACACCATCGGAACAACCACAAGGAGGAGACCTTCTCTCAAGGACGAAGGACTAATCGAATCCAATGAAACCGTCGTCGGACGAACGCTTGACCCGTTGCCATCTCAACGGCGAACGACGACCCCAACTCGAATTTTCCGCATCGGTGCGTCCATTCAAGTGCACTCCAATCACCCTGTTCGGATCTTGTGGCCCTGGTGAGCCTGACACCATCGGGCATCTCATGACAGCCAGTTCCTCGTCTGGGCCACACCGTCCGCGTCATCTGATCCGTGGGAGACGACGAGATAGCCAACGGATGGAGGGCGGAGGCGTTCGCAAAGCACAAAGGTGGCCGGGCCGGGCGGCCAGCCGGCGGCCGCGCCGTTCCGTCCCGTCCCGTTCCGTCCGGGAGATATTTGCTTGTGCCTGCTGGTGCCCCAGCAGCAGCGGCGGCGGCTCGTGAAAAGCTCTCCACTGAACGGGCAATGAGCACGAGCCGACGACGACGAGCACGAGACGAGCACGGCGGCGAGCACGACGACGACGATGACGAGATGAGCATGGATGAACGAACGGGACTGGCGGACGAACGTGTCAGGGAGCTGGCAATGACTGCTGAGTCCTTGGACAGATTTTAGGAAAAGGGTCAGCGTTTTTCGGTCCCACTTTGGATTGCGCCACGCATTCCACTTCTACGGAATGTTGTGCAGGCAATTTCAATCCGCCGCCAAGTCGGAAGAGATGCCGACTTCCGTGCGTACCCGATTCCAGATTGGTTCGGATCTCCGCCCACGCTAACCAAGCCTTCCATCCCTCAGAGGATGATGGATTGGTAGTAGACTCGCCTGGGAAGGATAAAACACTGAGACTTGTCTATCGACTGGCCAGCACAAGTCATTGTATCGGCCAAATACGCGTTACAAGTGCCTCCACGACATGCCGTAAAAGTTGTACTACGCCATGCTTTCGACTTTATTGAATCGGAGAGGCTTTCGAGCTAATTTTTAAAGAATTTTTATCATTGAAAGCCCATTCGCGTGGTTTGGATACGCCAGAGGCTCGACCTTAGCCAGGCAGCGAAAGCTTCTGTAGAAGGCGGTGATGAAGAAGAACACTTGAACGCGACCTCTTTCTTGGTCATGTATTCGACTTGCACTGGGTCGTAAAGGTTTGCCTATGCGGCACTGCTTTGTAGAAGTAGAATGCAGTGCGCATCCCATAAAGGGGTCAAATCATTACCAATTAAGGACCCTTATCATGTGTGTGAGTGCAGGATAGGAACCAGCCAATCACAGGCGCAGCGAATATGACTGACCGCAAGAGGTGTGTGATTGGCTGGACTGTTTTTTTTCACCTGTTTCCTGTACACACCCAGGGAGAATTCGCTAACAGTACCCTTTTAATGGTGTAAAATTTCATCAAACCAGTCCTGCTTTTCACTGGAATCCCATTTTTACTGCGTAAAAGATAACAGAGTAACAAGAACACGGATCCGCAATCCAAAAAGGGTGCCGAATGCGTGGAGCATCGACAGCGGGACTGTTAGGCGCTCTACTCATTCTTTACCTGGTCCATGTCGCAAATATGGGCAGCATTAGACCATGAGTCAATCACAACCAAGCGCAGTCTCGACCGAACACACGCCAGCCAATCAGGGTACCAAATCTACACACCTCTGAATAGTATGCTCACTCGACGCGGCCCGATTGGCTGGCGCGTCCTCAGTTTCCAAAACTGCCCATCTGACATGGACCTTTCATCTCCTGTATCCTATACAATGGCAAATCCTCCCTTAGACTTGTTCTACTCCCTGAAGAGTGGGTGCAAAGGCCCAGCCAACCACAAATTTCTTGCGACGTCCAAGGAGGTTTGCTGTGGTTAGCTGGTCCCTCGCCTGCGCCCGCCCAGGGAGAGTTCGCGAATAGTACCTTTTGTCCCAAGTTACACGAACCAGTGCAGAAAGCGAAGTGTTAGAAGGGAATGGTGTTGTTCTAAAGTACGCACACAGCGCAGAGAGTCTAAATATAGAGCGCTTCCTGCAGAAGAGCATGTCCGATGCACTTTCCGAGCGAGGGAACAGGAAACGGTGCCATTGGAGAAGTTGGGAGAGACAAGGGCACCCGCACGACGACTTCCTGGATCTGGTCACGTCCAGTTCGCCTTCCGTGCAGCCGCGCGAAGGTCGTCGCCGGTCTCTTCAATGATCCGCGACGCGACGCCCCTGACCGACGACCGGCGGCCAGGTAAGGTGTTCGTCGTTGGCGCGCGACGCGTGGGGGTTGCTATCATCTAGCCGCCCGCCGACTAAATGGGAACACTCGGCGACAATCGGCGACACCGTCCGTCGCCGCGGTCGACGACGATTTCGCTCTCATCGTGAGCGGCGCCGGCGAAGACGAGCCCCACCGAAGCGGTCGGTCGGTGTAGCCACGCGATAGCCGAACCAGTTACAGATAGGCGTACACGCGCGCGGCAATTTGCAAACGAAAATCGCCGCCGTCGAGGGGAAGATGCACGGCCTGAACGCTTCGGAAATCCATCTGGAATCCGCCACTCATTGGTTCGTAAGGGGCATTCTGATTTCGGAGAAAGATTTCCCAAGGGAAACAACGTCAGGGGCCAGATTCATCAACCGCTTAGAGCCCTCTTGTGGTGAAAATACCGCCACCCCCCCCCCCCCTCCATACGCCATTCATTAGCATCAGGTTTTGGCGTATTTTCACCGTTAGAGGGCGGTAAGCGGTTGACGAATCTGGCCCCAGAAGTAGTTGCCAAATCATCGATGAAATTCGGCATCGAGCGAGGTAGACTTGTTCAATGGAGTGCTGGGGACGGATTCATCAACCCGAAAGGGAGTCGTAACACTACCCGCTGCGGGTACGATTCGTCTTTATGAAAGGAGTGAAGGGTAAGGTAGAACTAAACCTCTCGCATCTGAACAGCTGATCTCACTGGAGCGCTATCTTTTTCAATGGGGCGCGGAATCCTCGCGGGTATGTGGATATACCTACGGCGATCTCCGAGTATTCTGATACCCACAGATATACCCACGATGTGGCGGGTCAGATTTACCATGAGTGACTCATCATGGGTACGTCTACCCTAAAACCTGCATACATACCCGGGGATGGGCATAAGCGTTGAAGAATCCGGCCCCTGAACTCTCATCCTAGACTGTCACGAGCTTTACTGGGGCCGGATTATCAACGATTAAACCCGTGGGCTTACGGGGTATATGGGGTAAAGATACAAGTCAGATAGAGATAAGGTAAGACTCACGTCAGAGACGCAGGCTTCATCATGGGTATCTCTACCCCTGTACCCGTCGGTTCATCTTTGATGAAACGGGCCCGAATCCGGCCCCTGACCGACATTTCGACGAGCTCAACGCTTAAACACAATCCCAAACATGGGTAATTAGACCAGCTAATAGCTTGGAAACGAAGTCGTTTATATCATTTTATTCTGAAGTTCGCAGTTTTTTTTTGCATAGTGTTACATACAGCACGAAACAGAACGATCGACCTATTAGAAAGTATGTTCGGCCTTTCCCGTTACGATTTTTTTTTCAATTTTTATGGCCATTGAAGTAAAAAGCCAAGAATAAAAGACCGATCTTCGTTATTTTTCCAAAGCTTTGCCCAGTCAAAAAGTATGTTTCCGTTTTCTCTCCATTCCAATTTTTGCGCATTTTTAGGTCAATAAAATGGGTGGTCAAAAAAGAAGAAAAAACGACCTTGGCGGACAGGTCCTTCTCTCTTATTAAGTTACAGATTTTTTGCGCAATGTTGTACACCATTTGAAAGAAGATTATTCGTTCGAGTGCGTTTGGTATTCTCTATCGTTTTGATTTTCTTTGATTATTATGATATTTAAATTGAGTGTCTAGAATACATGAATTATTTTTACCCACATCTCTTCATTGGTTAATTTTTTGGATAGTTTGAAAGAGAATGTTTTTCTCTATCAAAGCGCTGCGTTTATTTGTTCATACTGATTTTTTTCAATTTTATCAAAAAAAGAGAAAAATTACCTTTATCAACAGTTCCCTCCCCGCTCATTTTTTTTCGTAAAGTGTCATACTTAATCGAAGGAAAATGTTTCGCTCTATCAGAATATTTGTTTTGTCTTTTGGTCATTCTGAATTTTGCTAATTTTCAGGCCACCAGGTTTACGTTTTAAAAAATTAACCAAGTAGAAAGAGTTGTTGGTAAATATAATGTACGTCTTCTGGACACTTCACTTTGATGCTCTGAAAATTAACAGAAATGAAAAAGAACGGAAAACCCCAACAGAAACTCTTGTAATGCAAATCATCTTCTTTCGAAATATGTTTAACGTTGTGCAAAAAAGCTCAAACGAAAGCAGAGGGAAACTGACGGCGAAGGTCATTTTTTCAACTTTCCACTTTAATGAACTAAAATTGATAGAAATCGAATACACTTTCTGATAGTACAAATCATACTCCTTCGAATGGTATACAACTTTATTTTAAAAAACTTTCAGCGAACTTCAGAATAAAATGTTAAAAACGGCGATAAGTTGATAAGCTGAAGTACAGTCAGCAGTGACAAGAACCTCATAGCCAGCCAGAAAAGGTACTGCTCCGCCCGTCTATGGAGTACCATGGCAGTGTGTATAGCGCAGTCGGAGGAGCTGCCGGCTGTCGCATGCACAAGATACCAAGTTCCTGGTTCGGATTATCCTCCCAGGCTAACCAATCCTTCCATCCCTCCGGGGTTGGTAAATAGGTACCGGACTTGTCTGGAAAGGATAAAGCGCTGACTTTTCCATCGGCTGGCCACCACAAGCCATGTATGACCAACTACGCATTCAAATCGTCTCCACGACATCCCGTACAGGAAATATGCGTGGCGCATCCCAAAAGCGATTGAGTAACGCCGTTCTTTCTCCTTTGTGGAGTTACATGCTTCTTTCAGGACTTCCCAGGGTTCCTAAACCAGGGACACACAGCAGGAAAAAAAGCAGAAAACGTGTGAAGGGTCTCGAACATCTAGTCATCAGTCACCGCGACGCCGTTGCCGTTGCCGTCGAGCTCCTGTCATTCTCTGTCGGAGTGACAGTGCGCCAAATGTGCCACTTACGCCGAAAGAACCTCTTCAGCTACCGCCCGGGTTCGTTCGGGCGTCAGAAGATTTATGAGGCGCGGCGGCCGTCCCGTCGGCCATTTGGACATCCCAGATTCATGGTCACGAGCTGAGAGGAGTGGTCTCAGGGATCAACGGAAACGGTAGAGAAATCGCCCAGATTTGGGTGGGGACCACGACGCTTCGAATTCAGCTCCTGCTATACGGCTGGACTTCTGAAGCAAATCTCCGTTTCTTCTTGGATGGAGAACATTGTGGAGTTTCGGTAACCATACGGTAGACAATACGGTGCTTTCTGGAAATGAACTGCACCTTCTACGTGGTTCAAAGTTCGCTCGAGTTCTGGCCATACTGAACCTCAATGAATTGGGGCTGGTCAGCTGAGCTGTTCACAATTATAGGACTACGGTAGTTTTACGGCACCCATTCCCAAGGTTCGCGTCGTGTTTCCCTTGAATTTATGAGTAATTCCAGTATTAGACAGAGCGTGGAAACGCTCCCAAGCGTGTCGGAGGCTTCGCGTTTTTCGGCCCCACTTTGGATTGCGCCACGCATTCCATTTCTGTGGAATGTTGTGCAGGCAATTTTATTCCACATTTCGCCTTTGGTGCGTGGCAGCGCAGTAGGAAAAGGTACCGGTCGTCACGATACCAGGTTCTTGGTTCGGATTTCCCGCCAGACTAACCAAGCCTTCCATCCTTCTGGGGTTGGTGAATTGGTACAAGAACTGTTGAAGAACTGGACACCGCGGCCAATGCCAAATACCAATATTTAAATCGCCTCCACGACATCCCGTAGAAGTAGAATTCGTGGCGCATCCCAAAAGGGATTGAGTAACGCCGTCGCTTATCCCTTACCATGGGCCTCAGAAACTGTACTATTACTGTACTACTGTAGTATGGCGGAAATGGTATCTGTGCGCCTTTCCGACTAGAACTTCAGAACGCTAGAAGCGCTTCAGAATTTGAAGAATTTGGGAATGACGGTCCGAAACTAAAGGATAAAAGGATAAAGGACGGCGTTACCCAATCTCGTTTGGGATGCGCCACGCATTCTACTTCTACGGGATGTCGTGGAGGCGGTTCAAATGCCTGTTTGGCCATACAGCGGTGGCCAGCCGATGAACAAGTCAGCGCTTTATCCTTCCCAGACAAATCTGGTACTAATTCACCGACCCCCGGAGAGATGGAAGGCTTGGTTTGCCTGGGCGGGAAATCCGAAGCAGGAACCTGGTATCGGGTGCAGGCGACAGTCGGCGCCTCTCCGACTGAGCTCCAGGCGCCCTGTCCGAAACTACCTGAGTATTATAGAAGCTGGACTGGTCGCCGCTCCAGATGTCTGCCATCGTAAGTCCGATAAAATGACGACTCCATCTCCTTTCAATGTTTTTGCCTCGCCTTTTTCAGCGGATTCTACGGAGAGGTTTCTGACCTAAGGACGGTGGTTAGTTAGGTATTCCGAAGGCAACCACTAGGTCCCATTGGCTGAATGATTACGCCTGAACTAGGCGAGGATAAGGTGATCTTGACGGCCTTCACTATAGAGCAGACCACACTTAGTATACCATCTGGAGTCGTAAAGATGACCGGAAGCTCATATGTCCCCTTCTACGGTGAAGACTGTCAAGTTCATTGTTAGAAGGTTGTGAAGGATGTTTATTTGCGATCAAACCTTTTGCTCCCCAGACGGGACTCGAACTCGCACCCTCAACTGGAATGCAACTCTGCCCAGGAAGCACAAGGTGCGGGTTCGAATCCAGGCTGGTGCCAAAGATTTAATCCCAACTAAACACGCTTTTAACAACCTCTATCCCCTATACCAGCTGCTCAAGGCTTGGCAAAAATGTAAAAGTCAAGCTCTTCTACCTTAGCTTGAAGGGAGGCTCAGAGGGGCATCCGTCCCCTATGATCCAAATCAACTTCTGAAGTCAGGCATCAAGCCCAATTCAGTAACATTTCCCTCTAACCTGGCTTTAGATCCCCGTACAGGGCGCGTGTGGCGCAGTCGGAGGAGGCGCCGGCTTGGGTTGCACCCGATACAAGGTTCCTGGTTCGGATTTTCCGCCCAGGCCAACCAAGCCTTCCATCCTTCCGCGGAAGCTGAATTGGTACCAGACTTGTCTGGAAAGGATAGGGCGCTGACTTGTTCATCGGCTGGCCACCGCTAGCCATTGTATGACCGAATACGCACTCAAATCGCCTTCAAGACATCTCGTAAAAGTAGAACGCCTGGCGCAACCCAAAAGGAATTGAGTAAAACCGCCCTTGGTCCTTTATCCTTTATCCAATGAACCTATCCCCTAATTTGGCTTCAAAGAGTCAACGCCGTACAGTGAACTCCATCATTAGGTCGTGGAGACGGTTGGCATCCGCATATGGTCGCTTCGATGGCAGAAGTCAGACCAGTCACCTTCACTCGCCTCAGCGAGAACACAGGAGTCTCTATCTGAAATGACCCAACTGAACTTCAAGAACCAGGTGTCTAATGCATGGCGCATTCCACGAACGCGTGGCTACGCACGATTTCGTTCGGCTCCTCTTGTCCCAGCGAACCCTCCCGTCACACCTGCTCACAGCCTCCCACCCCCTCCACAGCGCGCTACGCTCCACAAAACGAGTCCTCCTCCTCTTCTACCAGTAAAGCCGTCTGGACGCGGGTAGCGCGTCGGGCGAGGAGTGTGGCAGACGCCGAACGCCGGCCGACGTTCCGGCAGCGGCGAAAATAACAAAAACCCCAGCAGCGAGCAGAGCGAGCAACACACAATGAGAGAAAGAACTACTCGCTCCCACACACCGCAGACACAAAGAACGGTGGTCGGATGGCCGGCCGAACCGCGGCGAACAAAGCGTCGGCGCCCGCGCCATATTTCCGCGCACATGGACAGCCGAGGCGTTCCACGGAAACTGAACCGAGGGTCCGATGAGATTAATGTCCCGGAGCTGTCGACGAGGAGCAGGAACGAGGACGACGAGGACGAGGACGAGGCAGCCGCTGTCAACAGCAGCAGCAGCGGCGGCGGCACGAACAGTGCACCGCCGTCGTAGTATGTAGTACTCTTCGTAATAAGATTCAGATGTGTCGAAAACGCAGACGGTTCGTCGTCCCCGAGGCGATTCAATTTGCGCCTTGAATGGAGGATTCTCAGCCCTCAAAAAGGAACGTCTTCTACGGCTGCAACACGGAGCGACGTCCCGCGGGCCACGGACACGCTCCATTTTCTTGAACAGCTTTCTATACCCTTAAGTAGCATTCTTCTCACATAGCTGTGTACTTTCCAGGGAGATGGACAGCGACGCCGTAGGGGCTGGCCTCTCGACCAATAAACCAATCAAAGGTGGGTAGGTGGCTCTGTGCTCCTCTTCAGAGAGGCGCAGGAGGAGACGCAACAGGTCAAGGGAAGAGACTTCGCGATTGGACACCGCCAAGAATCGTGAGTAATTCTCACTTTGAGTTGGCCACCATCCCAAAAAGTACCGAAACGGTGCCCTGAACGAGCGGCGGTCACTCTCGTGGACATCGTGCTCAAAACCTACGTTCCATTATCATCCAAGCAGCTCAGATAATTCAGAATACGTACCTTATTGCAAACGTTGAAACTTTCGAAATTAAGTGGAATTTTTTCCTATACTTTCCGGGAAGACAGACAGTGACGCCGTCGAGGCATGCCTCTCGACCAACCACAGGAGGGTAGCCTGCGTCCTTCTTCCTCCAATAAAGTACTCGGTCATGTTCAAGACGATTCGTTGGTGAGAGCTCAAATCTCGATCATGTCACTACCACAGAATCGCCCTTACTTTCGCGCCGAATACAGAAGGCGAGCGAACCCTTTGATCAACGGTATGGCAGGATATTATAGAATCAGCAGCATATGGAAGCAGTCTAGGATACATCTTGTGCTTTCTTTTTGGTACCTAGCGTGCAGTTACCCAATGATTTTGGAACACACCACGGAGATCCAACAGCTGGAGCTCACCCTCCTCAAATCTAGATCTTAATGCTGGACAGCCAGCGGTGACATGAAGTGAACTAGACAGCTCAACGGGCACAGTCCGGGCCCTGATTGGTTGCTGCCTTCTTGGCCGCACCCCTTGCACTCCGGTCGGGCAACAAGCCGACAAGTGCTCACTACTTCGGCACTTAATCTCAAATCGGTCCACTAAGGTCTCCTAGAAAGCGAAATGATAGACGAATGGACCTACACGGAACACGCTTTCATGTATAGGGGCTCATACTTATGTTGGATTGCAACATCTATGATAGTGGAGTCCAGCCCAGGCCAGCAAGCCATATGTATCATGTCACCGGGGTCATTAATTGGCCGTAAACCAGTGGAAGGAGAATGCGCGGCGCACTCTATATACAGAGACTCATCGATGGCGACATCTACCCTGGAGATGTGGTAGCTCTGTCGGAGGAAGCGCCAGTTGTCGCGTGTGCGTGCGCTCATTTCCAGATCCCTGATTCCGATTTCCCGTCCAGGCCAACCAAGCCTTCCCTCCGTTCTGGGGTCGAAAATTTACACTAGACCAGTCTGGAATGGACAAAACAAACACTGTCATCTCCATCAGCTGAGCACCGCAAGTCATTGCATAAGCCAAGCACGCGTTCAAATTTCCTCCACGATCTCCACGAAAACAAAATGCGTGGCGCATCCCTAAACGGGCTGAATAGCGCCGTCCTTTATCCTCATCCTCTATCCAGAGTTTAGTAAAGTCTTCAAAGTCGCGTAGTCCTTAGAACCCTGAAGGCATCGATACAACATCGGCTTCTTTTGTGAAGCCCTTAGGTATACCGTAGAAGTCGAGCTTTGAAGCAGCTTGAGAGCATGGATAAGACACAGGTAGGAAGTTCCTTGTCCTGAGGCCGGATTCATCAACAATTAAACCCGTGGGTATGCGGGATATAAGGGGTGGAGATAAGATAAGAGTCAGGTAGAAATGAGGCAGGAGTCAGAGACGCAGGATTCATCGTGGGTATGTCTACCCCCTATACCCGCGGGTTAGTCGTTGATGAATCCGGCCCCTGCAGGGATTCGGGAAGGGTGAGAATAATCCCAGGCTAGTTCTGGAGATTCATCAACGCTTGTACCCACGGGTATGATGGCTATAGGGGGAGGACGTACCCAGGATGAGGCATTCATGAGAAACCTTACCCGACACCTTACCCTACCCGACCGGTGGGTAGAAAATATTCGACGATCGTCCTGGGTATATCCGCATACCCGCGAGGATTTGCGCCACTGACAACATGGCGCTCCAGTGAGATCAGCTATTCTCGCGACAGGCTTAGTTCCACCTTTGACTCCTTTCATGAATACGAACCGTACCCGCTGCTTACTGCGGGTGGCGGGTATCCTTACGGTATCTCTATCTATACCCACTCCTTGATGAATCCAGGCGTCGAATTCAACAGCAATTAAACCCGTAGGTATGCGGGGTATGAGGGGTAGGGATAATATAAGAGTCAGGTAGAGATAAGATAAGAGTCAGAGACGCAGGTTCCGTCGTGGGTATCTCTACCCCTCTACCCGCGGGCTAGTCGTTGATGACTCCGGATCCAGTTCCTGAACCACACTACTCTACTTCTACTGGGCATGGTAGCTAACGAAGGTTAGGGCCTCCTAGAAATTGTGAAAGGGGAGGAATACGGTAGAAGGAATGACGTCTGGAATGCAGATGATTTTGAGATCTGACGCCGTATTCCTGCACCATACTTCTTAGTCCTTAAAGTAGCTAAATTAGTGTTCCTCTACCCCTCCGTCACTTTCAGCAACCAACACATGACCTGAAGTCGTGCCACTGTCGCCTCCCAGTGAGCCCTCCCGGTAAACCTCCCCACCCCGTGCATGCTGCTCCATGCCACAAAGACTCGATGAATCACCGGCAACCGTCTGGGGCACAAGGCAAAACAGTCTCATAAAAACGAGACCGGGTCTGCTCCCTGCCCGCACACACATTGGCAACCCCGTCAGGCACTTTCACCCCGTGAAGTGAGGCACCAGTCGACCGAGGGAGGACGAGGAACGAGCAGTAAACAGCAAAACAGCAACCACAAAAAGGCCAGTGTCAACACAGACACCGCCGCCGCCGCCACGGCGAATCAGCTCTGAAACTGCGAATGCAAACAGAAACCTCCTCGAAAAACATCGCTGACAGTTCGAAGGTACGGCTCCGAGCTGCTTGAGATCGATGGTGAAGGAAAAAAACGAAGAAAATATTACTCTCAAAAAACGTTTTGAGAAGGTACTGGTGGAGAAGTCGTCGTCAGAAGCGGAGGACCCACCTTCCATCCTGCCGAACTGTTCGAATCGCCTTTGTCCCGGAAATACGGCACGTTCTGGACCATCCATTCGTAGACTGAAAACGAACTTCATAATGGCGTGGTCAAACAGCTTCTAACTCTACTATCTGGCGTCCAGAAATCGAAGCAGAACCTTGTCAAAATTTTTGCTCATAATTTTTTTCGCGTGTAGCGCAGTCGGAGGAGGCGCCGACTGTCGCCTGCACCCGATACCAGGTTCCTGGTTCGGATTTCCCGCCCAGGCCAACCAAGCCTTCCATCCCTCCGGGGTCGGTGAATTAGTACCAGACTTGTCTGGAAAGGATAAAGCGCTGACTTGTTCATCGGCTGGCCACCGCAAGTCATTGTATGGCCAAATACGCATTCAAATCGCCTCCACGACATCCCGTAGAAGTAGAATGCGTGGCGCATCCCAAAAGGATTGAGTAACGCCGTCCTTCATCCTTTAAATTTTTTTTGATGTTCTGGACTGTTTCTTTATGCTTTTTTTACTGTGCCTACTCGCTTCTCACGTAAGTTAGGTGTTCGCATTGCTTAGGAGTAGTCCTTGATTGCCAATTTTTTGTATTTTAATGACATTATTTTATTTTTTAACTTTTATTTTTATTTAACTCTAGGATTTAAATTCACCGTATCAATATATTAGGTTGTCCCACAAGTTCCCGCCGTTTTTTTCAACGATTCATTACGGATTTCGCCGGCGGTCTCTTGCATAGCGCTATACAGCTTTCGAATGAGAATGATTTGCTCTATCAAAACGTGTATTGCATTTTTTTCATTCTGAATTTTGTCAATTTTTAGGTCGTTAAAGTGCAAAAGTGAAAGTGGCCATCTGCGATGTCTCTTCTCTCCGTTTACCTTGGAATTTTTGCGTAGTTTTTCAAAGCATTTGGAAGACAATGTTCTGTACTACAAGAATACGTGTTGGTCCTATTTGCTGCTCATTTGTCCTTTATTGATTTTTAGGTCATCAAATAGGGACGTCCGATTTTCCGTCCCAATTTTTGCCGAGAGCTCCTGCTTTGGAATGGTCTTTTTTGCTTGGTGATATATGTCGTTCGGAAGAGAATGTCTTGCTCAGTAAGAAATTGTGTCGCTTTTACTGATTCATGCTGATTTCTGTGGAATATCAACAACTGAACAAGGAGGAGTTGTTGATGAAGATGATTTTGGCACTAGTTAAAAGTTCCGACTCCACCGACAGGACTTCGCTCGAAAAAATTTTTTTCGCTGAATCTTTGTCTAGGGAGTTACTTGCGGTGCTGATCACGAATGTGACATCCGTTTTTGAAATTGCGGCCGATTACGGTAGGCTACGGTAGCTAAAGGTAACTAAGGCTGCCAAGGTCATAATCATCGATTTTGCCCAAACTTCGCCTAGGGGGCTATTTAGGGTGCTAATAACGAATATGACATCCGTTTTCGTTTTAAGCCGGAGTTTGGGTGAAATCGGTGACCATTACCTTAGTCACCCATACCTTCCGTAACCTACCGTACTCCAGCGTAAAACGAAAAACGGATGCCAGATTCGTGATCAGCACCCCCAAATAACCCCCCTAGACAAAGTTTCAGCGAAATTTTGTTTTTCGACCGAAGTCTTGGCGGTGGAGTCGGAACTTTTAACTAGTGCCAATGATTTTTCTCTTTTTGGAATTTTGTTGATATTCGACAGAAATCAGCATGAGCCAATAAACGCGACACAGATTCTCAATGAGCAAGACATCCTCTTCCGAATGACACATAAAACCAAGCAAAAAATTCCTACCACAGAGCAGGAGCTGTCGGTAAAAATAAATCTTCTTCTTCGGACGTCCCACTTCAATGGCCTAAAAATCAATAAAGGACAAATGAACGAATAGGATCAACACGCATTCTTGTAGTACAAAACATCGTCTTCCAAATGCTATGAAAAACTGCGCAAAAATTCCAAACCTAAGCGGAGAGAAGCGACTGCACAGATGGCCACTTTTTCACTTTAACGACCTAAAATTGACAAAATTCAGGATGAGAAAAGAAACGCAATACATGATCTGATAGAGCAAATCATTCTCTTTTGAATGCTGTATAGCGCTATGCAAGAGATCGCCGGCGAAATCTGCAATGAATCGTTGAAAAAAACCGGCGGGGACTTATGGGACAGCCTAATACTACAGCATGCGCTCCTCCCTCCTACGCAGCAGCCTGGGGTGCTTATCAGTTTAAAGAGATCTTTGAGAAACACGGAATCGCTAGCATAGGAGATCGTAGACCTAGCACTTTTTATAGGTCATATCAAGATGTCCTTAGGGCGAGCTCCGAATTTCAGCGCAAGCCTATGTTTTCCTGGTATATGTCGCGAAGCCGAGCAGCAGCAATGTGAGATGGGAACGCCTCAACGAATCAGATCGTATTGAATGGGCCATTCAGAGAAGGGATGTGTACAGTTGGTACCCTGATGGGCTGGCATGGTTCCGATTTGTCCTTTGCTTGGTTACTATTGGCTGGCGCGTTCCCACCTACCAGTGCTGCTCACCTACGCGACATGTACCGTTTTTTGATTCTTTTTGCTCTTTTAGTAGGTTTTGCAGGTCATTTCTTTCATTATAAAAACCAAACTCGGGACTACTCCTCGGCGAAACAAGTACCGGTCCTCTACTTGAAGTTGTTAGACTTCCTTATGGCCAATCATCGATAACTTCCTTGTTTATTTTTGTTTACTTTTTATCGTTTGGCTACCATAAACACGAAACATAAGGGTCTGTAGGGTTCGCGGCTTCACTCTGACCATCCCTTCACGACACCGTGCGCGGCGCATCCTAAAATCGGATGCCTATACATCAAGCTTTACTCCTTAACCCCATGTTCATTCGCTGATTAGAGAGGCAACCTAGTAAGTTGTCTTCTAGCCCTGCTTCTCTAAAAAAATTCGTTTCAGTTAAAAAAAAAACTGCAGCGATACCCGCGCTGACTGAACAGCTGTTGAGTGCAAAAATAAGAATTTAAACACCGCAGTGCCTGCAGTGGAATACGAGCATGCATGAACTCATAGTAAAGTCTAAGAAGAGCAACAAGATCTATCCTAGTCGGAGGGGGGGGGGGAGCGCATAAGAGTTAGCAATATTTTTGTACAAAATAACAAAAATGACCACAAAATAACGTTTGCCCACCAAAAAACACCTTAACGAACGTTCTTTGCTGACATAAAGCATCCAATTGGCTAAATTCAGCATGAATGAGTGCAATAAGAGCTCGCAGATGTAAGCCTAATGCCAAAAATGACTTAAGGGTTCTAGTCGTTAATGTGGCCTACATAGGAGGGCGGGAACGCATCAGTAATGCACAGTCGATCCACCAGCAACGGGATACGAGCCACCCAATCAAGACACCGATCGTACACGACCCGCTCTGAGTGGCACACCCGTTCGACGCGGTCTGATTGATCTGGTCACCTCCCCCCGCCACCTATCCCATGTAGGCCACATTAACGACCAGTATGTAGCGGATGACGCTGACCTTTCCTTCTATTCTATAGTATACGACCTCAAGAAGTGCTGAAAACAGCACAGCTTTAGTGAACTCATAAAGGATAATAAGTGCCGATGCGATTTAAGGGTACTGGTCGTCAATGTGCCCTAAATCGGGAGGCAGGAACTCGCCAGCAAAGTAGACAAATACAGCATCAATTCAGCACGTGCCAGCCAATCAGAGAACCGATCGTACACGACCTGTCTGTGTAGCACGCCCGTTCGACGCGGTGTGATTGGTCTGGTCACCCCCCCCCAACCCTACGTAGGCCACATTAACGACCAGTACGCAGCAATGGAAAACGCTGACCCTTTCTTCTAATCAGCATTGGTGATCTAATAAAGGATAAGCGTAGATGCGATTTAAGGGTACTAGTCGTTAATGTGGTCTACACTGAAAGACAGGAGCGCAGCAACAAAGTACAGTCAACTACATCACCAGCTCAATGCGCCAACCAATCAGGGCGCCGATCGCCCTCCGGGTGACACTGCTGTTCGCTACGGCCTGATTGACTTATTTAGGCCACATTAACGACTAGTACCTGGAAGTTGATGGCTTCGACACTCCCTTCTATTCTACTACCTCACAAGTGCTGAAGACAGCATCAGTGAGCGAATGAAGTATGAGTGCCGGTGCTAACTCACTCTATTTGGATGCGCCATGAGTTTCACTTCTAGGTGAAATCTAGACGGTAATTTTCGATCTATCCTTTTGTATCTGTGGGACAGTTCAATTCCATATACTAATACTAGGATTCTCATGGCTGAATTAGATCATTAGGGCGGGTGATATGGCATGGAATAACGAGCTTAACCGCCCCCCCCCTCGAACTAGGAAAAAATTAAACGAATAAAACGACATAATCTGTCATAAAATACTTCAGATCCGTTAATTATTTATTTGCAAATAGAATTGTTATCTTTCATATACGACCGGCTATTAGTCCGACAATCGTCAAACATCTCACAACGCTATATCCTTTCCCAAAAGACAAAAAAACGCACCAAAAACAGCAAAAAAATGGAGAACGAAATGCGAAAAGAATAGGCGAACATTAGCAGACATTTTTTCAGTTAAGTATCGCTGCTCATACAGTGAACCAACGATAATTATGCTTTTTTTCTCACGCAGTAGATGGCACGACCCCTTTGTGAGTATCCAATTCTGGTACAAATTAGTGGTGTATTTTTAGGACTTGAAAGATTTAGAGCAATTTTTTAAGATTTAAAAGATTTAAAGGAAAAGCCTACAAACAGGCCAAATTAAAAAAGAGCAGCTATTTTCTTCTCTAACTCTTCAATCAAAAAACTGACCATAATGAAATGACACAAAGGATAAAGAATAAAGGACGGCGTTACTCAATCCTTTTCAAGACGCGCCGTGCATTCTACTTCTACGGGATGTCGTGGAGGTGATTTGAATGCGCATTTGGCCATACAATGACTTGCGGTGGGCAGCCGATGAACAAGTCAGCGCTTTATCCTTCCCAGACAAGTCTGGTACCAATTCACCGACCACGGAGGGAAGGAAGGCTTGGTTGGCCTGGGCGGGAAATCCGAACCAGGAACCTGGTATCGGGTGCAGGCGACAGTCGGCGCCTCCTCCGACTGCGCTACGCGCGCCCACGCTCCTTTATATGTGTAAAAAATATAAAAAATTGCTTTTTATAAGCACCTTAAACGGAGGAATGCTATAGGTGACAGAATTTTCAAATACAAT
Organism: Heligmosomoides polygyrus polygyrus; assembly: GCA_947396885.1. Taxonomy (NCBI): domain Eukaryota; kingdom Metazoa; phylum Nematoda; class Chromadorea; order Rhabditida; family Heligmosomidae; genus Heligmosomoides; species Heligmosomoides polygyrus. The sequence goes on from OX377205.1 coordinate 9,951,072, forward strand.
GGACTAAAAAATGAAGGCGAATGTTGATGAATGGATGAATGTTAAAACACGAGTGCAGCTTGTTTCTGCAGCCATGTAGGCACAGTATCCGTGACATTCATTTTTTCAATCCGATCGGTCTTTGGCTGATAAAAATCCACTTTTTTGCAGCTCATTCTAAGCTTTACTTGAACTAGATTGGAGCTGAGATGGGTTAACTAAGCCCAGAGATGACTTAGTAGCACTGGTCGATAATGTGGCCTACACAGGCAGCGGTGCGGGGATGCAGGCCGAGCCAAACAGGTCGTATCAGACACATATGCTGTTCAAGGAGCGTACGTGTACGATCTGTGTCACGATTGGGTGGCGCACATGTCCAGTCAGTACTCTGCACTCTGCTGCGATTGGTTAACGTGTCCTTCACCTCTTCTTGTAGGCCAAACTAGCGACAAGTTCCAGTTTCTTAGTTATTTTGCTAAGACGATCGAAACGAAAAGAGGTTTTCGAGAAGCGATTATTTCACCCATGAGAAATATGAATATTCCAATTCTTATACTTTTGTTAAGATATTTCTTTATACTGCCCTAGATGTGGAATGGATACCGAGCGGCTTCAACGAATTATGCTGATGCTGATTTCGACAAGGGTTTCAGCTGCATCACCCTGCATCTCTACGCTTTCCACCAAACCGTTCAGAAGACGTGACAGATTCAACCCCCCCCCCCCCCAATGTATAGACCTAGGTTCAGCGTCACCTACAACACCGGAATGCTCGTGAATTACGCCATGGCATAGCCTGAAGTCTCCACATGGCGTACCTTGTGAGAGCGTCAGTCGTTTCTCGGGGCTCTGCATGATGGCCTGCGTGATCAGATCGGCGTAGCTGAGGTTACCCCAGGCGTTACGTCGCGTCGTCGACTTCTTCGATACACCGCCTCCACCGCCGCAGCCACCTCCACCTCCGCCGGCTCCGCCATCGGTGATGTCGCCGACACTCGTCGGCGTCAGCTGGTCGTTCATCACCGGCGACGACATGTTGCAACTGCTGAAAAACGGTCATTATTATTGCAACAACGAGGCGTGCCACACTTGACTCGATGTCGATGCCCTTACCCTGGCGAGAAGGTGTTGTTACCATCGGGGCTGTGCAGTAAACCGCCAGTCGATGCGACCGACGTCGCTCCCAGTCTGCCGTTCAGATTTTCAGCGCTGTCGTACAGCCTGAACAAGTCGACGATTACTCTAGCATTCCGAGGCCTCAGAAGAAATCACTATAAAGTGGAAGGACCCTAACTGGTACCCGGACGATGACAATACACGTTCATGTATAAGACCCTCCCAGAGCAACCGGTGAAACTCGTCCGCCGGGCGCGAAAACTCGGCCGACGACGAAAGCTGGAGAAGCAGAAGCGCCTACGACGGCGCGAGCGACTTCGTCGAAGACTCGTCGCCCGCCCACCCTCGTCGACTACTCGGTAACTACTTCCCCGGGGACGACCTTATCAGTCCCTATAAATTGTTTACCGCCGCCATACGACGACGTCGTCGACGACGAGGCGACGCGTTGCCAGAGCTAGGCGTCTCCTCGTCGCCTATGCCTATCGACGTGGGAAGCCGAGCCAACAACTTGTCGCCCGACTTATAGGACTCGTAGATGTTGGTCCTGAGAGGAAATCCTGACATCGACCGTGTTTAGGGCATCTTGCAAAGTAGCGATCGCTTTTTGGGTAGATGTCGTTAATGTGGCCTACACGGAAGTAGGAAACGCGGCGACAGCCAGTTAGAATCAGAAAAACAACCGCGCGCGCCCACTCCAATGGCATGTCCGTTCGACGCGGCCTAACTGGCCTCGTACCTTCCCCTCCCCTTGTAGGCCACATTAGCGACTTGTACCGTTTTAGGGATGTACCTAGGTAGGCTGGACGAGTTGTCGCGGTCGGTTAAAGGCAATCGCTGCAGGACCCATGGTGTTCTTTCGCTTTGTTTCACTGTGTGACAGTTATTTTGTAGTAGGTTGATGCTCTCGGCCCTGCCTCGGAGCGATATACCCCGCGGGTAGTAGGTTGATGCTCTCGGCCCTGCCTCGGCGCAATATACCCCGCGGTATATTTGGGGGCAGTGACTTCGGGATATGCCTGCTGGTCTGCGGGTCAGATGGGGTGCTAGCAGCCATGGTCACGCCTCCTTCTAGGGCATAAATACCCGGGGTCAGAGCCCACAGTCATCTCTTGTTTTGTCGTCTTCATAAAGCTCTCCTGGAATTATCCTACTCAGTTCCTGTATATTTTGTCTCTTGGCTTTCGTGTGTCTTGTATTTGAATAAATCGTTATAAGTATCCTCAAAGAAACGACTTCCATGGACGTCGAATTCCTGGAGTACAGTGAAACCTCGTCGCAGCCTACTGCTACTGCCAGCGGGATTCGAGGACGTACAACAAGGATTTGCATCAGGCTCCATGATTGCAAAGGTAGCTGCCTCCCCAGATCTGCTCCAACCGGAATGGTTCGAAGAAGAGTGGTCAGCGATTGTGATGGTGACGTCGAACCAATATGTGGAACCACACCACTGGAGAAGTGCATGGTGCTTGATACTTCAAGCAGTATCTAAAGGAACAGAATTTGTGGCATTACCAGGACCAAAGGATGGCCAAAACTGGGGGAAATCCGTAGATTTACTACGGGATTTCATCGAAGAAACTGTTATGCAGAGGCCATCTTTGAAACGACGATTCTGCTGCTTGCTACCACTTAAATCCGAGGAGAACATGAGGGATGCACCTTTCAAGATTCTGGCGGACAAAATGAGTCTGGTCACGGGACCTCATTTTACTCAGAGCGCGGCTAAGCGCTTCTGGGGAGCCACACTGAAGCAATACAGCTCGATGCTGAAACTGCCGGAATTTAAGCGCTTCACGGAACCCAAACGACTACTCTCTGGACAACTGCAAGCTCCTACGGGACCATCTATGGTTCGCGAACGGTTCCACAGGCCCATCAACGCAGGTCCTCCGAAGCAACGGAATCCTCGTTCCCACTCACGTCCTCCTACTTTTGCGGATAGGCAAAACTTTCAGTGGCGCTCTATGCGTGGGAACAGACGCGGTCGTGGTATGCGCGACTAATTAAAGAGCGCAGTGGAAGCGCTAATTTTGTTTGAGGGCCCCCATGTAGTAGGTTGATGCTCTCGGCCCTGCCTCGGAGCGATATACCCCGCGGGTAGTAGGTTGATGCTCTCGGCCCTGCCTCGGCGCAATATACCCCGCGGTATATTTGGGGGCAGTGACTTCGGGATATGCCTGCTGGTCTGCGGGTCAGATGGGGTGCTAGCAGCCATGGTCACGCCTCCTTCTAGGGCATAAATACCCGGGGTCAGAGCCCACAGTCATCTCTTGTTTTGTCGTCTTCATAAAGCTCTCCTGGAATTATCCTACTCAGTTCCTGTATATTTTGTCTCTTGGCTTTCGTGTGTCTTGTATTTGAATAAATCGTTATAAGTATCCTCAAAGAAACGACTATTTTCCCGCCTTTTGCACCGCCTCTAAGCTAATCAATAACATCGCAGTGAAGAAATGTAACACTAGTCAATGAGAACAGGGTCCCGACCAAAAGGGGCGGTCCTCAGGCTGCGACTGGGTGACAACCGTGGGAGGAACTCCTCTATATGACGTCAGGCTTAGCAACGTACCCCAGAAGGTATAGTCATGGAAGAGGAACAGCGCCACTTTTAAACAAATAGGCGGAGATTTGCATCTGATGGGCGTGGCTATTCATTAACAATACATAGAATTTTCCATTCGTTACTGTAGCCTATATGAGGAGGCGGGGCACACCAGCCAATTAGATCACCGACCGCACATGGACGCTTCGGTGTTGCCTGATTGGTCAGGTGCGTACCTCCCCTCCTCATGTAGGCCACATTAACGACTAGTAACGAAATACTGATTAATGCCGTAAAGAGAAGCTTTCAAAGTTCCTCTAAACTCCATCGTTGGAACGTATGAAAAATGGGCGGGATTTGTGCAAAATGGGGTGTGACTTCATACTACCCTCACACACATGGAAGTATTGGAGCAAAGTAGATCAAGAGATTTAACATGGATGATTCTATTTAGCGTTTTAACCCTACTGGCAACAATCACTCGATCAATAAACGAACGACCAATTACGGTTAGCCGCGCGCGCGACCGTGACGCGTCGCTTCGACGGGAAATGTCTGATCGCCGTGAATTTGCAGCGCAATTAGGAAAATTTCATCTAAAAGATCAATATATCTATGAAAAGGTGGTCATTTGTCACTGACATGATGAACGCGAGTAAATAAGAAGCCCAATCACAGTGGAAACACGCACACAACCGCGACGCAGTGCAGATTGAAAAGTAGATCACTTTACGATTGAATTATGTTGCGCTGTATTCACAAAATACTTGCGGATGACGATTTTTATAACATCTCGAACTGCCACAAATCAATCGATTTATAGGGGTAGTTCATACTGCGGTCGCCGCGCGACGCGGAAGCAAGAAATAACAAATATAGAATAGGTCACGCGCTCAATCGATATCAATCATTGTAATGTACTGTTGCGTCATGCAACGATTCGGGTATAATCTTTGCCTTTGGAATTAACCACCTTTACAACATGGCGTTATTCTTCTGAGTCTCGTCGGATAACTCTGAATTAATCGGTACTACTGGAGAAGGTCACTGGGCGTGCTCAAGAGGAAGGATCAAGGGAAAGTTTAGCAGATCACGGATCTCGGAGGAAAAGTGTCCATCTTTTGCAGCCGTATGACGAACACACCCAAGGACAGTTCCCAAGGAGTATCGTTTTTCATAGTGGATAATTTAAGCAATAGATAATCGGAATAAAACGCGGTAGTAGTCGGCAATGTGGCCTACATGGAGAGGCGGTAACGGAAAGAAAAGTGAGCGTGAGTGCCGATGTCCAATCTGACTGTGGCTTTCGCTTTCGATTGGATCGATACGAGGTATACCGATCGGCTGGCATGTTCCCGAACCCGCATGCAGGCCACATTACCGACAAGTACCTAAAGCGCTTTCCTAGTCGGGGGGAGGGAGAATTCTCTAGTTGTGTTACACTGAATACAATTCCTTGTAACGCAACTACTTTGCCCGAACAACGAAAAACTCTGCATTTGAACACATTCGGCCAGCTCTCCCCTACTCCCAAACGTGGAAAGCGCCTGCAGTAGTATAATGTCCTGTTTATACTCCAATCGCCGCGCGGCGCGTCACAATGAGATCTAGCAGTATCGATTAGACCACGCGCCCTAATCGATACTGAGAGTTCTGAACGTGACGCGCGCGCGGCAAATGGAGTATGAACGGGGTCCAATGGTGAGTGCTTCAGAACGCGTTCTCCTACAGTCGTCAGAGACTTACTCTCCGTCTTCCTCCGGTATCTGCTCATGTATCAGCGGACTTGTCTGCGCGTTCCCGTCCGGCTGCGGTCGTCGCATCGGCCACGTGTTGCAGCGATCGCGCGACAGCGGACCGATCTCCTCGCCCGAATCGCCGTCGCTCGCCGCGCCAGTCGCTGCCGTTGTCGCGACGGACACCGGCGTCATGTAGACGTCGCCGCCGCCGAGCTGGCCGATCGACGACGACGCCGACGACGAGCCGCTACTCGGTAGCGGCGGCTGCACGGTCGACGGCGGCGAGATGACGCCGCCGACGTTGACCATGGCCTGACTGCTGCTGCTGCTGCTGCTCATCGCAGCTCGGATGGCACGACTCTCTCCTGACGACGTCGCGACGGCCTCGAATGGTGATGTAGGTGAGAACGACGTCGCTGCACGACCGATGAGCTGGTAGAGATTCTGGTGGTGGTGATGGAGTGTGGTATGCAGCTGCACGATGAAGGAACGTGTCGGGCACGCACTGCGAAAAGACGTCGAATTAGTGCGGTATCGATCGGAGATGGCGCGCGAGAAATATCGATTGGCGAAACGATCGGAAAGGAGTGAAGACACGATGGTCGTGGGAAACTAAATCAAGGAACAGAGGATAGGTACTAGTCTTTAATGTGGCCTACATGAGGAGTGGCAAGAACGCGCCAGATGATCACAACCAATTAGAGCAGCGCTGAAACACGCGACAACCAATCAAGGCGCAGACCACAGGGCTGGTCTGAATGGTACACCTGTTTCAATGCAGTCTGATTGGTCTGGTGCGAACCTCTCCCTATGTAGGCTACTTTAGCGACTAGTATCAGACGGCTTTGTTTCCCAATACAACGCTAAAATCAGATCCAAAGTCCGAATAACAAAGATGCGAAGAATATTGATTGGGGAGAGACACACTGTTACCCAATCGATACCAGTTAGTGGTACATTCCTGGCACAGTGCTGGCGAAATTGATGTGGAGATGAGGACGCACCATACTAATCAGACGGTGTCGAATGGGCGTGCTACCCACACCATCCTGTGGTCGACATTCATAATTGTTCTGGTGCGCCCCCTCCCATACAGTCCGCATTAGCGACTAGTACCCAACAACTTTATCTCCCATTACAACACGAAAGTTGCTTTAAGAGCGAGCCCATATAACAGAAATGCGTATTGATTGGGAGGCGGCACAGTGTCACTCAATGGATTATGGCGGTACATTCCGTGAACAGCGTTTACGGTAGGCGGGGATTGCACACACCTGCCAGCCAACCACAGAATATTGATTCAGTTGGGAAAGGCTCCGAGGTTGGCCGGCACGTCATGTCGAGCCGGTCGATTCTTGTACAATCGCGACGCAACCGCGCCGCAGCACAAGATGACCGAAACGAAACTGCTGACAATGGCAGCGTTTATAGTAAAGACGCGACATCCGCCAGTGACATGTGATCGAGAGCACGGAGTAATTAGACAAACAGAGCACAGACCTTTAGTTCAGCAGGCGGATCATTGATGTCAATGCACGCAGCGCAACCGCGACGCAACCGCGCCGCGTCTGCAGGTTGGCCGTCCATTAAAGCGACCTAACCCCAAGGCTAGGTCCAACATACTTAAACCAGTCGATGGTTACGACCAATGTGCCTGAGTGGCATCATCGCTCTCAAACACTTTCCAATGGGAATTTATGGTTACGGCACGGTTTTTCAGACGATGAGCAAGTGACCCTTTGCAGGGAACCGGATCCCGGGCTGCCGACTGCGGCGCCGATTACCATGCTGATCATCGCCTAGTTATTGCCTTCAGCGACCAGAATCGCCAAATACCTGGTGAAAAGTGGGTGAAGCGCAGAAATGATGCTATTGATTGGGTTCTTCAACCAGCCAATCAATACCAGATGTATCCAACAAAGGAATGAACGTGAAAAACTCATCGATAAAGGAAGCAGGGAGCCTGTGATCGATGAAACGATGAGAGAATACCCTCATCGAACAAGCACGACACGCAACATTCGTCGAAAGAAGACACTGGCGGCCGATGGGCGAGCAATTCCACTGTGATGAAAGGAGCCGACTGTAAATGATCGCAGCGAGAAACGACGCTGCATGCGGCGGACCCGTACTTTAACCCCGTATGTGCTGGACGAAATCCATACATATTCCATGTCAGGGAAAAAGCCGTCACAATAAGGGAGAAACCGGGCAATAATCAATGCAGTCGGTGAACACCATGCACCCTCCTTCTATGTGAATCTTGAAAGGCACTTTAATGGTCTGACAAAATAAAAAGGATAAAGGACGACGTTACTCAATCCCTTTAGGCATGCGCCACGCATTCTACTTCAGCGTGATGTCGTGGAAACGATTTCAATGCGTATTTAGCCATACAATGACTTGCGGTGGCCAGCCGATGAACAAGGCAGCGCTCTATCTTTCATAGACAAGTCTGGTACCAATTCACCGAACCCGGAGGGATGGAAGGCTTGGTTGGCCTGGGCGGGAAATCCGAACCAGGAACATAGTATCGGGTGCACGCGACAGTCGCCGCCTCCTCCTACTGCGCTACACGCGCCCATATGGTCCGACAAAATACGAACTGCAATTCATAGGACCTACAAAAGAAAATCTATTAACAGCTAAAAGTAAAGAAAACTCACGAGAAAAGCCTCATACAGAAAATTACGACTCCAAAATAGCTGTGCAAAATTTCATAAGGAATATTTTTCGAGTTTTTTTTAGTTTTTTAACGTTTTTTCATCAGCTGCTTTTTTAAGTGCAGGATCTGCTCAATAATTGGACACAAAAGAGCAAAGGCAAATAATTCAGGAAATCGATGCTACAGTGGTTGTAATGCAAGACGAGAGTAGTGCCAACAATTAAACTCCTTCAAGTACTCGAACGCATGGCGCATCTTCCAGCGAATCATGAAATTTTCGAGGCTTCGTCAGTAGGACGAAGTGCAGTGATGGTGACACGATCCACGTATCTGGCGTTGTCTTTCCTGTCATAAATTCTTGTCTTAATCTGTCCATGACTCCCAGTGTGCGTCCGTCCGCGCGAAATTGATGACCGCGTAAGAACTTTACAGCAAATGAACAGAATTCGTGAACTAATATCGATTGAGATGAAAATAATGATTGCTAACAGCCTGCGTGACACCACAAGTGGAAAAAACATCGACCGATCAATATCAATCGATAGTGTTGACTTTCCATAAATCATGAGGAGAATCTCATAACAGGGAAACAAGATTAGTATATCGTTCAATATTTTGAGTAAAATGGCTCGAGTATATCGATATATCCCTGGATGGGCTTCATAACGAGTAAGTATTATAAAATCGATCAGCCAATCAATATCAATCGATAGCGTTCACCTTGTTCTGCAACGTGTACATTCGTTTCAAAATTAGCGGCCGATGAATGCCGATTTCATGAATAGATGCACAGAATTTGCAAATAAATCCATAGACGGTTAAAGCTTAGAAAATTGACGGAAAAAATCACCCATAGAAGATTACTACTTTAAGGTGGCTATGTAGAATTTCAAGAAAAAAACGCTAAAATTTTTTTACATGACAAACTCAATAAACACAAAATCGGTCCAATAATTTTCCATAAAAATTCACGAGATGAGAATCACGGGATTATGCTGAATGCAGGACGGTATTATTTATAACCGATGAGAGTAAGCGATCAGACGATCGATCGATATCGATCAAATCGATTTTTGCCGACACTCACGACATAGCCAGATCGCCAAAATCGTTAAACCCCTAGGGCCAAATACTTCCCCAAGGCAATCATTCCTTAACGCTGGTCCTAAACAATTGCTTCAGAAGTGAAACTCACATGGTTGATCACACAGCGGCCAGCACTGACTAACCGTCTGGATCATCAGAAGCGTTAGAAGAGCTTCTGGAGGCCTAGTGGATAGCTCTACGGCTGATGCGCACGATGACGATGAACCCCTCCCCCATCACCCGCTTGTTTTTATGGGAAAGGCAGCACAAAAATAGACGGCAAAAATGCTATAAATACAACAGATGGAGGGAGTCGCATGACGAATCGTCCCGGTGACGTTTGCCTGTCCCTACTATCCCATAGATGAACGGCACTGGAAGCTCCTCCTCCTCCCCTTCCTCTACCATGCCAACCGGAGTAGGAGCAGGGGGAGGTGTTCGTCGGCGACGATTGCCGCCAGCCTGCCTTCCTCACTACGAAGCTTATGCTGTGCCCGGGGGTGATTCTCTGGCTAATTAGTCGGCCGCATGGCAAAGCAGACAAGCGCGTCTGGCCAGCAGACAGACAGGCAGGAAGCAGGGAGGTGGGTGGACGGCGAGGTAGCGCTGGGACTCTAGGCACACAGAGATTCGATGAGAATGTCGACGTGAACAACAAGAACAGTTCCCCGGTCTGGAAGGCCCCTCCGTCGCTCTTCGTGGAGCGCCCTCCCCCCTCCCGCACCCGTACGTCGCGACTGAGTTGTGGAAGCGGGTTAGAGGTGATTCGGAACGGCTAGAGAGCTTTGGAACCGTTCCTAGAAGGTTTTAGGGAATACGGCTGGCCGCTCGTCTGTTGCGTAAGGTACCCAGAAGACTCACCCTACACAGCCGATTCTAAACCGCTTCAGGGATCACCCGGTAGTAATACGGTACTCGATGGGAACTATTCCTCTCCCCTTATCCCACCATAGCGACCAGCTCAAAGAACGTCTGCAGGCAGAACGTTGTTATTCACCAGCCAATGTCCGTCTCAGACATGTGAGAATATTCCCTACAATGTGGGCGCATTCTCAGCCTACCCTACCCTATCCTGACGATAAAATACGATTCGATAGGACAGGGGAGAAGCTAACGTCTTCTGGATGGTCGCTAGCGTAGTCATTGATTTTTCCACATCTGACGCTCTACAGATGACCACTTTAGAGGCAGGCGTGCTTAGATCAAGACCGACGAGGAAGAAAGAGGTCCATGTCGTGAATAAGGGCAGCATTAAGAAGTGAGAACGCGCCAGCCAATCATAACGAAGCTGAACACCATCCGAGCAATCAGGGTACTACCGTACGTACATTGTCTGAATGACACACCCATTCGACGCGGTCTGATTGGCCGACACCCTGCTACTTCGCAATGCTGCCCAAATTCGCGACACGAACCAGGTTTTTAACTAAAAGTTGACTCGAAAAGTCCATTTTCTGAGCAGATTCATACAAAAACATCGGCTATACAGATAGAAACTTTGAACAGTTCAAAAATTCCGAAAAGTTTGACATAAACTGCGGGTCCGATGATGAACGGGTCCCAGCAGGAACGTCGTACGGCTACTCTGTTTGATCTCTAGCCGCAGTCATTCAGCAATATCTCATCCAATAAGACCTTCCCGGAAAGAGGAGTCCTAATCAGCCCAACACGTCGAGTGGAAACGGCTTCCTGTGTTCGTATCAGGATGAGGATTAGCTCAATCAGACATTCTCCGAGGTCTTCCTCCAGATAGTACGGCTGGAAAAGGCTTGGCCGTAGGAGTGTAGATGATAAGTTCCAGAAAACGAGGACGAAGCTAAAAATTCAAGAAAAAAGCCATAGAAAATATGAAAAAGGGTGATTGACTAGCTACACTTGCTTATCAATTAGACTGGCGTCTTAATCAACACTAAAGCTGACATCGATAATGTCGAAGAGCTTCTGAAGGGCTATGATGTCTGGCCCTCTTTAGCTTTGAACGGTCCCCTTCTTCGGATGTTTTCTGTGTATGGTTCATAGGAGCGCGCTGTATCCGCACTTCGCTCGCGCGTAGATATTGATTCCCACGGCATGCTGATCAATAAATGGTCTCTACGTGTGTAAAGCTTTTTATAGCAATAGATCTACTTACTACTGCCGGTAAAATGGGTAAGCTTGAAACCAAAAAATATATAAAAAGGCGCAACAAGAAGAAAGTGTAAAAAGGCGATCGACTAGCTGTAGTTGTGTTATCGATTGGACTAGCGTATTAATCGATATCCACGATTGACAAGTGACAAACGAACGGCTTCCAAAGCGCTCAGATGCGTAATCGTTCACGTCAGCAAATAAGGAAACTTTTTCGTCAGAAGCTCTTAGAAGCTCTTATTTAGAGTCGACGCTTTGCTCGAAATCGCTCACGCGTAGATATCGACTGCCAGCGCGTACTAATCAATATATTTGCAACGCGTAGGAAACTCAGGTTAATAGAACCACTTAGGACTGCTGCTAATACATATTAAGGAACTTGTAGCTTAGAAATACAACAAAAAAGACGGGTAAGTAGAATAGAGAAAGACGGCGACTGACCGGCTATAGTTATAGTATCGATTGGACAGGCGTATTAATCGATATGGATGGTTGATATATGACTACGGCGAAAAGCTGTTGAATCACAGGGCTGCGTCCCTGTGATCAAAGAACGAACCTCCTGAGCGTAAATCACCCGCCTGGTGGACACCATTCAGACCGTTTCTCTCCCGTACATCGCTCACACCAGATATCGATCGCCTCCGCGTACTAATCAATACCATTGCTCAATGTGTGGCCGACTTGTCAAACTGTCCAACCATGTCGCCCACTAGTAGACGTTCCGACGCCGAAATCTATTTTGTGGCCCCAGTAGACCTGGAGACTTCGTGACAACCTCGCTGAGGCTCACCAGCCTGGCCAGCCTTGAGCTCATTTCTCAGGTTGAAGGACAAAATTCCCGCGCCGAATACGTCGCGTTTGATGAATCGAGTCGCTCAGCTCGGCTTGAGACTAGCCCCCGTGCGCGTGGCATATGCTCGTGCGGAGCGATTTATGAACAGCAGGATGGTCCACGCAGGTGGGTGATACGAAGAGAAGCACATGCGTATCGCTCATCTCTCGGCTCATATCACATAGCTAGGCCCGGTATCGTTGGATGTTGTAGTAGAAGATGAGATCTGAACCCCTTTTGGAGAATGTGGTTCGATATAGTTACGGAGTGAAGACGTTGAGTGGCTTAAACAAGAATGAATCAGATCCGGCGGCGATGTTCAACGTTTTCGGAGTGCGCCGCGCACTCTACTCCTACGTGTTATTGCGGCGGCATTGGCGCTGCTTTGCGCATTACTCTCCAAGCCTAGGGCTGCTTTGAGTAACGGGACGACTTCTAGAGCTTTCTCCCAGAGTTACGGTAGGGCCTCTAGAGCTTCCTTCGTCCCTGGAATGACCTAGGACTTCTAGCGCTTCCTATGGGGAAGAAGAGCATCATTTTGAGAGACAATAAAAACCCGTAAGGTATTTGGAAAGCGATTAATGTGCTGCGCACTTTGAAATACAGGCCTTCAGCGAAAGCGATTTCGGTACTGGTCGCTAGTGTGGCCTACATCGGGTAATGGGAGACTGAGCAGCCAATCAGAGCGCCGACCGTACTCGCCTCCTCCGAGGCACATGACCACTCAATTCGGTCTGATTGGTCAGAAAAATTGATTTGGTTTTTGATTTAATCGGGATAGAATTTGAAATATCGCTACTAGTCGTCCATGTGACCTACATGGGGATGTCCACTTTGTTCAGGTCTGACTGGTCAGAAGCGTCTTCCATGTAAGTCACATGGATGACTAGTAGCGATATTTCCAAGGCTATCCCGAATAAGTCAAAGTAACGATGAGATAAAGCTCACAATTCAACCCCCAGGTCACGCCATGCACTTGACTTTTACGCCTCCGACACCGTGAAGAGTTATTGAATTTGAGTCCCGTTCAAGAGTAAGAGGAAGCAAGCGGTCCTCTGCACGAGCTCGTTCCATGTAAGAATACCAGGCTTGTTCTGTCAAAGTGCGGAACTGAACCCAGAGACCTTGCTTCTCGATCTCAATCCGTTCCGATTGCGCTATTAAACAGAGTGGCTCAAAAACCGGAAACAATGGACTTTGAAGAACTTATGGACAGCTCGTTCTCTAGATGGACAGAAGCTGGCATAAAAACCGTACTGTACTCAACCAAATAAAATGGATAATGAATAAATCGAATAAATAAATAATGCTATAAATAAATATTAATTACATTAATAATAATAAAGAAATAGATCATGGTCAGAGTAGGAAAACAAAATAAACAATACAGTATAACGTTATTTATTTATTTATTTATTTATTACATCTCTTTTATCGCAACGGCACAAACAAGTATCTACGTGCTTCTTTTGCGAAGAGTTCAGCGTTCCTGTTCGGATTCCCTACAATTAGAGCGGTCCAGTTTCTCATGGCTTCTCTCGTCCTTGTCCCTCTGTATCTTGCGATGTCATCCAGCCATCTTGTTCTTGGTCTTCCTTTACTTCGTTTTTTATCAGGAACCCAATCAGCTGCAAGGCGTGCCCATGAACGTTCGTTGCTACAGAGCTTATTTGCGAACAGCCACTTCCTTTTGAGCGCATGGTGAATCCAATCCTTGAGTCCTGATCTGTGGCGAATAACTCTTGACCGTATTTTGTCGCCCAAACGAACACCAAGAATTGATCTTTCAAGTCTTCTTTGCGCGGATCGTAGTCTTGCAGCAGTTTCTTTTGACCACGACCACGTTTCGCAACCGTATAGAACAGCAGGAAGCATGCAAGAGTTAATGAGCTTCTTTTTCAGCCGGATTTCGACGGCCTTAGAGCGAAGAAACAGTCGATATTTAAAATAGACTTCTCTCCCTGCTTGAATCCTTCTCTGAATCTCTTTTAGTGGGTTGCGTGGGTTTGACAATAGCTGCCCAAGGTAAATAAATTCGCTGACGCCTTCTATAATTTCTCCGTTAATTTGTATTACATTCCCTTCCGTGTCGGTTGTTGGTCTACTTGCCCACTTGCCGAAACTGTATAACGTAATTCACAATGATAAATATTAATAAAAATGGTAAAGGAAAACAATGATACAAACGGGAAACGAGAAGGAAAGGACCATAAAAGTTACTCCAAACTGCCCTAGAAATGAGCACAATTCAGCAAAAAAAAATCGTCAGAACACAACGCTTGGCCTCCGCACAGATCATCCATCATCTTCCGAATGCATGTAGGCGTTCAACTACTCATCAGAAGCTAGTGCTAAGCTCTCTAGCGAAAGATCAGCTCTATCAGCAGCGGCTTATCCGTGGCATTCGTTCGCTGTCACCGAGATCACGAACACGTTCGCTTATGAATACACTCGACCGAGAACGATGAATCTCAAGGCTTTTGTAAGCGCATCTGAAGGCATCAAAAGAATTGTATGCGACTTTGGGAAATTTTTTTAATATGAAAAAATTGGGTCGGAGATTTTTCCCGGAGAATGTACATAAAAGCGAATAAATTTGTAAAATAAAAGTAGACATATGTTGTTACAGGATGTTCTGTTGCGATCAAAACTCTTGCGCCAGGCAGGACTCGAACCCGCATCTTCTGCTTTCCGGGCAGCGATGTTCGCCTTACACCACCGGCATGTTTCACCGCCTCTCTACCGGTCGGTCTAGGCTTAAGCAAATGTGTTAGAAAAGTAGACATTTCTCTAATCAAACTGAGCACAGATTTGAAACCGAACTGAACACCTTACAGAACAAAATGGACGTATTCCCCAATGAAATAGAGATAAGACTTTAGGAGCTATGAAAGTAAATCACAACTACAAAGAATTTGATTTTTCTCGAACATTCCTTAAAAGATCTAAGTGGGATGTTCAAACGATGATCACATAGACAGTGAGAATGTTCAAAAAGATCGGTACTCTCCGAGATTCATTCCGAGAACGAATGATATGACACTCTTCATATCCCCCGAGCGAGGAGGATCCATTGGAGCACTCTGGCACGCGACAAGAACGAATGGAGACGCTGCTGGCGCTCCCTCGAACAACTCGACGGCGCAACTCGATGTCTAGAGGGACGACAGGTGATACAGGTGATACTTTCCGAAAGGATAGGTGGGGACTATCCTTAGGCAGCGAGTGATCCCGAAGTCACACACCCGTTTGAACACAGCGGCGATGAACAACGGCGTTTACCAGTCCCTTTGCGGGATGCGCCACGCATTCTACTTCTACGGGACATCCTGGAGGTAATTTGAATACATATTTGGCTTAACCAATGACTTGTGGTGGCCAGCCGATGAACATGTCAGTGTTCTATGCTTCCCAAACGAGTCTGACCCCGGACGGATGGAAGGCTTCGTTGGCCTGGGCGCGAAATCCGAACAAAGAACCTGGTATCGGGTGCACACGACAGCCTGCTACTACCTCGACTCCACTATCACGAGCACTTTCTCCCGCTAAAGCAGCCTTCCCTTTGCTGCGTGAATGCCTTCAGTGGAATTCGATAGCGAAATTTCAAAAAAAAGCGATGAGATAGTTCACTTCAAGGAATGCACGCTTCTAATCAAACTTTGGACGCTGAGTTGAATTTGTTCTTAAAAAACTCGTCTAGATTTTCGTACAAAGTGCATTTAGTTTTCAACAGAAGGATGAAGAATGACGCTGGTCCTCACCATTGCGAAGAACGCCACGCATTCAGCTTCTAATAGCGATCCGGTCATTAAAGCAATCTGAATGCGTATTTGGACTGAACAATGACGATGGTGATGATGATCCGATTAGTCAGTGCTTTATCCTTCCCAGATTCCGACCCCGCAGAGATGGAGAGTTGCCCTGGGCGGCTGATCTGAACCAGGAATCTGTAGTCAGTGAGTTCACGGCAGTTCGGCCTCCTTCACTATGCCTCTCACGCCCTAGATGTCACTATGAAGAGATGCTGTGTTCGATCAAACGGCGCCGGTGGTGTAAAGGCGTAGAGCATTCCCGCCCGGTCAGAGTGAGGTGCGGGTTCGAGTCCCGCCTGGCGCTAGAAGTTTTGATCGCAACAAAACATCGTTGTGACAACTATGAAGAGAAAAATCAGAATCAAAATCGAATCTGTGTGGAATATACCGGGACCGGTGTATTCTGCTAGTGTTCGTTAGGAGCATGAGGTGGCGGAACGTATCCAGGGGAGGTTTACGACCTGCTCCTGCGGATATGCCAGCGACGGCCCCACAGCCATAAAACCGTACCGGACGGAGAGTCCGAGGAGTACACGGTAGACACGCCTCTAGGAGAGTCCATAAAAGCCCCAGATTAAGCAACTAGGTTCAGTCTTGGCTTAGCTCTCCTCTAGTCTCCTTTTTGCTCCTTGTCCTTGTCTTAATTGTATCATTCTGATTTTTACCGTAATAAATTGTACTTCCTGCTCGTTGCCCCGGCATCGGAACCATAGTAGGCTGGATATCGGACCCGATTCCACCTACAGTAATCGGCAGGATTACCACGAAGACAGTTAGACACTAGACCTGTCCGACTTCTGCTCAGTTCCACAGAGACATTTAACCTTCCCAGACAAGTTTGGCAGCAGTTCATCGATCCCTGAGGGATGGAAAAACTTGGTTGGCCAGGGTGAGAAATCTGAACCAAGAGCATGGAGCCCGGTGCACGCGACAGCCGGCGCCTCCTCCCACAACACTAACACGCACCACGTTCTCGCATATAACGGAATAAAGTAGAATCATCAATCTTAGATCGGCTACATCAGAACCAGAATGCAGCGGAAAATGGAAGGAAACAGTACGCGCCATGTGAAGATCTCCACCAATCTGAGTGACAAGCTCCAGAAGTCAATAGCAGTAAGGAGCAACGTTGGGACGATGTCAGGTCTTCTGTGGCCAGACTCATCAATCGCTTACCAGCCAGCAACGGTGAAAAGTACCACCAAATCCCTGATATGAGATTCATCAGTATCAGGTTTGGCGGTTCTTTTCACCGTTACCGGCCGGTAAGCAATTGATGCATCTGGACCCAGGAAGAACAAGAAACCAAGCAGGAACTCAAGAGAATCGCAAGGGAGAAGGAAATGGAGTAGAGGGAAAACTCCCATGAACTGAGGGTCTCATTATACAGCGTTGACAGACGCTCACCAGATATATGGAGAAAATCGCGCGAATCAGGGCAGCAGAAAACGAACTCCGGCAACCGGCCGGAGAGTGGCAGAAACTGTGAAAAGTGAAAGCGCAACAACCCGATGCTGGTGGTGAGAGGAAAACGGGCGGAGCCGGGTGGTTGGCTGGTCGACACAATCGTCGCCTGTACCGCTCGCTCGCTCGCTCGTTCGCTGCCACAGCGATCAACACATGGAATACGATACGTGGAGTGGTGGTGGTGCCATCGCCACAAACATCCGAAACCCCGCGCCGCCACCAGCATGCCGGCCGGCGGAAACAGATCGACGGTCTAGCAGCGCCCGCTTGGGATCATCGCGAGCTACGCGGCGGGGCCAACGAAACCTCGCCGAAAAAACGCCGGCGACATCGACGAGGACGTCGAGCGATGCGGCAGCAGCTTCGACGACGGGCGTGGCGCGACGTTCTTCACGCCAAGGCGGAGGGCAGCCCCGAGCAGTGCGCCCGAGGCGGAGGAGAAGAGCGCCGCAGCGGCGAGGGACGTCGGGAAGTGAGGAGCGCGCCCGAGCCGCTCTGACTGACAGCCGGTAGTCGGCGACGTCGTCAATAAGTCGACTTGGCGGGTCCGAAGACGGAGCGGAGCAGAAGACGTGGCGTGGTGGTGGATGTGACGCGGCGAAGCAACGACGACGAGCGAAGCAGCAGGTAGAAGGCGACGGCTTGCATGTCGCCGTCGCTGTCGCCGTTGCGGCAGTTACGGCTCCGGCCGGCGTCAAAGCAATTAGGCGTCTGGCAACGCTCCAATTAACCAGCTCCCACGGGGATGGATTGATGATGATGACGGCGCGACGGTATATTAGGTGTTTATCTCAAGAAGGAAGTCATCTGCAGCTGAAGAGGTAGACAAGCTTGGTGGGACCATTCGGGGTCGGATGGAAGTAGCTGGGTGAGATCCTACTTGAAGCAAAGGCTGAGGCTGAAACTTGTCAAAGAAGACACTAAACGGCCCTCTCTGACCGCCTAACTCCTCGACAGCCGCCATGGAGCTCACCTAGCCATCTGCTCTATTCAAGCTCGTCTATCACTTCCTTCAGTCCCCGCCGCGTGCCAAAGTGGCCCAGATACACAAAAACGGCCCCAATAGTTGCAGCAGGAGATTGATCCTAGGCAAAACCTCAGTTCAATGAGGACAAATGACGCGACCCCTTGAGGTGGAGTGACTTGCAGACCCGAGGGCGGCATCGAACCCTAACGAGCCGTTCGCTTATCAATGACGCCCCCAGGAACTGCGCCACGTACCCAAGGTCAGGAGATATAGAAGATGAAACCTATGCAGAATTCACCTTCAAAGCCGCTATCTTGGTTTTTAACTACTGTGACCCTTTTCCTAGAACTTTCTTACCCTACAAAGCATATAAGGCGCGCGTAGCGCAGTTGGAAAAGGTGCCGGCTGTCGCGTGCACCCGATACCAGATTTCTGCCCAGGCCAACAAAGCCCTCCATCCCCGCGGGGTCGGCTACCAGACTTGTCTGGGAACGATAGAACGCTGACTTGTTCATCGGCTGGCCACCGCAAGTCATTGTATGACCGAATACGCACTTAAATCGCCTTCAAGACATCCCGTAGACATAGAATGCGTGGCGCACCCCAAAAAGGGATTGAGTAACGCAGTCCTTTACCGTTTTATGCTTACCAGGCATACCCCACAGGGAATTGAATACCATTCCCAAGGAACAGACCCCGTATGGAAGGTCTGCACCTTCATGGAGTCTATCCGAAGTTCAGCGATAAATTCGCTCGAAGTCACGACATAAAGAACCTGTCGACGTTTACTCTCGATCAGTACGATCGGGAGACGCGCTGGTTTCGCTCCCCTCAATATCGATTTTTGGTTCGACTCCGCGCCCAGGATAAGTAACGCCTTCATCTTTAAGGGATGACTGACGTTGCGAAGGTTTATCCTCAAAGTATAAATGCGCCTTTTACGGCTAAAAGTACTCGAAGAGGGGACACTCCTGGGGTTCTGCCAAAGCAGGCAGGAATGCAATGCATGGCGTATTCTCCGCCAGATTGGCAACGAAATACTGACACAGCTATGCGCCTCAGCAACGAGAAAAAGGGATGCTGGGCTACTCGAGGAAGCTAATACGGCAAGGAATATAAGCACCAGTTTGTGAAGACGCAAAAAAAAAACTGGCCGAAATTCTACGGTGAAACGACTTCGCCTGGCCTCATTCATATTCCCCGTAATACTATTATATACAACATAGAAGTGCAATGTGTCTTCTCGAACACCTGCATCCCCCCTGAAAAGCAATGTTTTTGCTCGAAAAAGAAGAGCTGGAAAAAAGCTTAAATCTAATATTTTTGCATAAAGGTGAACAAATTTAACGCGGAACTTTGCATATTAAGAATGGGAATCTGCTAGGCGGCAATATCCTTAGCTTTGGCAGCAGGAAATAGCTTTCAAAGATTGTACGCTTCGAGAACGTTCCGCTGGCGAACAGAAGAAGAGAGGCAAAAACCTTCCAGTTCTTTTTCTTTCGTGTCAATCAAGCAGAAGCCACTTCCAATGATCGATAGAGAAACGTCTCCCCTGTGAAGAACACCACAATATATGACGAACTGGAGGCAAATACGGCCAGTTTTTTCGCAATACGCAAGCAGAAGCAGCTTTAGGCTATCGACGAGGAAGCGATCCTCTTCTAAGAAAGGTGACTGGAAATGTATGGTAACTGAACGAAAGACTGTCACTTTTTTCGCTACCTCCCAGCAGATGCCGCTTCTAGAAGATCGATTAGGAACAACCTTACATAGTGGTGAAATACATAGTATGTAAACGTAGGAATTGTGGGGAAAAGGAGAAACACACGGCCAGTTTTTTCGCGACATCCAAGCTGACTCCATAGATCGGTAAGGAAGTAAGCCTCCATTATGAATGAGCGGCAAAGGAGAACTCATGAGCACGCGAAGGCAAAGACGGCCAGCTTTTCGAGACAACACAGCAGAAGCTTGTTCTAGAAGTTCGCCTAGGTAACCACCCTTCGTTGGCATGGCATGAAGTATACAGTAAGAAATAAAGGATTTAAAGAGGGATGAAGGAAAATGCCACTTTTTTCGCAAAATCCAACCTGACTCCTGAGATCGGTAAGGAATGCCTAAGTGAAAGTGAAGACGGCCACTTTTTTCGCTAAAGCTACCAGCAGTAATTTTTTCATTTGAACGATTTGGAAACAATCCTTCATGATGCTTAAATAAATAATAAAATAACGAGGGTTAAGTGGGAAGTGGAGGAAAGAATAGCATTTTGATCGCGACGTCTAAGCAGGAACTTCTTCTAGAAGGTCGCCTGGGGAACAACCCTTCATTGTAATAAATTATATAGCAAGAAATAGAGAGTTTATAAGGAAATATATATGGGATAGAGGAAAAATCCCACTTTTCCGCAACAACCATACTGACTGCAGAGATCAGTAAGGAGCCAAGTATCATTATGAAGTGCGAAGGAAAACTCATGCCGACGTGAAAGCAAAGATGGCCACTTTTTTTGCAACATATCAGCGGAAACTTCTTCAAAAGGATCGATTAGAAAACAACCGTTTACGGTGCTGAAATATATCGTAAAATAATGGAAGTATGAAAGTGAAGGAAAAACTTTTTTTTTTCGCAAATTCTCCAGAGGTCGGTCAGGATGCATGCCTTTATTATGGAGAAAGGCAAAGAACTTATAAGAATGGAAAGACAAGGCAGGAACGGTCAGTTTTTTGCGAAATCTAAGCAAAAGCATAAGGAAACTTCTTTATGACAAACAGCAGAATTTAGAGCTCATGGGCCAGGCTGTGGTGCAGTGGCTGTAGGCGCTTTCTTCATAGGAGGGTAAAGGACGGCGTTATTCAATCCCCTTTGGGATGCGCCACGCATTCCACTAGTACGTGATGTCGTGGAGACGAGTTGAATGCGTATTTGGCCATATAATGACTTGCGGTGGCCAGCCGATGAACAAGTCAGCGCTTTATTCTTCCCAGACACGTCTGGTACCAATTCACCGACCCCGGAGGGATGGAAGGATTGGTTGGCCTGGGCGGGAAATCCGAACCACGAACCTGGTATAAGAAACGACTCTAGGCCGATGGAAAGTTAAAGTCGGAAAAAAATGCGTGGCGCATCCTCTAGAAGCCAAACATCAACGACTTACTCAGACTTTTATACTAGGCCGCTGAACACCTGCCAAAAGGCAATTTAGGTAGCACAGAGGGTGGGCAGCTATATGGAATAGGTTACGCCCAGACGAAAACGAAAGCCGTGAGGATAATTGCGCCAGAAGCTTATGGGAACAGCGCGACACAACAGCACAACAGGGTATTCTGGAACGCTAAAGCCGGAACGGGTCATAGATGAACGGAACAGAAGTTAGAAACTGGTGGTTAGGCCAATCAGACAGGCGTGGTCAGTGGCCGGCACGTCTGCAGGCTGCGCTCTAGTTGGTTATGCTTCTCGATCCCAAATGTAGGCCACATTAGCGACATATACCAGAAGAAACTAAAGTGATTTTAACACATTTGTTGAAGCATAGAGCGGCTGGTAGAGAAGCCAATGTTGTTACGGTATGTTTTGTTGCGATCAAAGCTGTTGCGACATGCGCGACTCGAACCCGCACCGTTTGCTTTGCGGGCAGCGATGCTACGCCTTACACCAGTGGCGCCGATCGACCGCACGTAACATCCGCGATAACCTCAAGGACTGCCAGCGCCCACCCGTGATAGCTAATGGTTGGTTAATCAATCCCTTGTGAAATGCGCGGTCAAAGTATGGTGAAGGAAGTGGAAGACATGGCGCATTCCAGGGAGCAGTCGGCAGCCTTCTGGATGGTGTTCGAGCTGCTTCACAAAAACGGAATTATCCTAGTGAGTGGGCGAGGTGTACTGACTCTTTGACAACAGCGGCACAACTGAAAGCAGAGGCCTACAAGAGGGCCATTCTTTGCAGTTTCCTAGCCAAGAAATGGCTCACTGTTCACATCTGGGTTCATGTCGCGAAGATGAGCAGCATTGGGAGGCGCTAACCAATCATAACCAAGAAGGGCTTCGTCCAAACACACGCTAGCCAGTCAGAGTCTTGACCTTTCAAGCCCTCTCTGAACACACCAAATTCCAGGTACATCAATATGAAGCGAACTGATTGGCTGGCGCGCACTTATCTCCCAATGCTGCCCGTTTTCGCGACATGTACCCACATTTGTTTAGATTTTCTATCGGTGCCCGCCTCCGATTATTGTCTAAACTCTTCTTCACCGACCCCTAGATAAGCACCAGAAGACTCACCCGAGCAGGTGAATCAATCTAAGAGGTACTTCCTTCTTCGGTTCAGTAGGTGATAGCGACGAGGAATATCTTCCGGACGACGAGCATTCTTTGGCCGAGTGCGTAGACGAGACGAGCCGATCAGAGCGACACAAATTCAGCGCCGAGCGGACGGACGGATGGGAGACGACACCTCGAACGACGAACGGCGGCAGCAGTAGCGGCAATAACGACTGGAGCACACGGCTCGGGCTGAGGAGACGAACGAACGGAGGCTGGCCGACGGGCTGCTCGGCTGCTGCCAACTCTCGTCCGACCGATGTGCTCGGCAAGATAATAGCGGCCCGCATGTCCGCCTGCCTCGTCGCCGGTGCTTCATCTCACTCTCACACACCCAAAGATCGGCCCGAAAACCGACTTGGCCGGCCGGTCGGTCGGTCGGTCGGTGGCTTGGGCAATCGTGTGGGCCACTGTGCATGAATGCGGCGGCGGCGCATCGCCGACGAGGAACCGCGGGAAGCGTGCCCCGCGATGGTGTAACGAACTACTGCCGACAGCGAGAAGCAGCGTAACGATGTAACATGAAAGGGCGAACAAGCCTAGACGAAACGGGGTTCTCCTTCTAGCCCTTAACGCCGAGGTAAGGTACGGTACAACGGGTAAGGTACGCCTCGGTAAGGCGATTTAACCTCGAGCAGCAAGCGCAGTCTTTAATTAATCAACCTCACATTTCCTTTCGGAACACTGAGCTCGAGTTTATAGGCCAAGATAAAGGATAAAGGGCGGAGCTATTCAATCCTCTTTGGGATGCGCCACGCATTCTACTTCTACGGGATGTCGTGGAGGCGTGTTGAGTGCATATTTGGCCATATAAAGACTTGAGGTGGCCAGCCGATGTACAAGTCAGTGCTTTACCCTTCCCAGACAAGTCTGGTACCAATTTACCGACCCCGGAGGGAAGGAAGGCTCGGTTGGCCTGGGCGGGAAATCCGAACCAGGAACCTGGTATCGACTGCAGACGACCGCCAGCGCCTCATCCGACTGCGCTTCACGCGCCCAGAGACCAAGATACTAGATATAACCTCTACCGTCTATCCCGAGGTCAGAAATTACTTTAACACTTCACTTCATGGCACCACAGGAAGGCTGTAGAAGCCCGAAAGCCCGAACATCATCGGAAGGGATTGAGCAACGCCGTCCTTTACCCTTTACTCTTAAATCATGCTCCATCCTTACGGGGTTGGTGAATTGGTACCAGACTTGTTTGGGAATGATTAAGTGCTGACATGCCCATCGGCTCGCCATCGCAAGTCATTATATGGCCAAATATGCATTCAACACGCCTCCACGACATCCCGTAGAGGTAGAATGCGTGGCGCATACCAAAGGGGATTGAATAACGCCGTCCTTTATCCTTTACCCTTAAATCGAGTTCGCTATTGTTTCCTTCTCACTACATTTTTGAGATTTTTGGATTTTTACTTTCAAAGTGGTTGTTGCAAAGGTGGAGATAGCTAACACTGATTTTTTTAAGAATGCGCCATGCCTTCGACGAAAGACTAATTTGTCAGAGTCAATCGATGAACCACGTTTGACGTTACTAATCGGAGAAACCGGTGATCATTTCTAATGTCAAATTTAGTTGTATAGACTAAGCACTTATTGAAATTGCCCATATGATGTCACAGAGAAGGAATGCGACGCACATCCCCCAAAAAGAGGTTGATGAACGCCAATATTTATTCTTCATCCTTTATATCATCCTCTGCAGTAGATCAGAAGTATTAGGTTTTCCAACTTTTGGTCTTTTTTGGAATCATCAGTTCCTGAAGTATCCTCATTATCTGAAACCTAGTGTCACTGTAGCATTGGGCATCTACTCTATGAATTAGAAAGGATAAAAGACGGAATTAATCAAGCGGTTTCGGGGTGTAAAGAAAACCGTTAAAGAAACGCCTAGATTTTCATCTTCGATCGACTCTTACAAAGTCAACATCATGTAGAAGGCATGGCGCATTCATGAAAAATCAATATTGAACAATTTCACCTTTGCAACACCCTAGAAATTGAAAAAAATCTGGAAATGAAAAATAGCAAACATGAAATGAAGAAGAAAAATATAAATGTAAAGGACGCCGTTAATCAATAGTACTTTGGATGCGCCACGCATTTTACTTTTATGAGATGTAGTGGAGGCAATTTGAATGCATACCTGGCCCCTACAATGACTTGTGGTGGCCATCCGATGGACAAGTCAGCGCTTTGTCCTTCCCAGACGGGTCCGGTACCAATTCACCGACCCCTAAGGGATGAAAGGTTTCGTTGGCCTGCGAGAGAAATCTGAACCAGGAACGCGGTATTTTTCCAACTGGGCTACCATGCGCCCTACTGGCATGAAATGAAGGATAAAAAATAAAGGCAGACGTTAATTAATCACTTTTGGGATCCTTTATTTTATGAGACGAAAGGAAAATAAAAGTTAATCAGATTCACTTCCAAATGGAACATGTCTAGTGCAGGAGAAAAATTCGCTAGCTTTCACGGTTCGACTCGAGTTCGATTCCGCACCCGGGTTTTAATTCGTGTTCTTCATGTCTTCCATGTCTTAAAAGACACTAAGCATATCGAAAACCTTCAGAACCGGCCAAGAAGGGCACTACGAAATCTACTGAACAACGTCGTCCACTAAATGACAGTACACTTTGTACTCGAGGAGACAGACCAGACAGTACGTGGCCGAAGGTCCAAGACCGAGGTTAATCGCATTAGGGTAGCCTTGATAGGCAAGCACTGCAGAAAAATGTGAACTGCAAAAACCGTGCGATGAGCATGGGGTGGGGGTTTTCGAAGCGATTAAACGGTTCTTCGCGTCCAACCCGACGACGTCAGCCGACCTTGACGACCAGAACTGCTAGAGAAAGTCTGAGGCGGCGGCGTGACCGCTATCTCAACCGCCGAGAACAGGAGCTGCTCTGACCACCACGTCCGAGCCACCCACGACGCGATAGCCATCATCATCGCCGTGATCAGACGCTGTGGTCAGCCAGTGAAGACGACTACGAAGGCTAGAGGGATGGAAGTCGCTGATAAGGGCGCTATCGCCATCGGAATCTTCTCGAAACTGCCGAGTTCAGCTGTTTCACCCGCGACCCACACTCCACCCGATGGGCCCAAAGTCCACTGGGGAAGACTTCTCCCGTCTCTCCCCGTCACAGACTTTTCTGCAACCGCGTCTGCTGTAATAGTTGATATCACTAATTATCGATCGCGCTGAAGCTGTGCTGCCGCCAACCCGTGACAGATGACTGGGCAGAAGGAGAAAGTCAGAAGAACTCCAAGAGCCAAGAAAGAGCCCATGCGGCCTCGAAAGAAGGAGGGAGAAATGGCAGATGTCGTCGAATGCCGACGACGAACGACTGCGACGATGAGCGAGAGTTGCTCGTCGTCGTCTTCGTCGTCGACGACGGCGTCAGCCAGCAGTCAGCCAGCAGCCGCTGCCGACGTCGAGAAACCGGTTGGTCGACCGACAATGCGAAATCAGGTAGAAGATAGGCACCGTCGGCGGCACGCCATGACACTCACTGCCCCCTGGCTGCCACTTGCCGCCGGCAGCTGGCCATCGGCACGAAGCCGTCTGCGAGCCATCTGGAGGCCTGAAGAAGCTTCTAAGGCACGGAGAATGGGCCAAAAAACGTTTGAAAAGGGAGGCGAGAACGTGCCAGACAAACTAGCGAGCATGCACCCTTCTCTGAGTGATAAATCCTCTGGAGATATTCGATTCCGGCAAGTCGGATCTATCATTTTTTCAAACCCTGATTAAAAGGACTGTGCAAACAGTAGGATTTTTGCAAAGCCCTACCTTACAGCGATTCAGGTTGGGGTGATTTTCACCATATTGGGTTTTTGGCTAATTTAGATCAGAATCAGATAACTGATTTTAAACAGAAATCTGACGTCCTATCCTACCCATTCGGATATCCGATGCGAGATTCCAACATAAATAGTATTTGGATCATCTGAAAATCCTTCCCGTTAAAACTGCTCTTCCTCAATCATCCCAAGATCCGGGGCTTTTCAAAAATGCCACCATTCACATAATTTAACTTTTAAGGGGTACTTGAAAAAATGACGAATTCAAATTACCCTATTCGGAGTTGACGTAATATGTATGGTGGACAGGCTCATTCGCTGCTGCTTGATTGATTTCGAGCGTCCCATGCCCCTGTAGGCCACATTAGCGACTAGTACCCTAGAAAACTCGGTGCATGTCGCGAATATGAGCAGCACTGGGTGATAGGAGCGCGCCACCCAGTGCTGCCCATATTCGCGACAGATTACATTATATTGGCACGTCATTAAGAGAAGGCTTGTACGGACAGTATTACTATTTGCCGGCCTGTGTTCAGGCGGTGGTTATGATTGGCTGACGCGCCTCCACCTCGCAGCGCTGCCCATCTTCGCGACATGAAGTGAAAACTCTAAGCCACAGTCCGTCCCTACGTCATAGACAACCGATAAGCTAGCTCTAGAGCATTTTAAGCGGAGTTTGTCGATTTAAAGCTAAGTTTCAATGTCGCAAGTCGCCATTATTTCGGCAACCCGAAGGCAATGGGGTTTTTTTGAAGTCCTGAAGCCGCTTTCACTTCGCTGTGCACGGTTAGCAGATCTCTGATTAGTTAGTAATGCCTTAATAGGCTTGTTGCGCCTCCAACGCAGACCTACGTAAATCATGTGCGGGAGCTGGAAGAACTTCGGAGAACTCTGGAGCAGAAGACGTTGGTCGACCGTCTTCCAAAGAATCCTAGGCAACTGACGGTATACTCAGCTAACCATAAGAAGCGGCGGCCGTTCCCGGAGAGGATTAGGATGGCCCCGTGATTACCCGCTAAGAAGCGCCACATTTAGAACGACGACGACGGCGAGGACCAATGCCGACCGCGTTAATCTGAAGCGATCGCGCATTAAACATCTCCAAGGATACCGTCCGGAACGGACGGATGGACGTAAGGGGAACCAGGAATCATCAGCGTTCAGAAGGGTTCGCTTCGGCCCCTTATCACAGCGGCTGAGCGGACGTTACGACGAGTTACGCTTAGATAATGTCGTCGTCTCGCCGTCGTGGCCGGCAGCCTTATCGTTACGGCAGAGCACTTTGAAGAGCACCAGCACAATGAGCCGGATCTATCCTAGTTGGTGGGTGCAACCGTAACGGCCAGTTGTCTAGGTCATCCCATGTCACACAATCATATCCACTGAATTTAAATGGAATCCTCGCATTATGGGACAGTAGCTGAAGCTTTCAGGGTAGGGAATGGAGACGAAAATCAGTCTATGTCTCCCTCCGATTAGGATAATCCCAATGGGCCTTTTCCAGTGGCGGAAGGACAGAGACGAAAAGGTCTCCGAATAACCACATCTTCCGACAGCTGTCTTAAGGGCAAAGGAAAGGCGGCAATGCTTGTTGCCGAATTCATTGAACTCAACCAGAAGCACTATGACGCAGTCGCCTGCGACTCTTCCGGGATCTCACCTGTCGAAAGACCCGCTAAGGAGCACAGCCAGCACGAACTAGCAGCACACATTAGGATCTCAGGTATCCTAATAAGTCAACGGTCGGATTTTCCGGGAATATATAATATTTTCACGTTGAACTGGACACTTTTCAAGCCAAACTGGACACTCTTCTGAGCTTCTGAGCCAAATCGAGATGACCTTCAGGCAGGTTAAACTACAGACTCAATAAAAATGTCAGAAATTTTTTTCCTCAAGGAAAATTTGGTATAACTTTCAATGAAACTGCTTACGTTACCTGCCCCAATAAGTGTAAAAAATTTTCAAAACTTTTTTCCGAAAAATACAAATTTCTAAAATCTTAATTTCTGGAAAAAATGTCAGTTGAAATTTGTCCTGAAGCACAGCAAAGAAGCAAGTATATAGCGCATTAAAAGATCAGATCGCGCCACGCACTCAAAAAGTTCCCAGCAACTTTTATTTGATTAATATTGTAAATGCCACTTGCATGAACTATCAGTGAGGATACAAATTTGTTCTGTACAGTTGTTTTTGTTGTGTCGTTAACATATGTCAAACTCCATGCAAAAATAAAATCATCTGCTATTAAACGAATAGAAATTGCGACAACTTGGAAGAGGGCATGGCGCAATCTTTTTGGCACTAAAAATGGCCACATTCCTTATTTCTAATTTTTCTAAAAAAAGATTATATAAAATTTCAAACAAGATGTCCACTTATTGTGTGGATATAAGGTAGATAAGTTAAAACGTCAAGGAAAGACATACTACAATTTCCTTGAACAAAAATTATTGCAACTTTTTTAAAAACTCTGTTTTAATGACGAAGGAGCACGTTTTAATTTGGAAGAATTCGCTTTGATTTCAAAGTCTCAGGCCAGCTTAGAAGAGTGTCCAATTTGACGTGAAAATGGCATAAATGCTTATTGCCATGAGATGCTTTCTTTGAAAAACAAATAATAAAGCTCGACGGTAAGCTCTTTCTCTGGGATGCGCCATGCACTCAACTTTGAAATCACAACGGATATAACACAGAATTTATTGTCGAAAAAGAAAGAGTCTGACTAAAAGCAGACAAATGCTATATAAAATATAACATGATACACGAATATAATAAAGCAAAAAGTTTTGTAAAATCCCTCAAATAGTTAGAAAGAGCTGCCGACCTTTACTTCATATACATACATTCACGAGTACATTTTAGATCTTATAAAATTTGGAATAAAAGCAAATAAAAACCATCAAATATAATTGAATATAATTAAATAATGGAATGCAGTATGGATAGTTTTATGGGAGGACGATGGAAACCCTTGCTGCAAGCACCCGGTTTGTAAGCTAACGATTTTTTAATCATAATTATTCATAAAAATGTGTCAAATTTACAAAAAATATAAGAAGGGGAAGGAATGAAAATATGGAAGAAGACATGGAGTAATACGAATAAGTAAAGAAGGGCAAAGGGGGCCATGAACATAGAAAGAGCAGGAACGAGGATAGACAACTTGGAGCTAGGTGAGTAGGGAAGAAAAGTGAAGATCGAGCAAATGGGAGAAAGATGAAGGAAGAAGGAAAATGCATGACTGGAAGGAGAACGAACGACAGAAAAGGAGAAAGCAAGAATAATATGGAATCGAGCAAGATCAAGGAGAAATAAGAAGAACGAAGAGGAATAGCGAAGTGAGAATGACGAGAGTGAGGTAGAGTCGGCTCTCAAAGCCTCGACGAGGGCAGCGATGCGACCACCCACCAATAACGTAACCGGCGGATACGCCATGTCCCCCAGATACGCAGCTGCTGGCCCCATCGATGACAAGGTAGCCAGCCACACGAGCGATGCAATTTGAATCAGGCTTAGAATCACATGAGACATCGTCAAGTCAGAAGAACCCAGGGAACGGGGAACATCAGGAACCACGCCTACAGAGACACGGAGGCATATACACGGGCGGCTGGCAGTCTAAGCCTCCCCTCCCATTCCCTTTCTGAAGCTGTGCCCGTCGACGATTCACTGCACCTCTCTCACCCTCCGTCTCTCCGACGGTCGACAGACCGAGGCAGACTGAGCTGTGTGGCACGGTGCGAAAACATAGGGTGCATTCGTCGTCGATGTAGTCGTTTCCCACTTCACCACCTCCAACGAGCCACTAGAAGACCGTAGATCGACAGCGTTCAGGTCCGACAACGACCAGACACAGTCGGATAGACGGTTCGGTAATCTCACCAAACATGATGATGATCACCTAACTTAGCCACTCTGGTAGTTGGACCGGGGAAAAGAGAAGTTAGATGGAAGTACCAAGAATTTCGATCAATAAAATCAATAAGGAATTAATGGACTTTTTATTGACCTCATAAATAATAACTGAAAGTCATTATTTTTAAGGTGAATAAAAGGGACTAATAAGGGTACACGTAGAAGTTATTCTATTAAAACAACAGGGCTAATTCAAACGTCCGTTTGTCTGTCTATGCGTCCGTTCGTCTCAACAGCGTAGTAGCGAGAAGAACAGCTTCTCATATCGATCAAAATTATTGATCACCTTTCAGGGTTGAACTTTCAAAGACGAAATCACGTCAATATATGAGCTGGTGAACAGAATTTATAGCAGGTCGACAATATCAATCGGCTGACTGCTATCGATCGATTTTATCGATTTTTGTCAGCACAGTTAACAGACTGGTGTCGCAGTCGCATGAATACGTCTGTAAGTCGACGGACTTCAACAATAACGATTGGCTGACTGACCGTTATCGATCGACTTTATACATTTTTCTCATCAGTCAATGGTTTGGCGTCGGAGTCGCTGGAATACGTTGCTAAGTCGACGGACTTCAACATTACCGATAAGTCGACCGACCGCTATCGATCGATTTTATCGATTCTCATTAGTCAACGGTTTGGCGTCGGAGTCGCTGGAATACGTTGCAAAGTCGATGGTCTCCACAACAAGCGAAAAATATCGACCGGCCTACTGCTATCGATCGCTTTTATCGATTTTTGTCAGGTTTAACTGTCTGGCGCGAGGATACGTTGGCAAGACAACAGTCTTTAACAATATCGATTGGACGACCGACCGTTATCGATCGATATTATCGAATGATCCAGATCTATATGGCGACTTAACAGCGAACCGCTGCAGGACCACACAGGCACGAGATTATTTCAAACCCCAGAGGTCGAACTTCGAATCTCTTAGAGAAAATGAAGGCTGTAAGACATGTTGAGGAAGAAAGTCTGATTGTGAAGAAGAGAATGATGGGCTCAGTAGCATGCTCGAGGCTGTAGCCGGCTACACAAACGCACATGTGGCTCAGTCGTTAAGAGGCGTTGCCCGCTATCGCGCCCATGAATCAGATTCGGGCTCGACTCCGCTATCGGGTTTGTTACCATTGAAATTAAATCCAAAATGAATCGTAAGCCACTCCTCTCGGAAGAGTAGGAAGACGACGACGACAAAGAAGAAGAATAAATGAAAGGGAAGAGGAAGAAGATGACGACGACGACGACGAAGAAGATGATGATGAAGATGAAAAGAAGAATATGATTATCACGACGCAGACTCAGAACCCCTCCGATCATGAAGTGAATCGACAAGCGGCGGCTTTTCAACAGAAGCCAAGTGCGGCCCTCTAGCGCCGCGGAAGCGATCTATGACCCGGTTAAACACTGGCGTTTAGCGCATATTTCATGTTTTATCCGCTCGTGAACTCATAAATGCGACGACGAAGCACGGCCGAGCCCCGACTCGAGGCTAAAGATCCCACCCCGGCTGGCTAACTGGACTGAGAGAGGTATAATTATCAGCCCGGTGGCGAAGAGAATGACAAACGGAGTATATCAACCTAACCACGTTGCGACTAAAAGCGCCCTATTCTGTAGAAAACGGTCACTATTTTCGCGTCAGAGGTCCATTTCCAATGATTCAGCCGCAGCGCAAGGTCTGAATGACCGAAGGAAGAGAGGAATATTCTCAGAGTTGATCGTAAGGTGGACATCGACATTTGACCGCTCGGATCACCAGCTGCCTCAAACTTCTGAAGACATAATCAGCAGTATGCATTGCTGCTTATCCTGGTCATCTCTATGGAACTAACGGAAAAAGGATAAGGATAAAGGACGGTGTTATTCAATACCTCTTTGAATGCGCCATGCATTCTACTTCTACGGCAATACACAGGCGATATGGATGAGTATTTGGCCGTAGAATGGCTTGCGGTGGTCAGCCGATGAACAATCAGCGCTCTATCCTTCTCAGACATAGTCTGGTACCAGATCACAAGCCCCAGAGGGATGGAGGACTTCGTTGCCTGGGAGGAAATCCGAACTAGCAACCTGGTATCGGGTGCATACGACAGTCCGCACCTCCTCCGACTGCGCTACACGCGCCCCTCCGACTGGTGTAGATCCAGTAAATCCGTGAATGGGTGGATAATGTATACGATGAATGCTAGTCACATCAAGGCTACATATCTCATTTCAACCTCTCATAATGGCGGGTTTAATCGGCGATGAATCCGCTGGCCACAGACGGTTAAAATCTCAACGTCCTTCGCATGAAGCTCATCTACAAGTGCTCTGTGCACGATGTAGAAGCCAATAAGATCGTCTAGAAGACGTGGACCTCGACAAGACCATGTAGAAGCCATCTCCAATCGACCAGACCAACTGAGCACTGAGGAAACCCAACGACTGAGGGAAAAAACGAGTGCAACAGGAGCACTGAGGGCGGCAGTGGTGACGACGATGATGATGGCAGCCAGCCGGAGAGGCCAGCAACGCGGCGAGCCCCGACGGAGCGGAATGGTGGTGGTGGGTGTAGGAGAGCGCGGCGGCGGAGAAGGCGCCGCGACTGAGAGCGGCGGCGACAGCGGCGGCGTCAGCAGCGGCGCGAGGTGGTGGGCAAGTGCAGTGTCGCGGCCATCCAGCCGCCAGAAAAAAACCCGAGAGCGAGCTGCTGCCGCTGAAGATACATCTGAGCGATGCCAAGTACATGCCGCCGCGAGCGACGTCGCCAGCGAGGCGCGACGCCGCCCAGCAATCCGGCTGGGAGCGCGGCGCAGCAACTGCGGCAGCGGCGGAGCACAGCAGCAAAATGATAGATAAGTGTTTCGGCGAAACCCGATTATCGGTCCGTCGCTCAAATTTTTTCCTCCCACCGACCGACCGACCGACCGATCGACCGCGGCAGCCTCTGCCGCGCGCGGCGTCGCTTTTTCGGAGCAACTCGCCTACTCTCCGAGTAGTGAGTCTCCCATGAGAAGGGTTTGAAACCTCATCTGCCAGTGCTAGGAATCTCAAACTCCCTCGCTTTTCTTAATGAATCTTCCTCTACGAATTCCTAACAAAGCAGTGTGGGTAATGGCTTTGATCCACTCCAACGGTGGCACATGTCGTCAGTGTGGCCTACATTGGGACGTCGAACGCGCCAGCCAATACCGAGAGCACCGAGAGAACACAGCCCTCTTAATGGCGCGGCTGCTTGGATGATTCTGTCTTGATTGGCGCGAATTTAAATAGTTGCTTCATGGTCATCTAATCATTAAGCTGAAGCACAAACTTCTAGTCCTTCTTCTTTCTTCCTCTCACGCGAATGAAAGCTAGAGGTTGTTGGAGCACGCTGTGCACTCTCCTCTATGAGAGGGATTCTGGAGGTGTATTTAGCCTACATATGGAATTGGTGCTGTTGTCATGCTAAAACTAAGGGTCACCCGGACAGGACGCCAAATTAAGATCTGAGCAAATTGATGTAAGGCAGTAGTCGTCAATATGGCCTGCATGAGCAGCATGAATCGCGCCAGCCAATCAGAGCACCGAACGGCTCGCTTGGTGTGATAACTGTATTGGTGTGGATGTGAACCCTGTCATTGCGTGCCCGCTGCATCGAAGGAGCGTGAACGGCTGATGCCCTGATTGACTGCTGAGTTCCCGCCCCTCATGCAGTCCAAGTTGACGACCTGTACATTTTGAGGCGCTACGAATCCTAACGGAATCCACGACCTTTATACTCTGGGCCGAGACCAAGAATTAGCTTCTGGAGCTTTGAGAGCGTTCGAAAAGCAGTGAAGAACGCCGACTCCACAGCTCCTCCTGCGCACCAGAATTCTGAACTATAGAAAACACGATAAAACTGCTCAATGGGAAGGTGTTCGAGGTCACACGACACGGTTCAGAGAAGTCCGGATTTCCTCGACATTCAAGGATCCTGCCGCGTAAGCTACGCCATCGAAAATTAGGTGGACCAGTCAAGTCATTCGATTCGCTGACGCCCGGACTGACCGGGATATCGTATATGAATGAGATGCCTTGAGGAGCCAAGCGCCAGACCAAAAAATGGAGCAGATATTGCTCGAACGGAACGTCGTATCTTCGCCGCGTTCATCAGCGAATAGAACCACGAGGTTTTCCTCCACTTACGTCGCCCGATTGACCAACGTTCTTCAGCCGACCAACACCTTTTCCTGCC
Source organism: Heligmosomoides polygyrus polygyrus (assembly GCA_947396885.1). Classification (NCBI taxonomy): domain Eukaryota; kingdom Metazoa; phylum Nematoda; class Chromadorea; order Rhabditida; family Heligmosomidae; genus Heligmosomoides; species Heligmosomoides polygyrus. The sequence goes on from OX377205.1 coordinate 9,985,661, forward strand.
CAACGAGCAAGAAGAATTCCTGTCATTCTGACACACGATGTGGGTGTACCGGGTTACTGCTGACGCCCAGGTTTAGGTTTGAAGAACCTGCTCGCCCCATGCGTGCTTCAAAGTATCCAGCACTAGTAATAGTAGGACATGTCTTCCGATCGCGCCATGCGCTCCCCCCCCCCCTATCTTACCCACAAGGCGACATTGGTTCGGTTCCGCATCCAGGTCAATCAAAACCTCCACAGGAGGGGTTGGTGGATTAGGTACAGACTTCTCTATAGGCTGCTGACTTCCAAAAGCTGTTCACCTTCGATTTCTTCTTCGGCCACCCCAGGGATAAGCCATGTACTTTGCACTGGCTAAGATTAGTAGAGCTGATTGAGCTGACTGCGTCTAGGATGCGGCATTGGCCACGAAAGACAGATTCCTCGACATGCATCGGCATCAGAATAAGGTTAAATGTCAGCTGTGGGGACTTCTTCAAACGACGAGGTGAGACGGCACAACGCTGCCAGGCATCCCATACATATCATGGGTATTGATTGCGCTGATCTTCTGTACGATTCCGTATGAAGAGCTACGGAACGGGCGGGTCGAGATCATAAACTACTCGTAGAAATGTGTGCGATGTTAGTCGGTGATGTGACCAATAATGGAAGACCGGAGGGTACCAGTCAATCACAGCCAATCAGAGAACCGACCACGAACCAAGACACTGACCGAACGCGATCCAACGAATCACGTTGCGGGTCTCATTCGATGGGGACTGATGCTAACACCGAAGGAGCGAAGTATAGAACGCTGCAATCTCGCCTCTTCGGGAAGTAGCCCACGCCGCTGACCTTCCCCTTTCGTTACTCTTCGCACAGAGCCGAACAGAAGATAGGCTTGTTCACGCAATCATTATCCAAAGTTCGTATGAGCATGCGTCAGTCTTCTGAAAGAGGCAATGCCGTGAAGAGCCTAGTCAGCTGCATCAGAAGAAGAAAAGAAGCACAACGAAGCATTTCGTCGCCTCACCTCGCCTATTCTTGGAAGGCGATAAACCCATAGCCCGATGGGTTCATTCTGATTTGTCCGACACTCTTTTAGGGACCTCAATAAGACGGCCAGAGCGTCATGGCTGACGGCAGCCATAACGAAACCGGGGCATTCCGACCACAGCCGCCAAAAAAGCGGCTGCACTTGTGACGCCGGCTCGCTCGCTCGTCCGCCGCCTCCCTCGCCGCAGCACTGCTCTCGTGCTGATCCCGAGAACATGTCGGCGCGAAACGACGACGACGACTGCCTGAACTGCCATCATTTCTCATTTGCTTCGGCGCGAGGCGAAAAAACCGCTCGCCGCACGTTGCGGGCGGATTCGCCGCCGCCGACGTGACTTCGTCGCCGACCGAGAGTTGCGAACGAAGACGGGTCGCTGACGAGCAAACGAACATCTTCACGAGGACCTTCGGGGACTTGAGGATGAAGCAACGTTCAGAAGCCGTCTAGTCCTCTCTGGGGTGTGCCATGTTACTCTACGTCTAGGCAGCACCGTCTCAATACACCTTAAAGCGGCTGACTCAAGCTCTTCCAATAATACCGGCACAGGTTCGATTGCATGGCGCAAATGATGCCTGACATTGACTCGCGGGTACATGTCACGAATATCGGCAGCATTGTGTATTGGGGGCGGCCAGCCAATCAGATTGTATCAAATTGGTGCGCCATTCAGAGAGGGCCTGTGCGGTCAGTACTGTGATTGGCTGGCGTCGTTCGGCCGGTGCTTTGCTTGGTTATGATTGGCTGGCGCGCCACCACCTCTCAATGCTGCTTATCTTCGCGACATGAACCGAAAAGAAGAAGAATTGACGACACATCTGCATCTGGAGAACGCACTATGTAGGCCGCTTTTAAAGTGGCCAGCAATCAGCAATAGATGAAGTGGCAAGCACGGCACATCCCTCTATTCTATCCTCATCCGGACTGCCTTGATGCCGCCCTATAAGTACTGGTTCGATTTCGGTACATATCGGGCATTTCGCCAGTAGGGTTGGGACAGGTCTTTTTTCATAATGTTCAAAAATACATTTTTGTATATTTATCCATATTTTTAAATTTATATTCGTGTATTTTTTATATTTATTCTTCTGAGAGCTTGGAAATTGCAGCGGCTGTCGCGGTTTAGATGGGTGATTGTCCCGGAGTTGTGAGAAATAAGGTTGGAGGAGTTGAGGTAGTGAGCGCTGTGATTGAGTAGCCTCTCCTCTGCCACCCCTGCACTCGATAGGGCAATGGCCCCATAAGTACCGAATTCCTATGAATTTCGGCACGGTTTTTTCCAGTTAGAAGATTAAAACTATTTCGATCATTCCTTGCTGAAAAAGAAAAATGTGATAAATGTTGTAAAACTGTTTGTAAAATAAAAAATTCTGGACGTCTTTGCATTAGGTAGTAGCAACCAAGGATCGGATGCACATGGATCATCTGTGGATCCAGCTGCCTAGTATCTGTGTGTAAGCCCACTGAAAAAGCGGAGTGCAATAGACAGACCGCCCACTTCGTGTCAAAAACCCAGATATTTTAGCATTCTTATTTTTTTACACATTTTAGCACAAGACTCAGTCTTACGATTTTCTTTTACATGAAAGCGTAAGGCTCGTATGTGCAGCCTTTTCCCAAACGCTCTTTGAAGAGGAAAACTGAAAACTGCGTGAAATTTCCTGAAATTTTCTTTCCTTAGCTACTATGGCTTCAGGCCTAATTTAAATTACAAAAAACAGCAATTTTTGGGATTAAAAAGGAGAGATTGCGAGGTGCACTCGTCGAGCACACCACTGTTTTCACCTGATTGATAGTGTAAATGCTGTCTACCTGCTGAAGCCGCAAAGAGGAGATACGCATGTCCTCCCAACTGCTTCCTTTGTGCCAGTGATTAATGAGTACCTCCTTGTGAACTGAATTCTAGGTATCAACCAAACTAAAGTCGCCACGTACTTAAAGAGTGCACGGCGCAATTTCCTCATGTACAATGGCCGAAAATTGCTGCTTCTGTCACGTCAAGACACGCTTATAACCTATTTTGTTACTAAAAAACGTAGATTTTCTGAAACTCCAGACACTATATGGTACATGTCGTTAGAATGGCCTACATGTGGAGGCGGGAAACTCCAATCAGAGCGCCGAACTGGCTAGCTTCACCCAATCAGAACACCGACCGTACACGTTCCCTTTGAGTCTCTTCGCTATTCGATGCAACGTGCCGACTGGTCTGATGAGTCCTGAGCTCCTCTATGTGTAGGACACATTAACGACTAGCACCTGACCCATTCGCTTTAAAATTTCATGTCGCGTATGTGGCCTACATTGGGAAATGGAAACCCAGCAGCCGATCAGCCTGCATCAAATGAGCGTGCTTTTCACAGCATGTATCAGTAGGTGCCCTGATAGGCTGGCGTGTGCGCATTCGGTGCTGTGCTCGGTTATGATTGGAAGGCAAGCGCGTTCCGACTCCCATGCTGTCCATATTTGCGACAACACCCAATTTAACGAGCCAGGTACTAGTCTCTAACCTGGCCTACATATGGAGATGCGCGAGACGATTCAGACGAATCGGACCGCATCAAATGGGTGCGACACCTAAAGGAGGCTGTTCTGTCGTTGCTCTGATTGGCTGACGCGTTCGGCTCAGTGCTCTGATTGGTGGTCGTTTACTAGCTTTCTCATTTCCACATGTAGGCCATAATAACGACAAGTACCGCGTAGCGTAACCCAAAGAGACCATTCAACGACGACTCACTCTTAAGAGAAAGAGCCGCGTAATGTACCTTTTTACGAGGCTAGCCTGACCCTACTCACAAGACTTCTCAATTTTCCTCCTTCTATTTTATTTTCTGATTAGATTTTTGTCTTAAATGTTGCTATTTTGAACAAAACTTTGTAATAAATAAGTAATCTTCAAGCTTATTGGCTAACTGAGTCACCACTTGTGCCTTATTCCTTTAACTCGCTTTTTTAAATATAATTTCCATTGCAAATAAAATTTTACAGTTACCTTTCCACTTTTGGTGACGAGTGGACGGCGAAGAGTATTAATCCTATTCGGAAGGGACAGAAGGCTGCATTCTTTGCAATAAAAATTAAAATTTTGCAATACACCTGAGATGCCACCCTTCGTCCAATTCAATCTTTAGCGGTGCCCCTCCCCAGTAGGATGGAACCGATAACTCCGACCTATGTGATCCTCAACGTAACCAATAACTCCGACCTATGTGATCCTCAACGGATTCTACACCGCCTGGGAGCACATGCGGATCGGAATGAGGAAGTGCAGGTTTTCCAACATGTCAGGAGCCATAGGCTCTACTCCACCTATACATAAATAGTCCTCGAAGGGAAACACCTGTCCAATAGGCAGCTGCTAGATGAGCTTCAGAATTCAGTGGCTGTGCTAGGTATTTAATTAAATTCAACGCCGCCGATCAATAGGCGATTTGATGGAAAGGACGACGGCGATCGATTCTCAGGGGAAGGGAGCGAGAGCGCCAGGAGAGGACGAGAAGATCGAGGTGTGAGATGACGATGATGATGATGATGATGATGATGCCTGATGGCCAGGGCGAAGAGAATGATGAGCTTCAGCCAGCGAGCAGAGACGGCGGCTGCGGCGGCGGCGCCGGCATCGGGGCGTTCGATGCAAAAAGTGCATCTATCCGAAGGACGGACGGAGAGTGCTGTTATGAGGAAGTGATTAGCCAGCCGCTATCGATCGGAGCAGAGGCGACAGGAATCGATATCGATTAAACAGAAGCGGGAAAACGCAAGCAAAGAAGCAGAACAAACGACAGAGTCGGTCAGAGGTTCGTGCACCCGTCTGACAGGGTGCACATCCTCCACTACCACCAGGGGCAGGCAGAGCCGGGGGCCGGACGGCTCTGGCCCCCCTTCCTCCCTGCCTGCCCGCCTGCACTTTGAGCGATGATAGCCGGGCGGTAGAGTAGCGCAACGCTTAGAGAGAAACGCACACACGAAGCTAATGGAAGAACGAGCGGCGGTGTTCGGCCGGGGAGAGGGTGACAGTGAAAAAAGTGCAGAAGAGCCGGCCGGACGGGCTCCCACCCCGTCTCCCCCGGCCGACGCACAAGGCCGGGGGAGACGGGGTGGGAGCCCGTCCGTCTCGCTGCTGCCGCCGCCGCTGCTGCTGCTGCTGCTGCTGCTGATGCACGTGAAAAGGGCATCCCCGCCGACACGATCTCGACTGCGACGACGACGACGAAGACCACATTCACATACACACATCGAAGCCCCGTCCGCCGCGGCCGACGAGGAAGTGGAGAAAGCCACTCGGGAAAAAAGTCGATGCAGGAAGGCAAGTGGAAGACGATGGACGGGACGACGAACGAGTGCTGGTCTCGGAGGAGTGAGTGATGCCGATGTTTCTGAAGATGACCTTTTAGGAAGTATGATCCGAGTAGAAAATGCCAGTGAGTTCTACGAGCGCTGCCGACGTTAACCTAACGCTAAGTGGTTTCTGAAAGCAGCTAAAGGTCTTCTGGAGACGAAAAACTGCCACATCGGAATGGCTAGATGTTAGAAGGATTATCAGTTCTTTTTTGTGCTCTAATCTACGTGGCTTACGATGGCAAAGATAACCTTACGATTAAAAATGTTTCGTGCTGAAAGGACACACAGTGGGTGAAATGAGGAGAAAGTCCTAGAGCTAGAGAGCTCCCAGTCCTTCAGTTCTAGCTTGACGACAGTTTCAAAAGACTGTAGCCTGCCCAGCAATACATCAGAAAAGGCTTATTTCTTCCAGGAAGAGAAGGCAGCACCTGGAAGGAAAGGCTTGAAAGGGCAATGCGGGCAGCAATACAGCACTTTTGAAGAGCTCCAATCAGGACCTCATCAATCTTCACTGGCATCCAGGGGCCAGATTCATCAACCGCTTACCATCCTCTAACGGTGAAAATACCGCCAAACCTGGCGCTGGATGAATGTCGTATCGAGGGTGTTGGCGGTATTTTCATCGTTAGAGAGCGGTAAGTGGTCGATAAATCTGGCCCCAGAACACAAGGCTAACAGAGAGGCCTTCATGAGTGAGAGAAGGGTTGTAGAGGCGGGTGCGTGTTCGGACATTCCACGATATCCCACAGCAGTAGCAGTACATCGCGTCTTCCAAACGGAGGAGCCGACTCTCGCATAGAGCCCGAGAATCAAGGTTTGGAGTTCGGATCAACCAGGTCTTCCTTCCCTTCAAGTTGATGAATTGCTACCAGACTTGTCTTGGAAAAGCATAGCACTGACGACCATTGGCTGACCACGACAAGCTACTGCATGGACAAAGTACGCATTCGAATCACCTCCACGATACCTCGCAGAAGCAGAATGCATGGCACATCCCATGAAGGGATTGCTCAAGGTCAACCTTTAGCCTCTGTCCTTTACCACAATTAATGCCGAGCGATCGCCCAGCAAAAATCAATATGCATCCTATATTTAAGCGATCTTCAGCTCGTATCGCTGCCGTCGTGAGAGATGCAGCCTGACCGCGGAAAATGGAGAACGGGTCGTGATTCATCGTGAGAGTGGTCTACTTTCACCAAGAAATTCGCGCGGTCGTGCTCAGAAGTCAAATAGACCTTAAGAACCAGAAGGTGAAGGAATTCTACAACAACGAAGCGAAGAAGGAGTTTATGTAGGACGATGGAGCACAGTGGTGCAGAGGATAATTCTGACAACGAACGGTTCCCAACTCAAGTTGGGCTTTTGCAATGATATTTTGATGGGATGTAGGGCCCTGAAGGCGGACTCGAGAATTTCAGTTAGTTTTTGCTGAACGCTTTTTTAAAGAGCTAAAAAGAAGGTGTAAAAACGTGTGCGCAACACTCATCAACCCCTGTGACACCGCACGAGATGTGCCTCGATGGCGCAGTCGGTAAGAGTGCCGCCTCATAAAGGCACGCGGGTAAGGTTTTGAGTTCGAGTCCGCGTACTGCCGATATTTTTGCACATATTATTTTGTTGTTATTACGCTTTCTCATGATCATAGGAGTCATTTTAGACCATCAATGCTTGGAACAAACCAAGGCTGTCTATTTGCGCCTTCATATGGGCTAGTTGTCCAGTCCAACATACTATCATATTTTCATAATATTCAACCGTAAGATATGCGCATTTGTGTGCAGTTACGGTATCATTGGTGACACAGTGGTGGTGCAGATACGCATCGTTGGAAAACTAGCACATATGAAGGCGCAATTAGGCAGCCTTGGTTTGTTGTAAGCAGTGAAGGCCTATAACTGGCTCCTGTGAACATGAGAAAGCGTAAGAATAACAAACCAATACGTGCAAAAGTAATGACAGTACATGGGCTCGAACTCAAAAGCCCGCTGGTGTACTCCTATGAGGCAGCACTCCTACCAACTGCGCCGTCGAGCCACATCTCGTGGGGTATCATAGTGGTTGATGATTGCTGCGCACATGTTTTTACACCTATTTTCCGGACTTTAAAAAAGCGTTCAGCAAAAACTAACTGTAATTCTGGGTTCCGCTCACGAGTGAACTCTGAAATCCCTAGCCGTGTATTGGAGAAACGCTGAGCTTGCGGAAAAGTGGTCTGGAATTCCGCGAGGAAGTGAAATGCTTAGGACTCGAGCATACCGATGGCGGTGTTAGGTATCCTACGCAATTACACTCACTATGTGTTACCTTACGCCGCCAACTTAAATCAGCTGTGCTTCATCGTCCTACATAAGCGCCGAGAATAGAACGTCTCGACTGTTGCCGATCGGTCGCATCGCTGGCGTTCCGTTCTCGAGCGGAATTCACGTCGATGAGGGATCTATCACCGTGTGACTTCTCATTTCATCGCCAGTTCACGGCCCCAAAGAACCCAGACAGACAGACGATCGGGTCTGTTCGGGGTCGGGGTCTGTACTTACTGTTCCAAGAGACAGACCGCGACGATGAGGAGCTGCGCTGGAAGGACGGCCGACGATGGCTCGACACATCCGTTCACTGGTTCATCTGTCAGCGTCGATATCGTCGCAACGACGTCGACGCGTCGTATTACACCGAACACAGACTTCTTCAAGGCCGGAAAAATCACAATGAATCAAGTCAGAAGGCAATTTCGCTGGTGCAAAACCGAAGCACAAGGTAGCGAATGCTCACAGAATTCCATGAAAAATCACTCAGTCGTGGGTAACTATCGTTGTGGCAGAGGGAGATGAAATCACGCAGCGCCGTCTCCTTCCGAAAAATCTTTGATAGTAACTACGCCTTCAGCAATTTACGATAACAGTAGGGACACCACCTAACCATACATCACCCAGTGGTACGTGAAGACGCATCGCAGGTTGCGGGAACGCGTTGTTGCTCCTACCGTAACCACGGCAGCCAATCAGCCACCGAGTCAAAAGCTGGGCCTATGATTGGCTGCCGCGATTGCGGTAGGAGGTACGGAGCGATTCCGCACCTCGTCCAATGCATCTTCACTTTACTATCGTTGCCATATACGGGATCCAAACCTGAATCATCGAATGCAACCAGTCTGGGAAGCAAAGAGTTCCGAGACCCTAGCGGTTAACTCTGGATGAAGTTCTGAAGAAGTGGAAGCGCAATGGAGCTATGGACCTCAACGGTAGGTGACAGGATTTTCGCCCACAGATGACCGACTTTTCTCAAGTAGTTCCACGACTAAGTGGCATTCTTATTCTGGCAGTCTAGTTAACCTACGGGTGAGGGTTTTAACTATGCAGCGATCCTGCATAGCTTCGTGTTTGTGTCTTAACCCTACTTTATAGATGAGCTGCTGCGCGGCGGGGCACCATAGTTATAATCGATATCGATCAGGCGGCGCGACAAATCGATATCTATGGCGATTCTGGTGCCGCGCCGCGTGGCGGCGCAAATATAAACTAGGGCTTATTTCGTACGATGGAACACAGCTGTAGCGAGATTATTCCGAAATTCCTAGCGGTGAATCGTGAACGTGTTCTGGTGAAGTGGAAGCTCAACTACTCTTCCGATAGGTGACAGGGTTTTCGCCCACAGGTGACCGAGCTTTCTCCGGTAGTTCTACGCGATCTTAAATAACATCGTTCCCAATTAGCTTCGCGCGTACGTTTGCAATGTGACAATTTCTAATTACGAAAAATATGCAGACGCGTCGCATTAGTGCTCCCGACTCGAAGTTCTTGGTTCGCGTCCCGCCCAGTCCAACCAAATCTTCAATCCGGAGTCAGAGATGGACTGATAGCAGACTTGTCTGCGTGTAGTAAACACTAAATTGGCCACAGGGAAATTGATAAATATCACAACTTGGGTAATGTTCTACCCATCTGGGTAACCTCCGTGATTAATCAGGGCCAATTGCCACCTCTTCAGACGAGCAAAACAACGATCAACAGGTCGCTTTGGAAGCAGAAAGCACCTTCAAAGTTGCCCGCGCAAAAAAGGTGACGTATTCTATAAGAGGTTCTGCTTTTACTGCTCATATGACGATGCACAGGACACAACAAGAGGAATGAGGTACGGCTACACAGCGTCAGACAGCGTTCCAAGTGGCGATGCTCTTCTCAGCACTGAATCGCTGACGTCGTCCGAAGGTCTCAGTCCCAAGTTGTCCTGCTCCGCACACTGCTTACGTCGGCTCAAGGATTATCAGTAGATAAAACCCGATACACGGCGAAATAAAACCGCTGAAACCTGAACCCTTGCCAGAACCGTCGGATTAGTTCGTTGATGGCGCTGAATCGGAGATTTTCCAGATACAACCTGAAGTCAACACGGTACTTACTCAACTAGATTACGTAGAAGAGCAGCTGCATTTTCGTCACTGGTAATCGCTGGAAGACAGTATAGAACTGCTTAGAATAGCAAGAAGGCATATAAAGGCAAACAGAAAAGTGATGCTAGCGATTCTAAGGGAAATCATGTCTACCCCTATACTCCACATACCCGCAGGTATAAGCGTTGATGAATCCGGCCCCTGACGTGAAAGCCATGGTTGACCTAAGCCCAGAACCGAACTCTGGACGCCTTCTTTCTAATGAGATTACAGCCACAGAGCTGCAGCGATGAAAGCTAGAGAATGGTCCACCTTCATAAAAAAAGAAATGCTAAGAAACCCAACAGAGCCTGACGGACCTAAGGGGTACGAACAAAGCTCAAACGTTTAATGAGCCTAGCTCTGAGTGTCTTAGGGAAGGGTAAAGGAACAGGAGTGGTGAAAGGACCTGAGCCCCTCTTACTTTAGACCATCTAACCTATTCAACTGGGGAGGCAGCTTCTCTCATCAACGATTGAACCCAAGTAAATATACGGGGTAGAGCGGAGAAACACATCCACAAGGTGGCATTCCTATACCTTACCCACCCATTCGTGGGTATGCTACTGGGTGTCTTATGGGTATCTCCGCATACTCACGACGGCTTCTTTACCTGTACCACAAAATTGATGAATTCGGCTTCAAGATGAGCCCTGAAGATACCAGTTGGGGCGGATTCATCAACAATTAACCGTGGGTAAGCAGGGTATAAGGGTAGAGATAAGATAAGAGTCAGTTAGAGATGAGGTAAGAATCAGATATGCAGGATTCATCGTGGGTATCTCTACCCTCTACACCCGTGGGTTAGTCGTTGATGGATCCGGCCCAGGAAATGGTTAATAAATCCTTGTGGGTATGCGGAGTACCCACACAACGAGAATCCTTCGCCTAGCAATATACCCACCGACGGGTGGGTAAGGTATACGATGACTCTCATATTGTGGGTATGCTTCTCCCTTATACCCCGGGTTTAGTGCTTGACGAATTCGGCTCGAGGTCTTCTTCAGACAACCGTATCCGCATTGGGAAATACTCAGCGAAAAAAGCCGAAGAAACCGTAGATGGCGCATGGCGGAACGTCGATGCGGGAAGTTAGGGCGTGCAGTGAGTGTGGAAAGGGGGATCTGTAAACAAACTAATCTTCGCCTCGCACACACCCATACACACCACTTCAGTCAGGCTATTTAGGGGTAAATCGATTCCGATGGTGAAAACTGGGCGTGTGAAGGATTCTGAAGAGAACTTCTCGAAGAGGCCGCAGGCGCGATCTTCTCTAGCGGACCCTTTGAAGCCATGGGATCCTTACGGAGCTGCCTTCGACATTGTCATGGACGAAAGGATCCCCAAGTGCGTATCGCTACCGTAGTCCGGAGGAAGTTTCATCGGAAGTGAACAGTCTAGGAGGAAGTAGCAGCGAAAGGGATGGCCCCGTCGCGAGACGGAACCGAACTTTGGTGTTGACCGTCTGAGTTCGCAGCGGCTGCTGCAGCCTTCGCTGAAGAGTCAGTTCGCTAACAAAATCAACATCGATGGGTGTGGGGTGGCCCTCTGCGAAAGTACTTAGCTACAGGAGCACTCTCCTGGATGAGAGGTGGCTCTCTGCTTCGTACTAGAGGTGGTATCTTCCTTGGCTATATACCACTTTCACACCAAACTGAACACTTTTCAAATCAAATATGGCACTCTTCTATGCAAGGCTGAAGCTTTTGAAATGAAAATGAACACCTTCCAAATGGAAACGAGCGTTTCCTGATTAAACTAGAGACTCTCCAGCACGGTTGGAACAATTTTTTGTTCAAGGAAAATTTAGGCTTTCTACGGCTTTCTTTGAAATTTTTTAAATTGCCTGCCACTATAAGTGAACACACTGTTTAAAATTTCATAAAAACTTTCGCCTGCCCCAGGCCGTGAACATATTGTTTAAACCTCATAAAAACACAGTTCTTTAAGAAAAGTAGCGAATTAAATTTTATTCTAAAGCAAGTCAGCAGAAGACAGTTGTGATTTCTATTTATTGTAGTCTAATGCTGCTTATGGTGCGTGTAGCGCAGTCGGAGGAGGTGCCGGCTGTCGCGTGCACCCGATACCAGGTTCCTGGTTCGGATTTCCCGCCCAGGCCAACCAAGCCTTCCATCCCTCCGGGGTCGGTGAATTGGTGCCAGACTTGTCTGGGAAAAATAAAGCGCTGACTTGTCCATCAGCTGGTTACCGCAAGTCAACGTATGGCCAAGTACGTATTCAAACCGCCTCCACGACATCCCGCAGAAGTAGAATGTGTGGCGCATTCCAAAAGGGAATGAGTAAGCCGTTCTTTGTCTTTATCTTGACAGGAATGTGGGAATATGAATGGGTTTTTTATGCATAGACGTTCTTGTTATACCCTTACCATCCCCGTTAGTCCACGCAAATAGAATTTTCGCTATCGGTAGAACAAAAATTGTGGCGACCTTGTCGAAGGCATGGTGCGATCTCTCCTTCCAACAAAATAGCTGACTACTGCTTTCCTGCACTTTAAACCAAAATTTACTTCATTATTTTTCTTTAAAGAAATTCAGCTAATTCAGAAATTTCAAACAGGGTATTATCTTATTGGGGCTAATGAATTTCTAAAAAACTTTAAAGAAAGTTATATTAAAATTTCCTTGGAGAAAACTTATTTCGTGCAGGAGAGTCTCTAGTTTAATCTGGAACATAGTCGCTTTGATTTAGAAGATATTCAGTCTGATTTCAAAAGCATCAAACTTGCTTGGAATAGTGTCCAGTTTGCTTTGAAAAGTGACCAGTGTGATTTGAAAAAGTGTCTAATTTTATTGGAAAAGTATCTATTGGTTTGATTAGTTTGAGAAGCGTACAATTTGATTTGAAATTTGTCCAATTTCCTTCAAAAAGTGTCATATGTGCCTTGAAAATTTTTCAGCTTGATTTAGGAAGCCTTCATTTGCATAAAAAGTGCCCAATTTGGCCTAAAAAGTGTCCGTCTTTATTTGATAAGTGATCATTTTGATTTCAGAAGTGTCTGCACTGATTCGAAAATTGTCTAATTCGATTTGAAAACTGTCCAATTCGACGTGAAAACGGTATATCTATAGAAGTCATCGGGCGCGTGGAGCGCAGTCGGAGGAGACGCCGGCTATCGCCTGCACCCGATACCAGGTTCCTGGTTCGGATTTCTCGTCCAGGCCAACCAAGCCTTCCATCCCTCCGGGGTCGACGAATTGGTACCAGACTTGTCTGGGAAGGATAAAGCACTGACTTGTACATCGGCTGGCTACCGCAAGTCATTGTATTGCCAAATACGCATTCAACTCGCCTCCATGACATCCCGTAGAACTAGAATGCGCGGCGCATCCCAAAGGAGATTGAATAAAGCCGTCCTTTATCGTTTATCCTTTATAGAAGCCACCTCATCGGTCCAAGTTCGTTCAGGAACGAATCTCGACGCCAAATCTCTACGCTCGTCAATCCGGCACGTCGGGAGCAACACACGCTCGCCGGCGAATCCCGCGGGAATCGCTATCAAACGACACTAAGTTCTCGGAAAAACGTGCTGCTGCGACGGGCGTAAAGTCGCACTGACGCCGTCAGGGAGCGGCGAGGTTCAGTGGGACCTCTTCCTCCTCATCCTGAAGAGCACTGACGTCGACGTGACGGTGAGATATGGGAACGTGAGTGAGTGTCGGCTGCCCGGACGAAGAGCGTCCGGCACATGGCAACAACAGCCCTGGGCAAGCCAGACGAAGACTCACGCACACACACCCACAAATATACAGCCAGAAGTAGCTGCAGCCGCAGCAGTAGTAGTGGCTGCTCGCCTAACAAGCGGGATTTCCGAGAGGGACAGACAGACGGCTCAGCTCGTCGCAATGCAAGGCCTCACTCATTCCGTTCAGTTTGATAGCGGTCTCGGCGCCGTTCGAGTGCCGACTGTCAAAGTAAGCGGATCTTAACGGCAGCATCCTGAGAAAGGTAGCTACTAATACCGGCTACGTCTTATCGTTAGGTTGGCCGGAATGTTCTGGGGCCGGATTCTTCAGCGACTTACAGCAATTTAACAGAGAAAGTTACAGCCGAATTCCCTGATAGCGCGGCTTATCAAGCGATGGTAGGATATGGTGAGCGATAAGCCGCGTTATCTGAATTTTCCGCTGTGAATTCTCTGTTAAAGTTATGTAAGTCGTTTATAGCGGGCGCGTGTAGTGCAGACGGAGGAGGCGCCGACGGTCGCATGCACCCGATACCAGGTTCCTAGTTCGGATTTTCCGCCCAGGCCAACCAAGCCTTCCATCCATCCGGGGTCTGTGAATTGTGCCAGACGTGTCTGGGAAGGATAGAGCGCTGACTTGTTCATCGGCTGGCCACCGCAAGTCATTGTATGGCCAAACACGCATTCATATCGCATCGCCTCTACGACATCCCGTAGAAGTAGAAAGCGTGGCGTATCCCAAAAGGGATTGAGTAACGCCGTCCTCAATTTTTTATCCTTTAAGTCGTTTATGAATCCAACCCCTGGCCGTTTTTGTGCAACGGCTTTTCGTTCGTTTATTAGTGAATCAATGTTCAAATTACCTCGCATTTTTATGACGTCTGATACGGAATTCTTCGTTCTATCTGACGGATTAATTTCTTTTTCATGTTTACTTAAGCCTAGAGCGGCTGTTATAGAAGATAGATAGACGCTGTTAGGAGGATGTTTAGTTGCGATCAAACAGCGCTGGTGGTGTAATGCGTAGCATCGCTGCCCGGAAACCAGAAAGTGCGGGTTCAAGTCCCGCCTGGCGCAAGGAATAATTTGTATTTCACCTATGTTCAATAGTTGTGCTTCTTCGAAGACTTGTTGAAGTATGTCGAATATGCAGTTCTGAACGATGTTTCATTTCAATTCCAAACTAGGCCAATACGCGGTCGAAACAACCCGGCAAATCAACCGTGTGTGGGGGCCGAATAGTGTTGGAGAAAGGACCATGTGGCGATTTGTTCTGGAGATTTCAACCTTGAAGATGCACAACGGAGCGGCAGGCCTACAGCAATCCACAACGACGATTTGAAGGCCTTCGTGGAACTTGATCCATTGCAAGCAGTCCGTGAGATTGCGGAAGGTCTAAGAGTCAGTAAGTTACTATTACAGACGGTTTAAAACGTCTCGGAAAGGCGAAGAGGCTCTAAAAGTGGGTGCCTCACGGTTTGAGTGATCGCCAGAAATTGCCGCGTTTCGAAATCTATTTTTCTTTGCTTCTTCGGAATCAGAACGCATCGTTTTAGGATCGAGTGGTCATATGCGATGAAAAGTGGGTTCTGTAGATAACCGAAGACGACAGTGGGTTGATGTCGACGAGCCCTCCTGGCATTTTCCAAAGCCGAAGTCCCACCAGGGGCCAGATTCATCAACTGCTTACCGCATTCTAACGGTAAAAATACCGCCAAACCCTCTTCTACGACGAAATTCACTAGCATCAGGTTTTGGCGATATTTTCACCGCTAGAGGGCGGTAAGCGGTTGACGAATCTGGCCCCAGAAGAAGACGGTCGTGACAGTGTGGTGGTCAGCGGCTGGCGTGATTCACTACAACTTTCTGGAACCAGGCCGAACCATCACAGCAGAATTTCACTGTGATGAAATCGACGAGATGTACCGAAAATTGCGTGAGCCACAGCCGGCACTGGTCAGCAAAAGAGGTCCCATTCTTCCGCCCAGCAATGCCAATCCACACGTTTCGCAAACCACCATGCGAAAATTAAACGAACCAGGGGCCAGATTCCTCGTGTGGTAAATTTGGGGTCGAACTCTCTGTATCGGTTACTACGTAGGCCGGTATGGTAAATAGCGGTGAAAAGATACCGGCGGTATTGTTGATGAATCTAGCCCCAGAAGATGAAGTTCTACATCACCGCCATAGTCACCGGACCTTGCGCCAACCGATTACCACCTTTTTAAGCATTTCAGAACTTCATCGCTTGTGGAACCTTCGCAAATCAAGGCGATGCAAAAACAAAAGAATTCTTTTCCAGAATCCCACCGTAACAAGCATCTGTAGCACAAAATCACTCAACCAAGCCTGACTCTATATCATCGACGCCGGAGGGAAGGAGGATTCTGACTGTCTTGTGCAGCACATCAGTTTAATCACATGGTGCAGACGCTAATTTTTCTGAGATGAGCCATGCATTCAATTTTTTCGTGTGTTCGCTAACATATTAAGGACAAGGCTGACTTATAGCCAGGGAGTTACTAGTGCTAACCGTTCTGCAAGCTGCACAGCAGGGTTCAAATTAGTGAACAAGCTCTTCGGCCAACATTACAGCATTGCAGTACTGGAGCCACCCAAACAACGACGCATACCCTCTGGTCTCCTGACCTTGTGAAGCCGTTCTGTGCTCTATTCTCCGAGCATATAACGACGGAAAACAGGAAGTACGTCGACCTGGCCATGGCGAGCGGTCGCTCGTCGTCCAAAGTTTACTACCGCAGTCATTGTCCACTCTTTGAATAGCAAGCAACTGATAGCAATCGGGAAACAACGCCGTCGACAAGCGCCAGAGCGGCCGGCTCGATAGCAGAGTCAGGGAATGCGAGGGCGAGCACACTAGATAGGCGCAAGGGAGGGGACCATCGCACTAGCACGCTTCATACACGCTTATCACGTCGACGAGGCGGCTTCTAGATCGCCTTAGAAGGCAAAGATGACGACAGACTTTGTTGGTGCTTTCAAGGAAAGGTACCCAAGTCAAGGTGAGCTTTTGCGATACTATTTTGATAGAATGTAGGGCCGTGTGAGCGGAACCCAGAATTACAGTTAGTTTTTGATGAACGCTTTTCTAAAGATCGAAAAAAGAGATGTAAAAACGTGTGCGCAACAATCATCAACTCCTATGACACCGTACGACATGTGCTTCGGTGGCACAGTCGCTAGGAGTGCCGCCTCATAAGAGCTCACCGGCGAGCTTTTGCGTTCGAGTACGCGTACTGGCTATATTTTTGCACATATTAGTTTGCTGTCATTACAATTCCTCATGAGCAGATGAGTCAAGTTTAGATCATCGATGCTTGGAACAAGCCAAAGCTGTCCATTTGTGCCTTTTTAGTATACGTATGTACCGATATGGCCCGGGTTCATAACAGTCAACCGTAATGTGCGTATTTGTGTGCAGCTCCGGTATCATTGGTGATACGGTATGATATGGTGGTGGTGCAGATACGCATCGTTGAAGAACTAGCCCATATGAAGGCGCAAATAGACACCCTTGGTTTGTTGTAAGCACTGGGGGTCTAAAATGCCTCCTGTGATCATGAGGAAGCATAATAACAACACTTAATATGTGCAAAATTATCGGCAGTACTCGAAACTCGAACTCGAAAGCCCACTGGTGTGCTCCTATGACGGGCACTCCTACCGACTGCGCCACCGGGGCACATCTCGTGGGGTGTCATAGAGGTTAATGATTGTTGCGCACACGTTTTTACATCACTTTTTCCGGTCTTTAAAACAGCGTTCAGCAAAAACTAACTGTAATTCTGGACTCCGTTCACACGGCCCTACATCTTGTCAAAACAGCACCTCAAAAGCTCACCATGAGTTGGGAGCCTTTCCTTGTTAGCTGTTCGATTATCCCTTGACAAATGCTTATAACGATGGAGCACAGCAGAGGCGAGGTTAATTCTGAAACACAAAGAACACCCTGCGGTCAACTGCCGGTAAGTTCCGGTAACGCGGAAGGAAAATCACCTAACAGTCAACTGCAGTTGAACGTTCGGTAAGCCAGAAAGTAAAACACCTAACGGTCAACTGCAGGTGAACTCTCGATAAAACTTCGTATGAAGTGCACACCGTTCAAGGGCGAGTGTAGCGTAGTCGGAGGCGGTGCCGAGTGTCGCGTGCACCCTATTCCACGTTCCTGGTTAGAATTTCCCTCCCAGGCCAAACAACCCTTCCACCATTCGGTAATTGGCACCAGACTTGTCTGGGAAGGATAGAGCGCTGACTTTTTCATCGGCTGGTCACCGCAGTCATTGTATGGCCAAGTACGCATTCAAATCGCCTCCACGACATCCCGCAGAAGTAGAATGCGTGGTGCATCCCAAAACGGATTGACTAACACCGTCAATTACTCTTTGCATTCTTATGAAATTCACCTATAAGTGATCGGAAATTCGCCTTCTAATGACCGAGTTTGCTCCGATTGTTTAACACGATTTCAATCAAACACTTGAATATGAATCCGAATACGCCTGACGCGCCAGGGTGAAACGAAATTGCCTAGAGATAAGGAGAGCGGTCGCATAGCGTAGGTATCTGGCTAAGATACCAGGAAGCCGAATGATATCTATCCTAGTGGAGGGGGTGCAGTCCCCTTTGGCTCTTGGACAACGGCAGCAAAACTGAAAACACACTAGTTTAAAAAGAATATACTGTGAGCTGACCTAGGGGAACAACTTTCCTTGAAATTTCCTGCTGGGGAGATGCTACATTGTTAAAATTGTTTTGCTCTTCTAGCGATGCTCCCTCCCCTCCGACTAGGACGGATCCGGTCAAATGTTTACTCAACATCAAACACTCCCAGCGATCAACTGGAAGGAGAACTCAATTTCTCCTGAAATTCAACGAAATTCCTGTAGCCAGAGTTCGAGACGTATTTCTCGGAATGTTTCAACGCGTTTCAAACCCCCGGTCAAAGTGGCTAGTTCGACCGCTGATGAAATTCCGTTCACTTTCGGGTAAAATTCCACTGGCGAACTTAAGTTACCCTTCCAGTTGATTGCTGCAAGTGTCTGAGTAGCATCGCGCGCAGTGGCAGCAATAAGACACTTCCTACGCAATTGCACAAATTACCCGCCACCCTACGGCCGTATTCACCCATAGTTGACTGCCAGGAGATTCAGAACCATTCCCAACATAGCTACGCTCCACCGACCTACATATGCGCTAGCCTTTTTCCCGCATTTATAGTGTAGTGGCGGGAGGCGCCGTTGAACTTGAGCTTAAGCTTCAAGTTCGACTTCCGATCTAGACTGCGTAGGTTGTCGTTCCGACGACGCCGAATGGGTGTGGGTAGCGCAGTCGAAGGAGTCACAGACTCTCGTTTGCATGCCAAATCGTTCTAGGTTCGAATCTCGCCCGAGCCAAGATGGACCACAAGGCCGTCCATTAGTTATTAGTCGTCGATGTGGCCTACGTGGCCACACAGAACGCTACGGACCAATTAGGACGTATTGAATGGGCGCGCCACTCAGCCCAGAGGGGTGTGTATGGTCGGAGCCCTGATTGGCCGGACGTGCTTTGTTGGCGCGCTGATTGGTCAACGCCTTCCAGCCTCTCCATGTAGGCCACACTAAAGACTAGTACCGTGCACAGTAACTCAATCAGACCATTCTGAGTCGACCATATAAAAGGCTGGACTGACCCTACTAACAAGACTCTTCTTGATTTTTCTCTCTCGACTTCAACGCCTGGCTAGATCCCGGAGGAACTCTTTACAGCTAGTTATCGCCTCGTCTAAACTCTATCATCTCTGGCCTTAAATCAGAGATAAATAAGCCGTTTTCTGGTCGAAAAAAACAGGCAGACAGCACACACAAACACAGACTCGTCGCCGACTAAATATCGAAGAATGACGGCGACGACGGCGTCGATCCATGCAAGTGCAAGTTCAGGTTGTCTGGCGAAAATGCGCTGTAGTAGAAAACAAGGCACAACATAGCACACCAGCCGATTGACTGGGAGTCGTCTGGAAAACAGGCTGAAATACGGCTTTACAGCTACTTTATGAACACACGTCCGAGCCTCCAGAGCAGCAGGTCTTCATTGAGTCTTACGGAAGTTTTAATTGAATGAACTAAATTAACTGTTTGTCGAAGCAATGAACATCCTGAAGATGCTACAGCCGCGTAAAGGGCTGATGTCCGTCACTCGGGACATTCTGAAGGGCATTGTGGGGTCTGCCACTTGGGGCGCGAAAATAGTACATAGAACGACCTGCAGAAGCCACTCTCGCAGCTATGTTGAGTGCATGGCGTATCCGAAGGTAGATGTGATGCAAGGGACACTGTTCACTTTTTTCGCGATGCAACTTTAATCCTTTGCGTACTCTGGACGCATGGGGGCGCAGTCGGTAGAGGCGCCGGCTGTCGCGCCCACTTCGCATCGAGGTTTCTGGTTCGGATTTCACGCATGGGCCAGCCAAGTCTTCCACCTTCCCGCGTCGACGAACTGCTACGAGACTTGTCTGAGAAGAATGTAGTGCTAATATGCTCATCGGCCACCACCAGGCATTATATAGGCCAAATAAGCATTCGAACCACCTTTACCATGCCATCTAGAAGCAGAATGCGTGGCGTGATCTCGCACAAGAGTGGATTGCTGTTGACCCATCCTTCAGAAATATTAAAACCGAACTGAAGGCTATGATGTTACGAATGACAAGCAAATAGGCCCGTCTAGGGTGCCCCATTCACTCTACATCGCATGACTTCAGAATACGGTAGGTAGCCTAAACAAAGTCACGCGCGAGTGATACCTAATTGATTCCAAGCTCGAATCCACGCCGAGGCTAACCATACCTTCCATCTTCTCTGGCAGCCAACTCCCATAGAAAGGGCAAAACATGGCGCTTTCATCGGTTGGCATCCGAATGCAGCTTCTAGCACAAATACGCAAAATGTCCTTCAAGTAGAGTAGAGTAGAGCACTGGTCCCGATATCACGGGTGGGTGTTGGCAGACCTCGAAGATATGGCGGATGTTATGTGCGGTCAAACAGCGCCGGTGGTGTAAGGCATCGCTGCACGAAAAACAGAAGATTCGGGTTCGAGTCCGCCTGGCGCAAGAGTTTTGATCGTAACAAAACATCCTGTAACAACATAGAGCACTGGTCGCTAATATGGCCTGCATGGGGTGGAACGTTTCTTTCAATCGCAGCCAGTCGGAGCATCGATCAAACATGCACCAGTCAATCCCAGCAGCTACCATACACGCCCTGAGGGTGGTAGCACCCTTTCGATGCGGCTTGATTGATCTAACAAGTCCATCCATCCATGTAGGCCATATTAACGACTAGTACCAAAAACATAGTCTCGCAATACAATGATCATAAATTATTTTAAAAACGGGTGCACACGACAAAATTGCGCAGTGATCGGAAAATGACAGACTACCTCCACATGGACAACCACACCTAGGAGCAGCGCTATTTCATTGGGAAGGTGGCTGCTGCCATATGTGGTCCTCTTTCTTACATCTTTAAGGGTTGTACTGTGCCTGGAAAGGTACATTTCGGGCACACTACAACCCTGAGGTGTACATTCCATGCACCTCACAGGAGGACGGCTCAGCTGTAAAATGCACGGCGCATCTCACAAAGGGAAATTGCCCAACGCCGACCTTCAATCAATCTCCGCGGAAACCTACCTAATTCACAGAGAGACTGAGCGACTTTGACTAGCGTAGAGCTCGGAGACCTTCATGGTGAGACCATGAGGCCAGCCAGCGCGAATCCGTTCAGTTCCGAGGAGATGAACTGTGTCATCAGTCAACGGGAAGGAGAAGGCAACCAGACTGATTGATTCGAAGCCGGATGAGAACTGACTGCGACTGAGCTGCGGCCAATTGTCAGCAGCGTGGGGTTTCTCATGAAGTTGGACCGGGGCAGAATACAGGAATGATTCCCTTGAGCAAGTTGGGATGGTACTAGTCGATAATGTGGCCTGTTTGGGAGGGAAGAGACACCGGCCCGATCAAAGGATGCTCTAGCAAGCCTTTCATCCCTCCGGTAGATGAACTGCTGCCAGACAGGAAAGTACAGAACATTGACCTGCTTGTCGAGTAAGGGGTACTGGCCGTTAATGCGGCCCACATGGGGAGGGAGACGCACCAGGCGAGATTCCCTGTATGGCTTATGCCCTGATTGGCCGACGCACGTTTGGTCGGTGCTCTAACTGGCTGCGATTGGATGGTGTGCTCTCTCCTCTTCACGAGGGCCACATTAAAGACCAGGACGAAAAACCTGGAAAAAATGCACTTAGCTACGTAGGCCTCGCGGCGCTTAATGTCATACATATACCACGTGTGTAGCGCAGTTGGAGGAGGCGCCGGCTGCCGCGTACACCCTATACACGGTTCTTGGTTCGGACTTCCCGTTCAGGCCAACCAAGCTTTTCATCCCTTTGGGATCAGTGAATTGGTACCAGACTTGTCTGGGAAGGATAATGCGCTAATTTGTTCATCGGCTGGCCACCGGAAGTCATTATATGGCCGAATAGGCATTCAAATCGCCTCCACGACATCCCGTAGAAGTAAATGCGTGGCGCGTCCAAACACTGATTGAGTAACGACGTCCTTTATCCTTTTACATGCGCAGTCAGGAGGAGGTGTGGATCCACTTGCGCGCTCTGAATTGACTTCTGGTTCGCCAGTCCACTTTGCACGACTTGATTACAGAGAAATGGCAAGGGCAGACAGCCCTCTTGGCCGAATCTCATGCAGGAAGCTGCCCAATGTCTTGCAGTCTCAGCTTCTGCTCGCATTTCTCCGCTTCAGGAAATTCTAGCCGCGGGCTGAAGACGTTAATTGCTCATAGTTGCAGCTGCAGCAGCAGCAGCGACTGCAGATCTGCAGGCTGGAGCCGCAACAAAAAAGCCTTCAGTCGTTAATGTCTCCGGAATTGCTGAGGACGAAGGCAAAGATGACGACGGTGACGTCGTCATCTTCGCCTTCGCCACCGCCACCGCCAGCGCCACCACCAAGAGTGTAAACTATTTCACTACTGCGCTGCGATCCCGTAGCGATGGAGCGAAAATCTGAGCTCATACTGACAGATACATCTCGCGAAGACGCACTGCTGGGGTGCGGCAACGTCTCATTGCACCCGCCCTAACCGAGGCAGCCAATCAGGCACGGGCTCAGGTGCACATGCAGCAATAAGACTGGCTGCCGCGATTAGGGTAGGAGCAACGGTGCGTTCCCGCACCCTTACGGTTCGTCTTCGCGACATGCATCGATTGACCTGATGCTGGATGGAAACTCCTTGAGCAGCACGTATCCAAAGTTCCTTATCACTATCGAAATCGGAAAGCATAACGCACACTAGAGTGACTGAATAACGCCAACATTCATCCACGCGTCTCCAGCTACTCATATGAACAAAGCTAGCCATCCAGAAATCCCATCAGGCTTAGCTCCATAGATGATAAGGAAAAAGATAGCCCTGATCAATCGCTTTTGGGCTGCGCCATGCATTCTACTTGAATGCCGTGGTGGTAATTGGAATGTGTGCTTGGCCTACACAACGACCTGTGATGGCTGAACGATGGGAAAGTCAGGGATTCATCGTTCTCAGCCGAGTCTGATGCCAATTCAACAAACCCACAGGGATCGAAGACTACGTTGGACTAGGCGGGAGCAAAAACAAGAAAACCAAGACTGGATTCGAAGCGCACGCGACTGAATGACTCAATCCCTCCAGGGATGCGCCACGCACTTTACTTCTAAGGGATGTCGTAGCTTGATTGCGTATTAGGCCATATAATAACACAACTTGCGGTGGGCAGGCGTCAGCGCTCTACCCTTCCCAGACAAGTCTGGTACCGATTCGCCGACCCCGGAGGATGGGAGGTTTGGTTGGCCTCGGCGGAAAATCCGAACCCAAAACCGTATCAGGTGCACGCAACAGCCGACATCTCCTCCAACTGCGCTACACGCGGCTCTGCCTCGTCTTGTACATTGACTGTTTATGCGAATTAGAAGAGTTCCTCCCTCTTCCAAGCAAGTCTCAAACCAACCCACCTAGTCGGAAAGAATAAAAAGGTTGGATGACACAGGTGCAGTATCGAAAGTGGCCAAACCACGCGAACGATTTCTGACACTTGCACTGCGAATAATGGAAAAATTCGTAAAACAGTATACGTGTAATGTTGCACAGAACACTTCAATTGCTTCAAAATGCGATTGAAGCTAAAAGTTAATTTGGATGGCATCAATGCACACAGGAATAAATGAAACAGTCAGTGACTGGTACTGGAAAAAACGTGACAAAAAACAGACCGGACATAATTCCACTACAAGCTGAGAATCACAGAATTTACTGCGAACCATATGTATTAATTGATGCCTATGCTGTTACAGATCACAGAAGATTCGAGATTTTCAAAAACACCATTACCCGCAGACCCATTTATCCAAAACTTGAAAAAAGGGACGGATCCGAATTATCCGAGTCGGAGTTGGGCCCAAGTGTACGGTAAGCGTCCTCGTTGATTTGCGCTGTGCTTCCCCCGATGTAGGCCACATTAACGACTAGTACCAACAAGTCGAATTTGAATCAGCAGTAACTATGATGTGGATGTCTCTATTAGATTGTCCCATAAGTCGCCGCCGTCTTCTTTTCAACGATTCATTGCGGATTTCGCCGACGGTATCTTGCACAGCGCTATACAGTCTTCGAAAGAGAATGATTTGTTCTATCAGAACTTGTATAGCATTTCTTTTTTCATCATGGATTTTGTCAATCTTTAGGTCGTTGAAGTGAAAAGTGAAAAAGTGAAAAAGTAGCCATTTGCGCACTTGTTCTCTCCGCTTAGGTTTGGAATTTTTTGCGCAGTCTTTTATAGCGCTTGGAAGACAATGTTCTGCACTACAAGAATATGTGTTAGTGCTATTTGCTCATTTGTCCTTTATTGATTTTTAGGCCATCAAATTGGGACGTCCGAAGGAGGATGGTTATTTTTACCGACAGCTCCTGCTCTGTGGTTGGACTTTTTGGGTTGGCGTTATATGTCATTCAAAAGAGAATGTCTTGCTATATAAGAATTTGTGTCGCGTTTATTGATTTCTTTTGAATATCAACAAAATGCCAAAAAGGGAAAAATCGTCTTCACCAACAACTCCTTCTCCTTCTTCAGTTGTTGATGTTCGACAGAAATCAGCGGGAGCCAATAAACGCGACATAAATTCTTACTGAGCAAGACATCCTCTTCCAAACGACATATAACACCAAGCAAAAAAGTTCAACCACGAACCGGAGTTTTGGTAAAAATTCGGACGGAAAAATCGGAATTCCCAATTTGATGGCCTAAAAATCAATAAAGGGCAAGTGAGAAAATAGGACCAACATATATTCTTGTAGCACAGAACATTGTCTTCCAAATGCTATAAAAAACTGCCCAAAAATTTACAAACCTAAGCGGAGAGAACAAGTGCGCAAATGTCTACCTTTTCACTTTTTCACTTTCCACTTCAACGACCTAAAAATTGACAAAATTCATAATGAAAAAAGAAATGCAGTACATGTTCTGATAGAGCAAATCATTCTCTTTCGAAGGCTGTGCAGCGCTATGCAAGAGACCGCCGGCGAAATCTGCAGTGAATCGTTGAAAAGAAGACGGCGGCGACTTATGGGACAACCTAATATATCGTCCTCAGGGATTGTAGCGCTCATAGTCAAAAGAAGAAAAAACAGTGCAGCTATATGATGCCAAGAAGCAGCAAGCATCACTATGCATCTCTATGTAGCCTAAAGTGCAAGCCACTAGAGTGCTAGTGCGGCAGCTTCTGCTTCTGCTGCGGCAGATGAACGAACGGTTCAGGGAGTTCAAGCCGTAGAAAGAACTCGGCGAATATCTCCTCAAAGTCATAATTCCGGACGAAATGTCGACGCCGAGCCATTTGGACCGACAGGGAGCGAAACGGAGTTTTTGCGTGAAGGAGCATTGGAGGAGGCGCACTTGCACTAAGGCGCGGGCGCTCGAGCGGATACTCTTCCGATGACGTGCAGGAACGCCGATGACGTGCAAGAACTACTGCTGACTGAAGAGAGGAGCAGCAGAAGCAGTGGCCGTGACAGACAGTGAAGTGCACCGGGAGCAAAGGAGCAGCTGCCTACGTGCGTAATGCTACTATGAGCCTAGCTCTCCCTTAGGATGAAGCCGTGAGGTCTAGGTTTTCGATCCAATCTGGAGATCCAAAACTTGCGGGAAAAATCGGACCTGTGTATTTGTACCATTCTCACGTCAAATTGGACTCCCTTCTAAACAAGCCTAACACTTTTGAAACCAAACTAACATCTTCCAAATAAAAACGAGTTCCTTCCACATTAAACTAGGGACTCACCACAACGGTTAGAATATTTTTTCCAATGTAAATTCTGGTATCCCTTTCTTTGAAGTTTTAATTCATCTACCCAGTAAGTGAATATATCGCTTAATATTTTATAAAATCCCGGTATTTTGGAAAAATAATGGATTAAAGCTTATTTTAAACAGCAGGAAGTTGGCATTTTTAGTGCCAAAAGAACGATTGCCTCACCACCAAAGACGATGCGATTTTTAATCGACTGACAGCAAAATTTGGTATATGTCGCGTAGTTGAGCAGCATAAGTAGGTGGAAACGCCTAAACCAATCAGAGCGGATGGAATGGGCATGCCCTTCAGAGAGGGCATGTACTGTTGGTGCCCAGATGTGCTGGCATTTGTTCGGCCCGTGCTCTGTTTGGTTACTATGTATTGGTTGGCGCGCTCCTACCTATCAATGCTGCTCACCTACGCGACATGCACCCAAAACTTCTGAATACCTGTAAACGATACATTAAAAACAGTTTCAAAAAGTATACATATCCTCACTTTGATAGCTCATATAAGCACGGAAATTAACCAAATAACCATTGCGGATTTCGAGTGCATGGCGTGATCCCCTCATTTGATGTACTAAATGAATAATGCCTTGTTACGCCTTAAAACAACATCTAATTGATTTTTTTTTCTCAAAAAATTACAGTTATTACACTCCCAAACTCATCAGAACGAGCTTCTCAAAGGTACAACACGGTTATTATGATTTTTTGTTCAGGAAAATTTGGTATAACTTTTTTAAATTTTTTTTTAGTTCATCTGCCCGAATAAGTGTAATAATTTTATAAAAATGTATTTTTGAGAGAAAATAACAAATGTAATTTTGCTTTAAAGCGCAGCAAGACTGCAATCATTCAGTGCATTAACTTGCGAGATCGAGCCGTGCAATTCAAAAACTCTTCGCAAGGTTTATTTGAGTGATAGTGTAAATGCTGCTTACATGAAGCATGAACGTGAGAGAACGTATGTTCTTTACAACTGTTTCCGTTGTATTGTTTACAGGACAGTGAATAGAAATCACGACGTTATGAACGAGAGCATGGCGCATTCCTTCTTTGGACACCAAAAAATGCCCGCCTTCCTATTCTTTATAGGAAGCTTCAATCCACATTTTTTCCTCAACAAATGAGAATTTTAGAAAATTTCAAACAATGCGTTCACTTTTTGGGTAGATGAATTAAATGTTCCTGGAACAAAAAAAAAATTCTACATTTTTTTACAGAGCCTCTAGTTTAAGTGGGAGGAGCTCGTTTTGATTTGGAAGATGTTCAGCTTGAATTCAGAGGCTTAATTAAGCTCAAGGGCTTGTTTAGAAGAGTGTCCTATGTGACGTGAAAATGGTATATTCAGGGTTTCCCGCCAAAGTGAGCGATACTGCACCTTAAAACGATTCACAACCGAACACACAGAAGATCTAGTAAGCGCGCTCGAACAAACACTTTGCGCCCTAGGCCATTCTACCCAACAGTTTACGCAGGATAGCCTGGGTAGGGTAACTGATGAATGCCACAGCCTGGACGAGTATCTACCTTTTTGGCCATTTACGCACTGGGAATCGAACCTTTTCAGCACTTTTTGTGAAGCCAAGAACAGCTTCCAGCGTGCGCGTGCAACATCTGGCATTCTGCGGAATCCGCCGCCACTCTCGCTTCTGAGAGTGGTCCCTTCTCTGCAACGGAATGACGCAGATGACGACGGGAAAGTGCAGCAGATTCGCTAATTCGCAGACGTTCAGTGAGAAAAAGCACGCGCCGTGTTCAAAAATAGAGCTCCAAGCTGGCAGAACGCATAAGAAGCAGGGATTCTGAAGCAATCAGATTCAGATAACCAACTGTTGAACGAGAACGTGGGAGCGTACACATACCGAGGTTTACCTTGAGAAGTCAGGATTTTATGATTTACGTTGAGGCTTTCACCGCCTCAGCGAGTAGGTAGTTCGAAAGGCCAGGCAGATAACTCCAACCAAATCAATCAATTAAGCCTTGATGCGATAAGATCGATAGGGAATGACACAGCGCAATCGCCGATCTTCCTGCAATCGATATCAGCAGCTATAGAATATTTTCATACAACATATGGCTGATAAAAGCGCGATAATTAAACCAATGCGATCAAGTGAACAATATCAAACTTAACTGACCCAAAATATCGACGAAAAATAGGTCAACGGTTCCTTAAATATTTTTCTTAGCATACCCTGTCAAAAGGTTAGTGTCGATCGATAATCGATCGCAGTTTCGTTAAACTTGTCCGATCAAACGCTGGATGTCGATCAATAATCGATTCTTGCCTTACTTCTCTTCAAGCAATCGTATTAACTGTCGATCGATATCGATCGATAAACAATTAGAGTTTTTTGTTGAACTAATCCTATGAAGCGGACGATGTTAATCAGCAATTAATTCTTGAGCGTCTTCCATTAAAATAATCCTATCACGCGGTCGATATCGATCAATAATCGTTTCTTTCCCGTCTCTCTGCCGAAACAATTGTATTAGTTGTCAATCGAAGTCGATCGACAAACAATTCGAGTAATTTTCGAGTAATTCCTCGTTGAAATGATCCTTTGAAGCGGTCGATGTTAATCAATCAACTGATGAGAACGTTTCATTGAGCTATTTCTATTACGAAATAAATATCGATCAATAATCGATTATTAAGTGTCTGTCTGTTGAAATGGTTCCACCTCACGGTCGATCGATCAATAATTGATTCTTGAGCACCATTTCATTATTCTCATCACACGATCGATATCGATCAATAATCGCCTTTTCCTGTCTTCAGAGGCAATCGTATTAGCTATCAATAGATATCGATCGACAAACAATTCAAGTTATCCTTGTTGGAATAAGCCTATGAAGCGGTCGATGTTAAACAGCGCTCTATTGCTGAGAGCATTTTCATTGAACTTTTCCTATCACGAAGTCGATGTCGATCAATAATCAATTGGCAAGCCATTCATCTAGCGGTCGACCAATCAGTGATCGATTC
The DNA here is from genome assembly GCA_947396885.1 of Heligmosomoides polygyrus polygyrus. NCBI lineage: Eukaryota > Metazoa > Nematoda > Chromadorea > Rhabditida > Heligmosomidae > Heligmosomoides > Heligmosomoides polygyrus. Next base: position 10,014,560 of record OX377205.1, read on the forward strand.
TTGAGCGCCGCTTGATTAATCCCATCATACGATCGATATCTATCAATACATGATTCTCAAATGTTAGAAGTTATTCTGCTCAACCGAAAACTGAAATTTTTTCAGACAAGCAGGTGAGAACAGTGACCGAAAATCAAGCCAATAGAACAGCTTTATGATGCAGAGCTGCAGGGGTACTGTAAAGCTACCGTATGTCGCTTGGAATGACATTTACCGAGCGGCGGTTTCGAGAGCTAGTTCTCAGTACCGAAGTGTGGTGTGGATTGAACATCCCTCCCCCCGCCATAGAAGAATGAATGAGCTGTATGATTGGTTGCCGACGAGGGCGGGTGCAATCTCCATCCCCAACCAGCCCGGAAAGTACGTTGTGCCGGTACTCTGGAAAAGGGCGGGCCTATAATGTGCTTAGCGTTTAAATAGGCCGAGAATGAACCCTACCGGCGAGTACAGTTAATAGTGAGGTGATAGCTGATAAGTTGTGCCTGAAAGACCTTTTGGGAAAATCGAACTTTATAGCGGTCGTGCTAAAAGATTCGTCTTATCGTTAGGTACATGTCATCGAGTCCGGGTACCATGAAAACTCGTAAAAAAGGTACGGTAATAAAAAACTACGGTAGCAGAAACGTACCCGCTGGCCACGCTGCCGATTGTGTCGAGAGATGGCGCGAAGAGACCGTGACGAGCCATTGCCAGCTGGCTGCTGTAGGCGGTGGATCCGCCGAAGGACGCCGAACGACCCTTCTGGTGCTTCTCCAGATCGAAGAAGTCGTCGATCTCATCGCCTTCAAAAAGATACACCTCAGGCATCTCTAGAAAAACAAGCATGTTTACAAATCTGTCATGGAAAAACACGCCATACAAGCAGCACTACTCACCGTCCGGGGTCTCCATTTTGAGGTCGAGATCGCTGCGACGTGGCGGGCACTCGGACGGCAGCGAGTTCAGCGACGTGGACACGGAGAACAGCGAGTCGGTGGACGGCGAGGTGGCGTTCAGTGACGGGTAGTTGCCATTGGACATCAACGACGTCGACATCGAGCCGTAGCAGAGCGACGACGTCGGCGGCGACTGGAGCGGTTGGAAGGCGCCGCAGCCGCCGGCCGACGACGTCATCTGGCCGTACGTGGACAGCGGCGTCAGCGAGGTGGCCGCCGACGCGAGGCATTGCGTTTGCGAGAGCTGATTCGCCATCACACCCTGCAACGACGCGGATGATCGAGATGATGAGCCTCCCCGAGATATCATCGTCGGCTTGGAGCTTTGCCGGCAGCCAGCCTGCCGATCTGATAAGTGAAGCAGATCTGTTGAGTGATACTCGGGTTAGTTCGTTCTCCTAACCAAAAGAATTCGCAGATCTATCCTAATCGGAGGGGAGGGGGGCACGAAGTGAGTTGCATCTCCAATCCCTTGCTTGAGTTTCTACGAGAGCTTCAGCTGCTGTCTCATGATGTGAGTTCGGTGCATTCCTAGTTGGTGGTTGTCACTCTTAAACAACTTCATGAGAACTGAATTCGTTCCGTATTAAATTTGTTTTATTGCCTGAAGATTCTCCGTTCTCTGTGTAAATTTAGTGAAAGGACCACCTTTACTAGGCTTGGACCAAGAATGATTCTTTTTAGGTAACCTCTCCCTCTCCCGATGGGCGCGTGTAGCGCAGTCGGAGGAGGCGCGACTGTCGCGTGCACCCGATACCAGGTTCCTGGTTCGGATTTCCCGCCCAGGCCAACCAAGCCTTCCATCCCTCCGGGGTCGGTGAATTGGTACCAGACTTGTCTGGGAAAGGATAAAGCGCTGACTTGTTCATCGGCTGGCCACTGCAAGTCATTGTATGGCCAAATACGCATTCATGTCGCCTCCACGACATCCCGTAGAAGTAGAATGCGCTGGCGCATCCCAAAAGGGATTGAGTAACGCCGTCCTTTATCCTTTATCCTTTAACCTCTCCCGACTAGGAAGTCGGAAATTGAGTCCATCTGTGCAACCAGGTTAGCATAGTTTATTTATCTGCGCAGGTTACTGCCCATTTATTCGTTATGTCGGGAAATCGTTTAAGAGCGGCTACCACCAACTAGGATTGCGCCGTAGTTCTTACATTTATACAATCTTCACGTCGAGTTGGACACTTTTCAAGGCAAACTGGACACTTTTCTAAACGAGCCTGAGACTTTTGAAATCAAAGCGAATACTTCCAAATTGAAACGACCATTAGGCAAGTTAAATTACTGACTCACTAAGATACTTGAGTAATTTTTTGTTCAAGAAAAAATTGGTAGAACTTTGTTTGAAATTTTTTAGATCACCCAGCACCAAAATGTGTAATCCCCCTAGAATTTTATAAAAAGTTCATTTTTTGCTAAAAAATGATACATTAAATTTTGTTTTAAAGCGCAGCAAGGCAGCAATTATGAAGTGCATTAAAGGAATGGATCGCGCCATGCACTCAAAAAGCTCGTCGCGATTTTTATTTGATTGATAGTGTAAATGCTGCTGGCGTGCAGCAAATAAGATAGAATATGTATGTTCTTTACAATTATTTATGCTGCACCGTTTGCAGGTGTGAAACTGCGTGTAAACAGTAGTTTTGCTCGAATAAAAATCGCTTCGGACGGAGTCATGGCGCAACCTTTGCTTTGGCAACGCCTGATGGCCGCATTCCTGTTCTTTAAAACAAGCTTTAAATCACTGCATTGTTTTTTTTCTTCCAAATTTTTTTTTATAAAATTTCAAACTATGTCCCACTTATTGGGTAGATGAATTAAAACTTCAAAGAAAGTTATACTAAAATTTTCCTTGAAGAAAAAATTATTCGAATATTTTTTGAGAGCCTGTAGTTTCATGTAGAAGAAGCTCATTTTGATTTGGAAAAGTTCGCTTTGATTTCGACAGTCTTAGGCTAGCTTAAAATAGTCTCTAATTTGGCGTGAAAAGTCTCCAATTTGATTTGAAAAGTGTCCAATTCCACGTTGAATTCATAGAGTGTAGTTGTGTGGTATAAAACTGACACTTAGCAGATGCTCCCTCCCGACTAGGATAGATCTCAATTCTTACATTAGTCGTGAGGTAGACGAAGAACGTCCGGCCACCTATTCGACTCCACTGTTCTTCCTACCCTAACATACTCCTCAGAGACCTGGGCTAGACGAAAGCAGGATGAACACGCGATCAGCGTCGCGCAGCGTGGAATCGAGAGGACGATGCTCGGAGTGACACGACTCACGCAAGTGAGAGAAGGCCTCCGGAGTTCCGAGCTTCACCGATGTTCGAGACGCTGTTGCGTGGGCCAATTTGTCGAAAATTGGGTGGGCCGGCCACGGCCACGTAATGCGCTTCGCAGACCCCCGCTGGACGAGAGCCATCACCGACTGGATTCTGCGGGATGTCAAGAGAACACCAGGACGCCTACAAACGCGTTGGTCGGAGTTTTTCATGAAAGCCCTGAACGAACGCTATGACGCTCTTCTTGGCCCTCGAGCGAGGAGGACCCATTGGAGCACTCTGGCACGCGACAGAGACGAATTGGGACGCTATTGGCGCCCGCTCGAGCAACTCGATGATCAACGGGACGACGCTGATGCAGGCGGTATGGTGAGCAAACAGTAGTGACAGATTCCAATACAGGTTTTATAGCCGGCTCATGGGTGGGGGGGGGGGGACAGCCCTATAGGGCGTCCTGTGCTGCAGGAACTTAAAAATTTTACAATTTCTAGGCCATTTCTAACGTAATTTGGCATTAATGTGCGCTTCTACCAAGGCACATAACCACTTAGTACGATGTGACCCCTCCCCCCCCCCCCCCCCCCGACCAGCTTTCCGCCGTCTTATGTACACTTTATACGCTTCGACAAGCGCTTGAGAACTTTCCGAGAACGCGTTCAACCTCAGGCTATAAGATTTCATCAAAATATCAATTTTGAAGAGAAGTATCGACGGCGAAAAACTGGAAAGGAGAGCATAAGTCGATAAGAAACGACGGAAGGGGCAACAACGAGGAAGCGAGAGTACGGTGCCCTCTAGTACAACCAGAACACACGGGATCAGTGTCCATTTCAGCGTGAAGAAATCCTTTTATGCGCGGTTCTCCCCTTCTACTAACAACTTCACTCATTAAGCACGTACAATAGGCCGAGGATCTTCTTTCAACACGCTATGCATTCAATTCTACGTCAGATCACTAAGGCAGCTATGGTGCATTTTCCTTGATGAGATGAAAGGCCGGACTGGTCTGAGAGGAACATCAAAGTCACACCTCTTACCCATGGCGCGTGCCTCCCGCCACTGCGCTATATCCTGAATACAACACGATGGCAAGGTAAGCAAGGAGTTTAGCAGGCAGTCCGGAGAAAGGAAGACCAGAGCTAAGGCCGGGAAGCACCAGCCTAAGAATCAACAGCGTCCAAATGACGGAACCATCCCAGACAGTAGCCCACTAGGAGCAACAATTTGGTGACGAAATCCTTAAGGCGGACGAAAACAGTGTGATCACATGGCTCTTGCGAAATGCGACACGGTGGCCAGCTAGATGTCGACTACATATTCACCGTTCACTACCCTTCTTTCGGTCCAGTGGCCATAGGAAATAGAGTGATTGATCAGAATCGATCGGTGAGCCTTGCCGCAGATCGGCACTTCCTGCCGACTGCGCCATGTACATCTTCTGGTCATCCAAAAGGCACCTATTGGCCAGCAGAGGAAAATTTGACTGCTAATTTAGCTTACAATAACTGTTTTCGAACCAGGGTTGAGAGACCACTGGTTCTTAGTTGGTATAAGCCACGCACTGTAATTTCAAGTGATACCACTGAATTACTGGACCGATTTTCAAGCCGGTGGAATCCTCAGAAACCCGTTGTAGCCAGGGCACGTGCCCCCAGATGAAGCTGCTGCTGCTCCTCCGCCACGACGCTGGACGAGTGCTGTGTCCAGTGTCTGACATCACCACTCTTAAACTTGGATAATTAAACCGGGCAGGTGTAGCGCAGTCGGAAGAGGTGCCGGACGTTGCGTGCACCCGATACCAGGCTCTTGGTTCGGATTTCTCGCCCAGATCAACCAAATCTTCCATCCCTCTGGGGTAGGTAAATTGGTAGCGGACCTGTTCGGGAAAGATAAAACACTGATTGTTAGCTAGACACCGTAAGTAATTGTATGGCCAAATAGATATAGATTCACATCGCTTCCACGACATCCCATAGAAGTAGAAAGCGCGGCGCATCCCAAAAGGGATTTAGTAACACTTTATCCTTGTCCGTTAGTCTTTGCTAGTATTATCGAAGGTGTGAAATGGTCATGCTCCAGCATTGACACTAATCGAGTTAAATATGTCGTGCGGATAAAAGTCCGCATAAAGTAATCCTTTTGAGGAATGCGCCACGCACTCCACTTCTATGGGGTATCACAGAGACAGCTCAAGACTGTAATCGGTCTATGCTATTTTCAGTCTTCAGGTGATGATAAGTCAGTGTTCTTATTCTTCCCACGTTGGGAGAATTGCTCTGATCGCATCTCTATACTAAACTTTAAACCTTGGTTCACGGAGCAGGCGAAAGGTTGCGTTTCCACCGCTGGCACTATACGTTACTTTACTACTTCTCTTTTCTTTGTTATCGTTTTCTGTGCATGGTTGTTCTCTTTCTTCATTCCTGAGTTTGGGCACGCCTTCTTGACGTATTAAATAAATAAATAAATACATAAATAATGAGATTGAGACTCAGGGTTGCGGTTGTTTTCAGGACGCGGACGTCGAAAAGGTTGTGAAGTACATATATCTTGTGATTTAGTCTCCTCTAGAATAAGAATAAGGGATAAGGATAAAGGACGGCGTTATTTAATCCTCTTTGGGATGCGCCACGCATTCTACTTCTACGGGATGTCGTGGAGGCGATTTGAATGCGTATTTGGCCATACATAGACTTGCGGTGGCCAGTCGACGTACAATTCAGTGCTTTATCCTTCCCAGACAAGTCTGGTACCAATTCATCGACCCCGGAGGGATCGAAGGCTTGGTTGGCCTGGGCGGGAAATCCTAACCAGGAACCTGGTATCGGGTGAACGCGACAGCCGGCGCCTCCTCCGATTGCGCTCCACGCACTCCTCTAGAATAGACTAAAAAATACTTTGGGCGAACTTCCCAGTACAAAGAAAAATTTGGGATTTATCCTAATCGGAGGGGGGCAATAGTGATTTGTGTTTTCATTCCCTCCCACGTTCGTACAAGAGTTTCAGAGGTTGTCCCATGATATGCGGGCTTTCATTTAAATTCACCGAAAGGGGGTCTGCGACATGGGATGACGTCTACAACTGGCACTTTACGACTGTCACCTCCCAACTAGGACAGATCCGATACTTGCGTGGCTCACGGAATACCTGAATAGGTCTCGAATGCAACTGGAACTTGAGAAGAAGGACGTCACGATCGAGTTGGTCCTGCTACATGCCCAGATCAACAACTCTTCTCTTCTGTTCCATCTGGGTCAGTGAGATATCACAGTTGACTCGGAAGGATAACCACAACTTCATATAAAAGTAGAGTGCATGGCGCATTCCAGGAAGACTGACGCCCGGCTGCCGAGGTTCACCATTCATAAACCGGCTTTTCGTCGCAACTTGCTCTCCCCACATGAACTCCCTTAAAAGCTCTAGGCTTTTCTCAGTGAAGGAGGCTCCGAAGAAGAATCGATAGCGAAACAGTGAGCTGGAAAAAACAGAGGACGAGACCCCGGCGGGCGCCCTGGCGCTGGGGCGCTGACAGATTGACGACGGCAATTGACGCCCGATCAGTTCTGGCAGAGCGACTGATGATTGGTGATCAGCAGCAGCGTCGGGGAGGCGACACCGACCGTCATGAAGCCGCAGAAGAACACCCGCGAGGAAACAGAGGGACGGGCGTCAATTGCTCCTGGAATGCGCCATGCACTCTACATGTATATGTTGCGAGGAATCTGGGATGGAGCCGCGATGGAGTCGCTTGGGTGATGAGAGCATTCTTCGGAATTCAGACAAGATCGCTAGGTTGCCTCAGTTCACTTCCGTGTCTTATCTGCCCTTCTCCGGTTCTGTGAGAGCATTTGTACTTTCGGCCTCATCTCTTCCCCAGCACTCTGCAAAAAGACCGGTTTTTCTGTGCACGAGTAGTTCCTGTGGAATGTTCCGGTGTACTTTCGGCGAATTCAAACGCCTAGACGAAGGAAATGGGTAGGGAATTGAGCTGGAAGTTGAAGCGCTGAACATCTACCCATCACGCGCTCCTAGACAGCAAGTTCTGAAGATAGTAATGGGGTTTCAGAAGAGCAAGTGAGCTCAAGAGCTGCTCCTGGTGTCCCGCCTAGTAACAAACATAAACAATAAAGGTCGGCGCTAATCAACCCTTTTGAGGGATGCGCCACGCATTCTACTACAAGGGATATCGTAGGAGAACATGAATGTCTATTTGTTTTTGGACATGAGGTGCCAGCCGATGAACATGTCAGTGCTTTGTTCTACTCAAACAAGTCTGATACCAATTCATCGACCGCGGAAGGACGACAGACTTTGAGTCTGTTCATACTTCGAGACGAGAGCGACTAGTCGCCCATGCAAAACCTGCAAATCGATCAAAACCGAGCGATCGCCGCCAAAACCTGCTCATAATCGACGCTGCTGTCGCCTGTTCATACTTCGCGCCGGCAAAGGGATCGACTGGGGCGACGAATAGAGTGTGGAGTACGCAATTACACCATAGCGCATTAGTGAGCGCACCAGTCTGATGATATAGGTAATATAACATTGTCTAGCGTCTGTGCTGACTGATCGACTGACTGGCAAGAAATAGGCGTCATGGTGCAATTGCGGACACCACACCACGTCCACCATTCTTGTCGTTCTTGTCACTCTTTTGACTTTCGTCGAATGTTCATGCTTTCTGGGCGCTACCGTCGCTCTCGTCGCTCCTGTCGCTGCCATCCCGAAGTATGAACAGGGCCGTAAATGCGCTTTGGCGGGAAACCCGAACCAAGAACCTTTAATCGGAGTGCACACGACAGTCGAAGCCTCCTCTGACGGCGCTACCACGCGTCCAAAAACACGAAGCCACTATCAGCGAAAATCGATTAAATCGATCGATATTGATAGACCGCTCAAAATTTTCCACCACTGCGAAGATAATGAGGCTTCTTTGACACGTCTTCAGAATCTCGACCCCGTCGTCTTCCGGTTCCAGACACCCGCTGCACGACGTCAGCGAACCGTATTCGAGTGATGAAACCTATTCGTCTGCTATCATACCCATGAGACTGGCATCCTCGGTGGAATGTGGACACTTTTCGCTATTTTCCACGAATTTTTGAATAATCTCTGATAATTCGTCGATCGATAGGTGATTATAAAAATAAGAAGATAAATGTAAGAATTAGTCAAACACTTTGCGGGATGCGCCATGCACTCTACAACTACGGAATATCGTGGGAATAATTCATGTATACAGGCCTATACAATGACTTGTGGTGGCCAGCCGATGGACAAGTCAGCGCTTTATCCTTCCCGTACAAGTCTGGTACCAATTCACCGACCCCGGAGGATGGGAGGTTTGGTTCCATTGAGCGCGAAATTCGAACCAAGGACCTTGAATCGAAGTGCGCTCGTCAGACGGCGCCTCCTCCGACTGCGCTACAACGCGCCCGCTCAGCAGAAATAAGCTTTAAGAAATGGTTCGGTCCGCATCTGGATCAATCACAAGTCATCCAGTTGGGTGACGTGATCAAAATGTCTTCCCTGCAAGGGGTAAAACACAGACGTGCCTTTAGGATGCGCCACGCATTCCACAATCGGTGCCTCCTCTGACTGTGCTATCACGTGCCATTACCTCAACGATTATGCGGCTCAAATACGATTCAAATTCCAATCAGGAGCCAGATTCATCAACCGCTTACTGCCCTCTAACGGTGAAAACACCGCCAAACCTGATGCTGATGAATTTTATATCAGTGGGTTTGGCGGTATTTTCACCGTTAGAGAGCAGCAAGCGGTTGAAGAATCTGGCCCCTGGATGCTACGCAAAAGCATAGTCATGGCGCAACTGAATAGCTTAAGCAAAACCGTGCTGAAGCTTACTGCATTTCCCTTCAATCTCCCTTCTTGCTAGAAACCAGAGTTGCATTTTGCTAGCGAGAGGGGTTGCTCGGAAAATCCTAGCAGTACAGGTGCACCAGTCTAGAAAAAAGCTTCGCTCGAAAGTCTTGGAAATACAGGGAAAATTCATTATTTTCGCAGCCGGCCGCAGCTGGTTTTCTGCAAAATTGAGTAGCTTTTCGCTCGTTGTTTAATTACATAAAGGCTGGTTGTGGAAGAGAAATCATATGGCACCTTTCGATCTCTAGGGAGTACGCCATGCACTCGATTTCTACGCGATTCGTTTGAACTCACAACTGCTCACCACTTGGGACTTCTGATCATATTATTTTATCTACGGGTGCGCGGTGGCGCTGTCGGACGTGACGCCGGCTCACGGGTATCCCCTGAATCGATATTCCTGGTTCGGGTCCCGCCCAGGCCAACCAAGCCTTACATGCCTGCTGGGCCGGTGAGCGCGTGCCAGATTGGCCTCCAATGCATAAAACTCTGACCTCTCCAGAGTTTGGTCACACCTTGCAAGTCAAGCAAGCTTTCAAATTGCGGTACTAGTCGAGAATGTGGCCTACGTGGGAGGAATACATGCGCATCAAACTATCAATGCTGCATCGAATGTGGATATCATCCAGAGTGGGTTTCTCTGGTGGTTACCCTGATTGACCAGCGTGTGTTCGATCAGTAGTCCCATTAGATGTGATTGACCAGCTCATTCTCGCCCCTCCCAAGTAGGCCACATTATGGACAAGCGGCAGCTCCTACGACACCACGCAAAAAATCAGTGGGTGGCGCAATCGAAATGAGAGTTCTAACTATAATAAATTATGCATAATCATTTTCTTTCACGTTGACAGCACTGTCAAAGGTTCGTCTGAAGGTGGCGATGAAAGGAAGCCTTAGGCCCCGTTTATACTTCGACGCCGAGCGACGCGACGCCACGTAGAGTGGCCATATTGATTGAGCGACGCGATCGATCAATTTGGCCACTATACATGTCGTCGCATCGCTCGGCGTCCGAACGGGGCCTTAGTAATTCTGTTACACCCCTTTTATTTTAACCAATTTTATGCAATTAACTGATATTATTACCACTTTTCACCCCTTAATCTCTCGTCCTGAGAGAAACTAGAACGCCTTCTAACGAAAAGAACATTTCTGAAACTTTAAACAGCTCATGCATGCATATTCAAAAAAAGCTCGCACGCTAGTAGCAGAAAAAGGACGGAAAAGTGTACTAGTCGCTAATGTGGCCTACATGGCGAAACGAGAGCGAGCGCGCCAGCCAACTGCAACCAATCAGCGCACCGAAGGTACAAACCCCTTTGGGTGGCACACCCTTTCATGCAGCTTTGTTGGTGTGGTGTTTTTCACCGTCTCTGCCCGCGTAGGCCACATTCGCGACAAGCTCCGAATTACGCTCACATACAGCCAATTCAGGCACTATGCCATGGCCTGAAAGTCGACAAGTATTATACTAAAGGCTTCAGGGAGTACTTGTTAAAAAACGTCTGCTACCCCAACCCCTAACTGACCCCGCCCCCTCCCTCCCCGAAGTGATGGGAGGGATAGTCCATTTTTTAAGGGATCCTATAGAAATCTCGGTACTAGACGAAATCTCGGTAATGTGGCCTACGTGGGGTGCGGGGACAGCCAATCAGTCACCCAGAGAATTGACCGAACACGCGGCGTCAATCAGCGCAGCGAAGATACATGTTCTGGTCTGATAAGTCGTCCCTCCATATGTATGTAGGCCACATTAGCGACATGAACCGAAAAAGTCCATTAATTTAGCAGAAACCTGCAGGAAATTGCAGGAGTGAGCAGTTGCTAGATCCTCGTTGAATTACTCAGAGGTTGCCTGGTCAAATGTGGAAACGGCTCGCACTCCAAGATCTCGGCGTAGAATGCTGGGTTGTTTGACTCGTTTAAGCTCTCGTTCGGTAGTAGTGTTTGTTTAGAAGTAGCAAATCTGTATGGTTATGCGTGTCTGCAGAAGGTTCGAGAGAAATAGTTGAGACCAGGGGCCAGATTCAACAGCCGCTTACCACCCTTTAACGGTGAAAATACCGCCAAACCCCTGATATGACATTCATTAGCACCAGATTTGGCGGTACTTTTACTATCCTTTTTTAAAGTCTGTTTCTGCTGAGCGGGCTCGTGGTAGCGCAGTTGGTGGGGGTGTCGCGTGCACCCGATACCAGGTTCCTGTTTCGGATTTCCCGCTCAGGCCAACCGAGACTTCCGTCCCTCCGGGGTCGGTGGATTGGTATCAGACTTGTCTGGGAAGGATAGAGTTATTCATCGGCTGGCCATCGCAAGTGATTATATGGCCAAATACGCATTCCAATCGCTTCCACGATATTCCGTAGAAGTATAATGCGTGGCGCATCCCAAAAAGGATTGAATAACGCCGTCCTTCATCCTTTTTTTACAGTGAAGAGAAGAGGTGCGCAGAGACGTGCGGGGAGTAGCGCAGGGATGTAACGCGCCAAGGAGCTAAACGACACCGCAGTAAAACCACATGATTCGGTAAGAGTCGCATGGCATGCAGGAGGGAACACAGGCGTGCCGTAGGTTTTCTCCGATTCTGCTCTAAAGAAGTTCCTGGATCAGGACCACCATTTACCTATGTCGGTGGAAACCACCCCGATGCACGACAGACTACGAGCTCTAACAACTTCTACGGTATGGGAGTACAGATAGCCGATGCATGAAGAGGTTTCACAACGCGTGAGGACAGGAAGGCCAGTTGGGAAGGGACGAGCGAAGAGCACGGGCAGTAGCAGCAGCATCAGTACCACAACGGACTCTGCCCATCCCCTCAGTCTTCGATGTCGGCGAGCCAGCCAGCTCAGTCAGTCAGCTGGCCGCATGACCGGCCGCTCAGCAGGCCGGCCGGCCGGCCTGTCGACGTCGTTGCTCGCGTTATGTATCGGGCTGTCGTTCCGTTCGTTCGTTCGTTTTTAGCATATTGATTTCGCTGAGTGCCTTCTATCATCAGCGCTTGCAATTCCCCCCACACATACAACGATCACCACCACCACCACCCCACCACCGATGTCTGCATGCCGTCCGTCACGTCTCCATGCGTGACTTTCGGAATGCGTACGCCTATATCGATCATGTGCCTGCCATCAGAACGCCCTTGCCATGGTCTTCTGGGTGCAGGTGATTGCGGAGTTCAACTGCGTCACCGGCAGGGCATTTCCTGGTGTCATGCAGACACTGCAAGGGCAGCTACAGCCGCTGGATACGCTGCTGTTAATCTGTGTAGCATACGCCATGCATTCCTCTTTCCAAGGAACTACCTAGAGTGTAGGCCTGCACCATCGATACGAGGCCTACCGGCAGAATCGCCTCCCTCTCAGAAGTAGCGAGATACAAGTATGTCGACCCGAGTACGACATTGAGTAGAGTTGCGGCCGATGAAAGCTGTTGCTTGGACGAGGGATAATGCGAGAGTTGGTGGTTCGTGGGTGTAGTCAAGGAAGGGGTTTGGAGGCGAATTTGGCTGACACTGGTCAATCGAAAGAACTGGTCAGCGCTTAGATCTTTCGAAGCGGGTGATTAAAGAGGCTTCAAGAGGCATGAGGACATGAAAATGGAGAGCAGCACCAGCAGCAGTAGCAGCAGCATAAACAATGCCAACTTGCCCGTCGACTGGCCACAGCCACCGCCATGCAAAACGATATAAAACACAAGAAAATCTAGATGCTCAAAGAAGTAAAGAAGGTTCTGAAGAGCTTATTTATTCTATTTTCACTTAACGAACAAAATGGGCGCATGCAGTGCAGTCGGAGGACGTGCCGGCTGTCGCGTGCACCCGATACCAAGTTCCTGGTTCGGATTCCCCGCCCAGGCCAGCCAAGGCTTCCATCGCTCCGGGATCGATGAATCGGTACCAAACTTGTCTGGGAAAGATAAAGCGCTGACATGCCCATCGGCTGGCCACCGCAAGTCACTGTATGGCCAAGTACGCATTCAAATCGCCTCCACGACATCCTGTAGGAGTAGAAAGCGTGGCGAATCCCAAAAGGGATTGAGTACCGCCGTCCTTTATCTTTTATCTTCATGCTTGTATGGAGTGGAATGACGTCGGCATCTGACACTCTATGGTGCCCCCTCAATACTAGGATAGATCCGCCGTTTCAGAAATAGTAGCAGTTCGAAACGAGGGAGAGCACAGCAAGTGGAGGAGATGCGGCTGCTATCAAGCCCTTTTGGATGCGCCATGCGTTCAAATATTAAGCGAGGTTGGGAGTCGTGGAAAGGAATTCGATGAGAGATTCCACTGACGGACCGACGCGTTTTAAAGGGCAAAGTCTGCTCGTGCGAATGAAGCAGACGCCTGCAAGCACAAAGATCGTTCACTTTGTTATGCTTCTGATGATGCAACACTTCGGCCTCAAGAAACAACACGCAACTAATAGTCCAATATAAAGAAGTGGGAGAAGAGCATAGTGAATCGGATGAAGATAGACCATCCTCAGTCGCTTCAGAATGCGCCATGAACTGTGCCTCTCTATGATAAATCGTGAATGCTCTTTTTAGCTGCGGTCAGTCTAGCAGGCTGTCCGATCACCGACGAGTCATTAATTGCCCTAGAAATCAGTTCTGTCGATCGATTGCCATTCGCCGATCGATATTTTCACTGGTGGCGAAACCTATCTGTCCACCGGTAAGTATTTTCGCTAGTTATGAGTCGTGTGTGTTGCCCATCATATTCGCATTTCCTTCGTCAAAAGTAAAATCGAAAAAATCGATAAAATAGGTCGATATTGATTTACTAATCGAAAACTATTTCTTGTGAAACCAGCCTCTCCACCCGAGAAATATATTCACTAGTTATGAGGCTTGCCTCCTGACCACATTATTCACGTTTCCCTCGTCAAAGATAAAATCCGAAGAAAATCGATGACACTGATTTACCAGTCGAAATTTTCTATCCGTTGTGAAGTCTGCCAACGAAACATCATGCTCGCGTAGAATCCCTTTTTTAGAAATTTGTAAACAAAAATCATGGCAATGCCAATCGATATCGATCGGCTGATTATTATGATAATCGAAATTAAATTATGGTGGCGCTTGCTTTCGAGTCGAAATTGATTTTCTCGTTGAACTTTAGCCAATCGATAGTGTTAACCTGCCTTGAATTCTGAACATCGGTCAAACTTGCATGATTCCCTTCTCTAGTGGTTAATACACTGCTCAGAGATCAATAATGTTGACCACAGATGCCAGGCCCCCCATCGGCCATCATTTTTGCGCGGACGGATGGACAAAACAACAGGTTACCTACCTTATAGTATACCACAGTAGAATTTGCAGTACGCTACTCTCTGCTTACAGGTCTGGATCATAGTCATGGTGAGGAGTCTGGAAGGTCTGACTAAGGAGCTGAACCATCGATCGATACTTGTTGCACAGGACAACCCACCACCGTCGCCTACCGTTTAGGACACAGGCGCCACTCTAGGATGGTCTCATAATTCGCAGCGACTAACAATTGAGTCTATACATAGATCTATTTTAAATTTACTTGATTGGAAGAGATAAAACGACCATCTCATGAACTTCAGGGATTAGGAAAGGCTTTGGCAACAAGCCTTACAAGTGATTCAGAAGCGGTAGAGGAGAACTAGTGGATGCTTTCACATCTGGACTGAATGCAGCGGGTGTTTGCCATCTGCAGCCAATTTCAGACAGTGCTCGTTTAGATCTTGGTTTTCTGGGGAAAAAAGAACATCTGCTTGGAATCAGTGTTGGAAGTGCCTGCGAAGGATTCGTTCGATGAAAATCACAGTCAAAGTCTCATTATTTCTGCGAAAACTAAGACTATACATGCACCCACCAAAGCTCTCAACGTGGTGAAAGTCACGGCGCAATCCCATGGCCTTACAATCCGGCTGTGAATTTCGGCTGCTTACGTAGTCATTGGAGCTATAGTCATTTCGTGCGGCTCTCATTTTTTAGATCATAATGTAGGGTTTCTCTGATCCGAGGCGGCGCAGTTGGCAGGAGGCGCCGAATGCACACGCGAAAATCGATCGTGTGTTCAATTCCGAGGCTTGGCGTTCCTATCTTTAAGCATCCACAGCTCGGACAAGAGCTTCTGAATCTCCAGAATTCGTCACAAAACCACTAAACTCTTGGACAAGTCCAGGGTATAGGGAGTAGGCATGCCATGGGGAATAAGAAGCAGAACGGACCCGTTCTCGGGTACTACCACATACTTGGTACGCTAAAGCATTAAGTGGACTTGTCGCTAATGTGGTCTACATCGTGACATAGTGGAAGCATCAGACCAATAAAACAGCACTGAACGGGTGTGCCACCCAAATCGAGATGTGGGAGGGTTGGTACATTGAATGCATAGCATGCGTTCGCTCGGTGTCATGAATGACTGTAACTGGCTCGCGCGCTCCCATTTTTTCATGTAGGCCACATTAACAACATGCATCACATTAGCTTCTATATGGAGTTTCCTCTAGAGAGAGCTGAAAAAAGCTCAGAAGACCAAGTCGGTCAAATCGTCTCCAGCGTAATCGAGTGACAATACATTCCGCTCTTCAGTGAAATGAGTGAAAATTGCTCGAAAATCAAGGTAAATGCACTACTTTTCGCCTGAATCAGAAGAAGACTCCTATCAATCACTTCCGCAACAGTGGTACCAGGTCTAGGGCATGGCGCATCCTCGTTCCACTGCACACAGCCTTAACTAGTGAGTTGCATGGGTCGTCTGAGTGCAAACGAAGAGACAAGGAGAGCCGAGATGCGCCAACGATGACGAGACACTCTGGCTGAGCCGCCGCGGCTCAGCTGTTCTCGACTATAGAGCAGCCGTCGTTGATTGGAGCAGAGTTGTTGCCAGGTCATCGACGATCGGAAAAAGTACATGTGATGTGGTGCTTGCCTAATGTGGACCCCTACTGCTCTGTTCGCTTGAAGGACATCTGCACTGTGCTTAGCCAGCTGAACATATCCATCGAAAATCACCGGCTTTTCCCGGAAGCCTAACGGGATTATCCGTTGAAAACTGCAGAGAAGACCTTGAGGATAAGCGTGGGATAAATAGAAGGCTTAAAGTTTATACTTCCTCTTCCGTTATGAATTTGGAACAGAATTTATTTATAGAAGTTGCAGATCTTTTGCAAGGGCCATTCCAGATGTAATACACTTGCTGCTGATCAGAAAAAGTTGTACGCACCCGTTTTTTTTTTGCAATGAGGATGACCTAATTCACATACGGACAATGGATAGAGGACGACGTGCCTTCCCTTTTGGGATGCGCCACGCATTCTATTTCTACGGAATGTCGTGGAGGCGATTTGAATGCGTACATACATATTTGGCCATACAATGACTTGCGGTGGCCAGCCGATGAACAAGTCTGCGCTTTATCCTTCCCAGACAAGTCTGATACCTCTTTTCTGACCTCTGGATTGAAGGATTGGTTGGCCTGGGCGGGAAATCCGAACCAGGAACCTTGTATCAAATGCACGTGACAGCCGGCGCCTACTCCAACTGCGCTACACGTGCCCTTTAGTTTACATATATCCATAAATTCATCCCAACAATATGTTTATACACAGAACATTCGGTAATGAAACTGAACTTGAGTATGAAAGAAATGATATTGCTCTTCAACGTTTTAAGAAATGAAAATAAAAAGACTTCAACGGAATCAAAGTGCTGAGTGCTGTTGATATTCCTAATGTTTTTGCAATGCGTGCTAAAGTGCAGTGATAAATAAATAAATAAATAAATAAATAAATAAAGACAAAAGGATAAAAGACGGCGTTACTCAATCCGTTTTGGGATGCGCCATGCATTCTACTTCTACGGGACGTCATGGAGGCGATCTGAATGCGTATTTGGCCACACAATGACTTGCGGTGACCAGCCTATGAACCAGCGCTTTATCCTTCCCATCAAGCCAACGTACTGTCTTTACAAAAGCAGCACTAGGAAAGGGTTGTCTGAAGGCACTGGCGAAACGAACCTGCTTCATTTGCTTTCCATTAGATTTCTACTTCCATTTTATTCACTATAAAAACTTTACTGACAACGTAGAGACGAAACTGTTGGTTACCTATCCCCTATCCCCATCTGACCGTCGATTTGATTGAACAGGCACCAATAGCACCCCACTCGTGCCAGAATGACCCAGAAGATTTTATTATCAATGAGATCTCCGTGTTACGTGTTCAAGTTGCCTCCACAATATCCCATGGGAGTAGAATGCGTGGCGCATTACATGAGTGGACTGACGCCGACCTTTGCCCTCTGACAAGAGAAATAAACATCTCTTATCACAGACGACAATAGCCATATGAGTGGCGTAAGATAAACGAAAAATCGTTAAAGGATAAAAGGATAAAGGACGGCGTTACTCAATCCCTTCTGGGATGCGCCAGCGCATTCTACTTCTACGGGATGTCGTGAAGGCGATATGAATGCGTAATTGGCCATACAATGGCTTGCGGTGGCCAGTCGATTAACAAGTCAGCGCCTTATCCATCCCAGACAGGTGTGGTACCAATTCACCAACCCCGGAGGGATGGAAGGCTTGGTTGACCTGGGCGGGGAAATCCGAACCAGGAATCTGGTATCGGGTGCGCGCGACCGTCGGCGCCTCCTACCACTGCGCTACACGCGCCCGGAAAATCAATACTGGAAAGTAATCGATACTTGATGGATACGCCAAGGGTGCTCTCCTTGATCGTCGCATTTCGGAGTTCAGAGTCGGATAGTGCAACGACTGGTGACGCAGCGTAACTACAGTGCGCTCATTTTAGTACAGAGCCCTAAGTTCGAGTTCGAGATCTACCGCTCAGTGGGGCTGTCAAATAACTGCAGGAGCTGCCTATGAGAGCACGAGTAGCTCTTTCGGATCTATCATAGTGGGGGGGGGGGAGGGGCTTGCTAAAAAAAGGCGGATGAATACACAAAGGATAGCGACCACGAGGTAGGAAACCACAAAGCACTGCCCTTCTATGGGATATTTCAGTGTGTTCTCTTTTTTGAGCAGTGTGCTTCAAATCATTTATAACTATAATAGACTATGAAAACTAACGAAATAGTGCACGTGTTGCGCAGTCGGAAGAGCTGCCGGCTGTCGCGTGCACCCGATACCAGGTTCCTGGTTCGGATTTATCTTTCGGGCCAACCATCCCTTCCGTCTCTCTGGGCTCGGTGATCGGCAAATTGGTAACGAACATGTGTGGGAAGGACAGACTCTGACTTGATCCTTTTTTATTGATTTTTTATTTATTTTATCCATCTTTTCCAGGTTGTCATCGCTTTTCTACGTTATGTGCATGAATTTTTTAAAAATTATTAATTAAATAATTTATTTATTCTCTGGGCGCGTGTAGCGCAGTCGGAGAAGGCGCCGACTGTCGCGTGCACCCGATACCAGGTTCTTGGTTCGGATGTCCCGCCCAGGCCAACCAAGCCTTCCATTCCTTTGGGATCAGTGAATTGGTACTAGACTTGTCCGTGAAGGATAAAGCGCTGACTTGTTCATCGACTGGCCACCGGAAGTCATTATATGGCCAAGTAGGCATTCAAATCGCTTCCACGACATCCCGTAGATGTAGAATGCGTGGTGCATCCCAGAATGGATTGAGTAACGCCGTCTTTTATCCTTTAACCTTTTAAAAATACTATACTAACTACAGTATACTATGTGCTATATACTACTGTTTTGCCGAAAAAATATTTAAAATTCCTAAATAATCTCACAAATTACCTTGGCAACCGAAAATATGCTTTTTTATCACGTTTGATGATATGCATTCAGTATAGAAAAATCAGCCCAAAAGCTTTTGTTTGAAGGAAGGTTTGTAGTTCAAAAAATTGAAAACGCATAGATCACTGATGGATATTGTATATACATCTGCAGTAACCACAGCATACTATTCTAGCTATAATATAAACGATAAAGAATAAAGGGCGGCGTTACTCAATCCCTTTTGGGATGGGCCATGCCTCTGTAATACTTCTAGAAATGTCGAGGAGGCGATCTGGATGCGTACTTGGCCATACAATGACTTGCGGTGGCCAGCCGGTGAACAAGTCAGCGCTTTATCGTTCCAAGACAAATCTGGTACCAATTCACTGACCCCGGAGGGATGGAAGGCTTGGTTGGTCTGGGCGGGAAGCCGAACCAGGAACCTGGAACCGGGTGCACTTGACAGGCGGCACGTCCTACGACTGCTCTACACGCGCCCGTCAACAATAATATAGCTTTCAATAACTCTACGATACTCAAACGGACGGAATGAAGCGTCGATCGCCCAAGAAGATGGTTGTTTCTCCCCTAGGTAGGGTTCTGTACGAAACGTTCTAGAGGTCTTCCACCGAAATTGCAGAGCAGCAGAATGCCTGGCGCATTCCAAAAGAGTTCATTGCATAGTTTAAAGTTAGCTCACTCTAAGGCTTAAAAGCTGAAGGCTTTCTACTCATTAGTCGAACTTGAATCCTACAATTACAGGAGAAAAAATGGCGAGAAAATGTGAACAGAATTAAATAAAGCACGAAATCGAGCACAGAACATCAATAAAATATCATCCACATACAACACATGCCTTAATACTGCTACCTACCTGTTTTTACAAACTTTGAAAAATGGGAACAAGTTATTGAAGTTAAATTTCAGTAAAAAGCTCACTTGACTCGAAGTCGGCGTAAAGGGGCTGTAGGTGGTGAATAGACGTGCACGCAACGTGGTTTCTTACTCTGAAAGCGAACGATGAACAGTCGTACAGACGTCGAAGGAACCCGCGCGAACGAACGAATGAACGACGAAGAACGAACGCACTGCCCAAGTGGAGTACGGTAGGGATCAAAAAATACGGTAGGACAGCGCCGGGACTTGTCCACGTGGAGCGGAGACGAAGGAGAGTTCACGCCCGCCATGAAAAACACTGGCGAACGACGTCTAAAGTGCGGGAAGCACCCCGCAAGGTGGGTCGCGGGGAAAACAAGGCGCCTCCACGGGATCAGATGATGGCGGCAGACGGCAGACGAGCCGCCGCCGCCGTCGGTGAGCGAGAGGGAGGCGAGCCGCCCGTCCCGTTGCTGAAGGTGGAGGAGGACGGAGGACGGAGGATCACGAGGGCCAACTGAGGACAATAAAACAGCGAAACAGCGGTGGCGGCGGCGGCGAGCCCTGAAGGCGCCTGCGGCGGCGGCTGCACCGGAGACCGAGATAGCGAGCTGTGGCGCTTCGGAACTGAAGGTTAGGGCTGGACTTTTGGCCCAAGACCAAGGGAACCCTTCGTTATCGCTCGTAGAAGATTCACTTCCGACAAACGATTTCAGACCTGCCGTCAACTAAGGCCGTGAGAGAGAGCGAGCAACATAATGTGAACGCGGTTCAAGTCGATAATGTGGACTACACGTGGAGGCGGGAAAGCGCTAAACAATCAGACCGCATCACGTGGATGTGCCACCCAGAGGGCACGCACGATCAGTGCTCCGTGCAATCTGGCTGCTGAAGGGTTCCCGCCTCCCCATGTAGGCGGCATTAACGACAAGTACCGCTGATACTGATGGTTCTACTTCCTTGCTTACAAATGAAATCTTTGAACTTTATAGGATGCGCCATGCATTCTATTTATGTACCGGAATGGGTATTACGGAGAAGTATCTCTACCATTTTCATGTCAAATTGGACGCTTTTCAAATCGAATTTGACACACTTCCAAGTGAGCGTGACGCTTCTGAAATTGTTCAAAAGATTTTCCAGATCAAAACAAAACAACAGAACACTAAAGCTCATAAAAAGGCGATTAGCAATCGAGATAGAGGAAGGAAGACAAAGGCGATGAACTTC
The DNA here is from genome assembly GCA_947396885.1 of Heligmosomoides polygyrus polygyrus. NCBI lineage: Eukaryota > Metazoa > Nematoda > Chromadorea > Rhabditida > Heligmosomidae > Heligmosomoides > Heligmosomoides polygyrus. The sequence continues at coordinate 10,035,501 of OX377205.1, forward strand.
TTTTCGTAACGGCTTTTCAATTGCGGTAGTGCCGTGTGGTGCTCGTTGTGCTACCTTGGCACGTGACAGGGAGAAATGGAGACATTACCGGCTGTAGTCTCCGCTGCTATAAGTACATAGCGGTTTTTGTCTATTTGACGTCATGTGAGCGTCTTCAACGCTCTGATGGGAACCAAGAATCGGCGTGCCGCTCAGCCATACATTCTTCAAAGATAGTGAACCAGACCTTGAGAGAGAGAAGAGTAATGGATTGACTTCAATAACGGCTAACCTCGTTAATCACTGTATAGCGCAAACAAGCGAATCTGACTACATGACAGAAGTGCAATGGGCATGGCGCATCCTATGGGGACTAATTAACGCCGAGCTTGGTCGCAATAGCTATTATGACTTCATGACCTTCGACGGATCGTGCGGAAAACTCTCCTTAGGTTAAGATCCAGCTTTGACAAGTAAAAGGATAAAGGATAAAGGACGGCGTTACTCAATCCCTTCTGGGATGCGCCAGCGCATTCTACTTCTACGGGATGTCGTGGAGGCGACATGAATGCGTATTTGGCCATACAATGACTTGCGGTGGCCAGCCGATGAACAAGTAAGCGCTTTATCCTTCCCAGACAAGTGGGACCAATTCACCGACCCCGGAGGGATGGAAGGCTTGGTTGGCCTGGGCGGGAAATCCGAACCAGGAACCTGATATCGGGTGCGTGAGCGGCGATGAAATTCGGGAACCAGACTGAGAAATTCAACCCCACCCAGCGTACTCTCCAAGGCGAGGCTTTTTAACAGTAGCATTTCTTAGAGTGTCGGAGCCGCATCTCTGAGATAGAGAGTTGAGGGCCGAACGACACGTAGATGGTGGTTTCTCAGTTTTTTCTTCACAGTCTGCGAAATTCGCGGAGGGCCAATCCAGAGACTGTCCTCAGGATGGAGAAGAATCCTTGGTCTGAATTACGTTGCAATTGTTTTGTTGTGAAATTTGTTGTATTAATGTTACAAGACTTTGCGATTCACCTAATATTTACTTTCAAAGTCGGTAAAACTCTATAAAGGACGCGTATAGATTCTTTGTATAAAATCCGGGAAAAAATTAGTTCGTTCAATGCGTTTTGAAGTGAAAACGCTAAGCACATATGAGCGCATACATATGTACCATGTTCATGTCAAACTGAACACTTCAAATCAAATTGGCCACGCTTTTAGGCAAGCTTTACATTTTTGAAAATTGAACATCTTCCAAATTAAAACGAGCGCCCTCCAGATTAAGCAAGAGATTCTTCAAGAAGCTTAGAATAATTTTTTGTTTTAGTATCGCTTTCCTAGAAAAATTTCAATTCACCTGCCCCAACTGTATGAAATTTCATTTTAAAAAACTTATTTTTTTAAAGAAAAATAAGGATGTAAAATGTATTTTAAGGCGCGGAAAGAAAGCAATCACTTAACACGTCGAAAAGATAGATCGCGCCATGCACTCGACTAGACCATCACGATTTTTATTCGACTGATAGTAAACATAGTAAACATTCTGTTTGCATATAGTAGTAACATAGAAGTAGACGTTACAATTATAAAGAACACATATCCCCACACCCCTGTTGCAAGCAAACAACATTTACAGTGCCAGTCAAAGTAAACGCGCAATGAGCTAGACGATCGCGTGGCCCGATCTCTTCTTTTAGTAAACTAAACAATTGATGCATTCCAGCGCTTTCAAACAAAAATTAGCTAATCGACTTTCCTTGAGAATTGAAAAGTTTATATAACTTCAGGGTGTTCAGTTTATTGGGGCAGGTGAAAATTTAAAAAAAAATCAAAGAAAGTCATGCAAAATTTTCAATCATCAAAATTCCAGAGGTCTCGCAAAGTTTCTAGTGTAACATGGGAGAAGCTCGTTTTAATTTGAAAGATGTTCAGTCTGATTTAAAAACCGTCACGTTTGCACAGAAGAGTGTCCAGTCCATTTTGAAAAAAGTCCAGTTTGGCTTGAAAATTGTCCAATTTGATTTGAAAAGCGTCCAATTTGACGTAAAAGTGGTACATATTATTGCTCTAGGAAGATACCTGAGCCTGCTTTGACCAGAGAAAGCCTGATAGATGTGGAAAAGATCAAGCACGAATCTCTTCTCTAGAATTACACGTCAAAGCCGTCCTCGGCACAAGCCAGCTCCTTCTTATATAAGCGCCACATGAGCAGTTTGGGTGCACATTTAGCCCACGCAAAGGCTTGCAGCTCCCAGCCGATGGAGAGTTCAGTGGTGACTTTTTCCAGATAAGTCTGGTACTATCCGGAACTTTTAAACGGGTCGTAGTGCACCAGGAGCTTGACGGCTCCGGCCCGAAGCGCCTCCCGTGCCCAAAATATGGATGGAGTTTGCCTGGGAAGCACCTAAATGGACTAAACCATAAGTCCTTCCATAAGCTGCTTCACCTAATCGACAGACCAGCCAGCGCTGCGCAGCATTACAGCTCGAAACCTACCGTATACCGGAAGCTGCTGCCCAGTCGGAAGACTCGACCGTCCGCAATGTGAAGGGACGGACGGGAATCTAATAAGCGGCTTTTGCCACGTCGGAGAGGGCCTGGCCGCTCGTGAATCATTAATGTATTTCGGCTGAAATTAGACGACGACGATGAGCGGATGACAATACGAAATTCCGGCGGGAGCGAGTCCCCTCGTGGTGGCTGACGGTGCGGTGACTGCGAAGGATTCACCCGCCGGTGAATAATCGGAACAAAACAATGGAGAAGCTGTGTGAACGCTGTGGCTGATCGATGCTGGCTGACATCGGCTGACGCAGATCGGGAATATCAGAGCTGAATCCACCGCGTTGACGTGTAGGTGACCAGGAAGCCCGCTCATCGGCTCGGCTGAGAGGGCAGATTGGCAGAGCAACCAGCATTTATTCAGAATGCCTTCGCCGCGCTGATCGCACCCACTTCTCCGAGCGCTCGAAGATGCCAAGAGGATCGAAGAAGTAGTGAAGAAGTCGAAGGGAGAAGCAACCGAATGTCGCCGGAGTTCCTATGTGATACTTGTCGGCTTTTTGCCCTACCTACCACAAGGCAGTGCAGACTTCGAATCGATTTGGAAGGCGTTTAGTTCAATTTGGTTTCAAAGTCTGTATAGTTCAGTGTGAAAATAGAGCGCCCATTTGGTGATGAAAAACTTTACAAAGTGCTTGTAACAGAAACCTAACATTAAACTAATAAAACTTGCTTGTTTAACGGCTCCTAAATTTTGAGTGTTTGATATAGATGCTCGCTGGGCTACTCTGGCACGTGACAGGGACAAATGGAGAGCTCGCTCAATCGCTGACACCTTTAAAACCTAGTAAAAGCTCAATAACGTGACCAGTACACAGATCCTCTCTAGTGCAAGAAACAGGAGTATGGAGTACTTGTCCGCTTTTTGTCCTACCTAGCGCAAAGCGGTACAGACTCTGATTTGATATTTTTTATTGATTTTTTAATTTTATCCATCTTTTCCAGGTTATCACCGCTTCTCTACATTATGTGCGTGAAATTTTAAAATGTATTCATTAAATAAATTATTCATTGTCTGGGCGCGTGTAGCGCAGTCCGAGGAGGCGAAGACTGTCGCGTGCACCCGATACCAGGTTCCTGGTTCGGATTTCCCGCCCAGGTCGACCAAGCCTTCCATCCCTCCGGGGTCGGTGAATTGGTACCAGACTTGTCTGGGAAGGACAGAGCGCTGACTTGTTCATCCGCTGGCCACCGCAAATCATTGTATGGCCAAATACGCATACAAATCGCCTCCACGATATCCCGTAGAAGTAGAATGCCTGGCGCATCCCAAAAAGGATTAAATAATGCCTTCCTTTATCCTTTATTTATTCTCTACATGGATAAAGATGCAAAAGAACAAAACAAAACAAATGTTTTTCTAAAGAAGTTACGGTCGTTGTAAACAGACAAAACAAAATAAGCAGCAAAAATAATGCTAGTGAAGAGGAAAACTATTAAACTGCATCCTGAAGATATCGGTCAAGAAGTTTTATATATTGCCTTTAGAGCTTGGTAAGATATGTTCTTTGATAATTTCTGTTTTTTATTCATTTATTCAGTTTTATAAAGCATACCATTCTCATTGATGAGCTACTGGGGAGGCCTTATAAAAAAAGTTCGTTTGAAAGGTAGGGAAACGAGCCTTATCAACACTTTGTTAACAGTTTAATACAATTTTTATTTATTTATTTATTACGTCCCGAAAGACGTGACGTGCTCGTACGGGAATGCACTAAGTCAAACGCTTTTCTGTTGTTTTTTTTTTCGTTTGGAAGGTGTTCATTTCGGTTTCAAAGTCTGTACAGTTACACTGAAAATAATGCGCCCATTTGGTGTTGAGAAAACTTTTAAAAAATAGAATAGAATAAGAATTAGAATAGAAATCTAATAATAAACTAATACAATTTCCTTGTCCAAAGGCTCCTTAATTATGAGAGTTTGGTATCGGCGCTCGCTGGGCTACTCTGGCACGCGAGAAGGATAAATGGAGACGTTGCCTGGCGGGGACTCCATCGCTGGCGCCTAGAAGACCTAATAAAAGCTTAATATTGTGTCCAGGTAGCTCCAGTCTAGCGTAAGAAACAACAGCATAATGTACTTATCGGGCATTTGCCCCATCCCGTTGAGAGACACAGCAAGAGAGACGCCAGCCAATCAAAGCACATACACCATGAATTATATATGCATGAGATAGAAGACTTGACAAGGAACCTTTTCCAAAGCGAAAAGTTTCATTGGAAAATGAACAAACCGAACGGCTATTCAGAAGAAATTCTGAAATATAATGGTCAGGGCTGCCCGGAAAGCCACGTATTTATTTCAAATGTTCGATACTTTTTGTGCATCCGGCTATTTGAACTCACAGCGATCACAAGCGTAGTCCCATTAAAAAATGTCCTATAGCCCCTTTATTCATTATTTCTATATGAACAGTCGGGTTTTCATAGCTTCCGTTGATGCAATAGCGATCTCATGATCTGATGACGTGGCCCAATGCTGTGATGCGAGGCTGCCCTACAGCTCTGGAGTTGGGCATCACGGTACAATTTCCAGCCGCATTAATATGGTCACAGCAAAAACAAGACAGATACATGTTTCGTTCGATAAAACAGCGCCGGTGGTGTAGTGGTGTCAGGAAGAGGTTCGGGTTCGAGTACCGCCCGGCACTAGAGCTTTAATCGCAACAGTACACGGTGGCATTATTGTATGCGTTTATGCCTTTTGGCTTTTATTTATCTACCTGTCGTCAAAACGGCCTCTCAGCCGCACTGACGGCTTTTCAGCGGCTTCGCCGTTGTAATAACTTCTCATTGTCAATTGTAGCTGCCACATGTATCATGGTTTCCTCAGGAAGAACATCTTAACTACGTCGATTGGGGCAAGTTAGAAAAAAATCGAAAAAATGAACGACATCCACAAAAAATCGATAGTTTGATCAATATAGATTGATGGCGGTCGATACTTCAAAACAGATATTAGATTCGTGTTCAACAACCTCGATTACCGCGCGCGGGACGGGAGCCGTCCGCGGTGCAGTGCGTTTCTGGCGCTGGATTCCGCGGGACTGCTGTCGTCCCGCGGAATCCAACGCCAAAAACGCGCTCCAATGCGACGCTTGCCGCCCCAGGACGACGACGACCTTCTGTCTGCGGACGTCCCGCGTATGCTCCCGCGGGAGTATAACATAGGCCATAGATTCGTGTTCAGCGACCTCTCTTACCCCTATTGCTGAAGTTTCGTACCATTTAAACGACATCCACAGAAAATCGATAATTTGATCAATATCGATTGACGGCGATCGATACTCCAAAAACAAACTTTAGATTCGTGTTCAGCAACCTCGGCTACCCGCAGGGCTAAAGTTCCATACCGTTTGAATGACATCCACAGAAAATCGACAATTTGATCAATATAGATTGATGGCGATCGATACTTCAAAACCAACATAGATTCGTGTTCAGCTACCGCGATTACCCACTGGCTAAAGTTTTCAGGCAGGTAGAAGAAGTTTGGGTAATTTCCGCTATTTCGTTACCCGTAATTTGATCAATATCGATTGATGGCGATCGATACTTCAAAACCAACATAGATTCGTGTTCAGCTACCTCTATTACCCCCATTGCTGAAGTTTCGTACCGTTTGGACGACATCCACAGAAAATCGATAATTTGATCAATAACGATTAAGGGCGGTCATACTGATCATACTTTCATATAGAATATTTCACCGAACTATTTAATTAGCATTGTCACTCTACTATATAATTAAGTACCCAAGTAGGCTTTGACCAAGAAAAAGGGATTTCTAGCCTCTTTTAAATGTACAGTTATGCGATGTGTTTTTGATTTTAGTTTTGAATGCTGGTTGTTCTATGAAAAATAAAGAATTCCTGCTGCAGTTCTCGCATCGATCAGGGCGGGTTCAATTTTTGCACAATTTTTGCAGAATGTCATGACACGACAGATTCTTCTACGTGAACGAGTTCCATCTGGCTAATTGCTAGTGCTGATTTAAGTGCCTGCCCTGTAAAAACTTCTTCTTCCAAACGATCACGGAATCGTAACCGAAGCCTCGACTTCCCACGGAAATAAATTTCTCCACCTGCAGAAGACAACGCCTGGAGGAGTACCTCATGAAATTTCAAGCCCGCTCATTAATGCAGTTGAAAAATCGAGTTTTCAATAGTCATGTTCTCTATAATTAAGGGGATGTTCGATTTTTTAGGCACATTTTTGGCCAGTGGGTGAATAACAGAACTCTCTGATCACACAAAAGACCGCTGCAGAAATTAGTCGTTTTTTAATATCACAAAGAACAAGGCTTCCTATTTTGCGATGTGAAATTCACATCCCTATAAATAGGTCGTCTCCCTCAGAAAGAAAATGTTTCTAATTTCATGAAAAACGACGATTTTAAACACGACCGACACGATCTCGTAATCATACCGAAGATCACTTCAGAAAATTTGATTTTTTAACAGGGCTAATGTAATGAGCAGGCCTTAAAATTTCGTGGGTTGCAACTTCTCCTCCTAAAATTTTGACTTCAGGAAGAAAAATTATTTACGTGGCAACTCAAGCCTTCATTTAGAGCTTCGTGACCGATTCGAAGAGCGCTTTAAGAAAATTTAGTAGAAAAAGCACTCAAGTCTATATCGGCGATTAACGCCAGGAATTTCATGGAGCACAGTTTCAGATCCAGATGTCAAACGATCAGGTAGAAGAATGCATTTGAAATTCTGCAAAAATCGGCAAAAACTGAACCCGCCCTGATTTGGTTGGCGTCGTCAAAGCAATGAGGAGTATAATTATGCTCGCTCTTGCTGCTTGACCCATTCGAATAGGTATTCAAATGCTTTTCATTTGGATTTCAATATTCGAATACGAACATTCGAAAAATCGCGTTTTTCGAATGTGTTCGGATTCGGTTGATCAAAAAATCGCGTATTTCGAATCTGTTAGAATTCGAGTGCTCAAAAAATCATGCTTTTCGATTGTATTCTAATTTGCGTAGAAAAATCGCATTTTTCGGACATATTTGGTTGCGAATGCTCGAAAAATTTCGGTATTCCAAACCATTCGAATATTCGAAATTTTTGCGAGAGCATAAGTATAATGAGGAGTTAAACTACAAAATACGCCTTAACCATGCAAAATTCAAAATTGAATTTTTGAAACCTTGAATAATAAGAGGATCAGCCAAGCTAAGGGAAGAAGATCTTGCCAGCGAAACGAAGCGAAATCAATCTCGTGTCAGTTTGCAGCAGCGCCCGCTTTCTCTAGAGCGACGGCGGCGGAAAAAATGGAGACGTCTCGCCGTTTCAACGAAAGTCATGGAGACGTGCAGGAAAATCCGGCAAAAAATCAGGTTCATTCCAAAGTCGAGAGGGGCACGTAGGATCAGAAAGTGGTCTGAAAGACAACGATTCTGAGCAGCTTTCCTCTGCTCGAGAGCTCTTCATCCGCCAAACTCTCCAGTTCAGCATCTGGTTCAACAGAATAGCGAATGTGTGTATGTGCCACTCATAGAACGACATGAGTCCATTGAACAGAGTGCAGAAGGACGACGTGAAAATGAACAAAAGAAGCGCCAACAGCTGGAGACAGCCAGCTGTTTATTGATCACAAGCTGCTCGGTTATAAGTAGGACCACCCAGATAGCCAGCCGTACTTCTATGCCCGATATGAGAGAGGTTGAAGAATGACCAGGGGCCTTGGTTTTTAGGAGCTTGAATCTATTGCTCTCATCAATCACACGACCTCAGTGCTGAAGAAGCTGGTATGTGCTCATGCATTTCTGTGAAATCAAAGCCCGATAGTTGAAATAACAACAAAAAAGGATAAAGGACGGCGTTACTCAATCCCTTTTCGGGATGCGCCACGCATTCTACTGCTTCGGTATGTCGTGGAGGCGATTTGAGTGCGTAATTGGCCATACAATGACTTGCGGCCGCCAGCCGATGAACAAGTCAGCGCTTTATCCTTCCCAGACAAGTCTGCTACCAATTCACCGACCCCGGAGGGATGGAAGGCTTGGTTGGCCTGGGCGGAAATCCGAACCAGGAACCTGGTGCACGCGACAGACGGCGCCTCCTCCGACTGCGCTACACATGTATAACAATGAAAATTGAGAAAAATCCTATATACTTTCAATATCGCTAACATCAATTTCAAGACACCACGAGCCAATAGATATTTTGTCTATGCATTCTCGTATACGAGCTCATCCTATCGCAATCGGAGGAGCGTCGGACTCTCGTCTGCACCTCAAATCGAGGTTCTTGGTTCGTATATCCTGCCCAGGCCAACCAAGCCTTTTATTTCCCGAGGTCCGTAAATTGTGCCAGGCTTGTCTGGGAAGGATAAAGCGCTGACTTGTCCATCGGCTGGCCACCGTAAGTCATCGTATGGCCAAATACGCATTCAAATCGCCTTTGTGATATCCCGTAGAAGTGGAATACGTGGAGCATACCAAGAAGGATTGATCGACACCGTCCTTTATCCTTTTATCTTTTATATTATTTTATTTGTAATTATTTATAATATTTTTACAAGATTATTTTGTTTTTATTTATTTTTATTACCTCTTATTTTATTTTATTTTATTTTATTTTATTTATTTTGCTTATTATTTGCTTAACCTCTAGTTGCCTACTGACACACAAAATATCGAAAATAGGAAACGGAAAGAATATGAACTAACGAAATAGAATTGTATAGAGCAAATATGCACTCATATTGCCTCCCTAACATAATGTCCGATAGAAGTAGGATGCGTGGCGCATCCTACAAAAGGATCACCGTTGTCCTGTTTATCCGTTATTCTGTAGAGTAAAACCCTGCTAATCGTCTCTGTATGGTTTGATTACCCACGTTTGAGGTATTGCATTCGCGTTGCTCCAGAATCATTTGGCTTCCGCTTCCCGGTACAATGTAGTTATTGGAGAAAATCGTTCTCAAAATCGGGAACGCGCCTCTAACCCATTGCGCTACACTCACCCAGACTCAGTTTACTCCAGATCTGTGCAGCCCAAAATGACCGCAAATAAAGGGCCCCATTCATCAACGATTCAACCAAGTGGTATAAAGGGTAGAGATACCCAGATGAAGCATTCATTTCTATCCTCTATCTTAACTCAACGCTTTATACCTGTATACCCGCGGGTTCTATTGTTTATGAATCTGGCTGAAGGACTTACGGAAACAACTATCAAAAAGAAACGAAACAGAAGTAGAAGAGGACGAGGAAGAAGAAGAGAAGAAAGGAAGAATCGCAGAAAAGGTAAGGACAAAGGATAAAGGCCACGTTAATCAATACCTCTGTCTGATGCGCCACGCATTCAACTTCTACGAGATATCGTGAAGGCAATTCGAATAAGCATTTGGTCGGTAAAATGAGTGGCGGTAGCCAGCCGATGGACGAGTCACCAATCTAGGAGGTATGGAAGACCTGATAGCGTCACAAAGTCAGAAAATCACTGCAAGAAATGGTACTTTTTCACGTGAAGACCAAGAAATCGAAGGGTATGCGTGCCGTACGCATCGGGGACGCCTCACATTGTCTTCGATCGTCACAAGGTTCGGCGGCGCTGTTAATGGGTGCGGTTCTCCCCGCGGTGATGATCAGAGACCATCGAACGTGGCAGCGATAGGAGCTGCTAGCTCCTCCAGCTGTCGACAGCGCTGGCTTCATATACGAAGCGGCAACGTGGTTAGAAGGACGTTGTTAGATGGCTGAAGGAGCCGCAGTCTGGAGATACTCATCAGCCTGCTTAGATCTGCTTGGCACGCGCCATGCACTTAACTTTTGCCTCACTTGATGGAACGGTTAAATAGTTCCTGCTGATTTCCCCACTAGGAGAGCGGGTATTCTCAGGCGCTCAGCTCCATTACTCGACTGAAATGTCTCAGCGCAAGCGGTCCATTCAATCCAGAAATTCCAGATACTACGTCAAGGAAATCGGAATGCATGACAGAAGAGAAATACTTCTCAAAAGGACAGGCGGCAGACGACATAGAGCCGCAATGACGCACCGATGAGCTTTCGACGTCATCAGCCGAAGCGCAAACAGACAGAGCGCACCAAGCGTATACGAATGAAATCTGAAAGCTCAACAGCGTTGCCACTAAGGAGGTTTTGGACTCGTGGACTGAAATGTGCGACTAGTTTCTGATGGATACTAGAAGACCCTGCTGTGCTTAAAGCGCTTAGAATTGAATGAAAACTAGAAGCCCGTCACAGATCCATTCTGGTACGGAGGTGGGAGGAATGAAGGCTCGAAAAATCCTTGAATTCTAGAAAAACTTTTACTTATTTTCCCCTCGAAGCGTCACTTCGCAGCAACCCGTCGAAGAATGGAATGACCGTTGAATCATTCTGGCACGGAACAGGGTCGAATATATGCATGGATGTGATCGATTTCGGCTAAGAAAGTGGTAAAGTTTTCAGATATCCATAGCTGCCCGCCCGATGATAGGGAAAGTAGAATGTTGTAGAGCTCGTCGGAATTCACTCTTCATACACTTCTTCTCCGTCAAGTGGCGAAAATGAACGTTCCTTAACTGTTGTTGCCCATCATAAAAGCGACGATAGCGCACTCAAACGAGATACCTGCTTTCGTGTGCACCCTGAATCGAGTTTTTTGGTTCGGGTCCCACTCAAGCCAACATATTGCATCCATCAGGGGTAGAACACTGTTCTACTAAGGTCAGATTCATCAATCGCTTACCGCCCTCTAACGGTGAAAATACCCCCAACCCCGTGATATGACATTCACTAGCATCAGGTTTTGGCGGTACTTTCACCGTTAGAGGGCGATAAGCGGTTGATGAATTCATGATTTTATTTTTCAGTAGCGAACACACTGTTTAAAATTTTGCTTTTTTTCAATGGAAGATAAAAATGCAGGGCATATTTTAAGGCGGAAGAAGGCAGCAACTTTTAAAGCTAAAAGAAGAGCTTGCGCCATGCGCTCGACTGCATTTTCGCGATGCTTATTTGAGTGATTGTAAAAATTGCGTTTGCTTGGAGTGACACAGATGTAAACGGTACAACAACAACATTTATAAAAGTTCCACAGATATCCTTACAAGTCTACGGGAAAAAGGACGGCGTTACTCAATTGATGTTGGGAAGCGCCACGCATCTTACTTCTACGGAATGTCGTAGAGGCGAATTGAATGCGTATTTGGCCATATGATGACTGGCGAGGACCAACCGATGAAGGAGACAGCGCTTTATTCTTCCCAGACAATTCTGGTACCAATTCACCGACCACGGAGGGATGGAAGGCTTGGTTGGCCTGGGCGGGAATCCGAACCAGGAACCTGGTATCGGGGGTGCGCGTGACAGCCGGCACCTTCTCCGACTGTGCTACACGCGCTGGCTCCCACATAAAAGAGTGGCACTTATGTTAATCTTTAATGTAAGCGGCTTTTACGCTATCAACCAAATAAAATTGTGACAATCTAGTCAAGCGCACTGCGTGATCCTTTTTTAAGTGACTAAATGACGGCTGCCTTCCTGCGCTTTAGAACGAAATTTAGTTGGTTGTTTTACCTTAAAGACTACGTTTTCATGAAGTTTCAAGCAGTGCGTTTGTTCCCTTATTGGGGAAGTTAAAATGAAAATTTTCATTGGTCGTCGTGCTAAAATTTTTCTTGATCAAAAAAAATATTCTAACCCTTTCAAAGTGTTTATTTTAATGTGGAAAACGCTCATTTTGATTTGACTGCTGTTCAGTTTGATTTCAAAAATGGTGAGCTTGTTTGGAATGGCCTCCTATTTGACGTGAAAGGGTACAGAATGCCTAATTTATACGTATGTCTATTTGTCAGTCCGTACGACCGTCCTCGTTTTGGTCGGACGAAGCTGTCCACATCAGATGTCATCAGATGGCATCAGATGTCCTTGCTCAGGTGAATAGAAAAAATCGAAATATAGTCGGCGCAATAAGAGTATGGAGGGTGCAGTACCTTCTAGGCTTGGAAAATTTCGGCGCAAATATGTTCGGTGGGGGGGGGGGTGTCACCTGTGGAACCAGTGGAACACACCAGTGCTGCAAAAAATTTTTATCTTCGTACAGCACAAAACGTTGTGGAATGTAGACGGACTGGCCTACACCTTGACCCCCTCCCTCGATCTTATTTGTGCCATATTTTCAATATACAACTGTGGTAGGTTAGAATACCTCGCTTTCCCAGCGGAGGCCCACCTACATACTAGGATTCAGTTAGAATAGATCAATAAAAAAAGCAAAAAAATCATCGCCATCAGGGTGTATACGGGGGATATTCGTATTGCGCCAAGAAGTCATACCATGCTAAATTTTCTTGGGTAAAGAAATTATTCAAATCTCTTCGAAAAGCTTTCGGTTTAATCTGGGAGAGGCTCATTTTGAAATTGATCTATTAGGTTGTATTATATTAGGTTGTAACGAATTAAATGGCACTGGCTCGCGCCATTTTTTGACGCGTCTTTACGCGTTCGATCAAGAACAAACCGTAACATGTGGCATATCATTTAGAAGCGCAAACTTTGCTCTACCGGCGAGTACCAAACTTTCTATGTAAAGGTGGGAAAACTTTAGAGTTTTATTGACTTTTTTGCAGATGGACAAAAGGGTAATCCGAGGCATTTACTTGTATGAATTCAAGCTGGGCACTACAGCTAAGGAGGCGGACGAGAAGATCAACGCCGCATTCGGTCAAGGATGTTCCACAATTCGGACGGCGTATCGTTGGTATCAGAAGTTCCGGAATGGAGATGAGAACTTGGAAGAACATGAAGGTCGTGGGAGGCATAGTGATGTTGATGAGGACAAGCTGAGAGATGTGGTAGAGGAGGATCCACACAAGGGTACCAAGAGATAGCGAAGGTTCTTGGCGTCAGTCACAACACAGCTGCCCGGCATCTGAAGGAAATTGGAAAGACCAAAAAGCTGGAAAGAGGGGTGCCTCACGAGCTGTCTGAGGAGCAAAGAAATCGACGATATGAGATCTCGTCCGCACTGCTTCTACGGAACGAAACGGACCCAATCCTTGATCGCATCGTAACCTGTGACGAGAAATGGATAATGTACGACAACAGACGACGATCGGCACAGTGGGTGGACAGCGATGAGAGCCCCAAGGTTTTTGCGAAGCCGGAATTGCACCAAAAGAAAGTAATGGTGACAGTATGGTGGTGTTCGCTGGGAATCATTCACCACAGCTTCCTCCCTCCCGGTGAATCCATCACGGCAGAGAAGTACTGCATTGAAAATGAAGAAATGATGAAAAAGTTGAAGGATATCCGGCCGGCCTTGGTAAACCGAAGGCGAGTTCTCCTTCTGCACGGCAATGCTCGCCCCATGTAGCACGAATGACGTTGCAGAAATTGAATGAGCTGAGCATTGAAACTCTACCACATCCTCCGTTTTCTCCCGACCTCTCCCCACAGACTACCATTTCTTCAAGCATCTTGGCGACTTCTTGGTAGGGAAAATATTCAAATACCAACAGGATGCCGAAAGTGCCTTCGAAGATTTCGTCAATTCCAGAACTTCTGATTTTTAGGCTACTGGGATATAAAAGCTTGTGTCACGGCAAAGATGTGTAGAATCAGAAGGTTTTTATTTCGATTAATAAACTTGCCTACAAGCCGAGATATTAACTGTTTAAATTTACAGTGGTTCAGTGCCATTTATTTCGTTACAACCTAATATTTGTTCAATTTGATTTCAAAAGCGTCAGCCTTGCCTAGAACAGCGTCCTATGTGAATACAAAATTGCTCAATTTGGTATCAAATGTGTCCAATTTTGCAGGAAAATGGTATAGAACGACGGAGTTTTTAGAAAGGCAACGGCGACGGTGATTCCTATCCACGTCTTCGGGAAACACCCCGACGTGATAAGCACCGGAGACGGTTTCGTTTCGACGACAGCCGGCCCCGGCCAGAAGAAGGAACTATAATGGACGGCCTTTGTGAAGAGACGATCGTTTCAGGAATAGTTTTCGTAAACAGAATAACGTGCGAATCCGAAGGCACACCGGACGCGCCATCGTCTAGTCGTCCATTGCACGAGAAGACCCATTACAGCCGCCATGCACTGCACATTAAACCCTATTATTAGGGAGCTGTCTTCGGATGCGAACCGAACTCTGCTCCAGTACTTAGCTCAGCTCACTTCTAGGGGTGGGGAAGGTGAGCCGTGGAATCCCCTTGCAGCCGGGGTGGTCCAGTTTTGTTTTGGAAGTCACCAGCAAAAAACAGCGGAACGGGTCAAAACTTCGGGTATGTTCTTTCCAAAAACCCTAAAACCAGAAACCGCAAGGGCTTTATAATATAAAGGATAAAGAGCGGCATTATTGAATTCCTTTTGGGATGCGCCTTGCGGTGGCCAGCCGATGGACAAGTCAGCGCTTTATCCTTCTCACACAAGTCTGGTAGTAATTCACAGACACCGAAAGGATCGGAGGATTGGTTGGGCTGGGCGGAAAATCCGAACGAGGAACCTGGTGTCGGGTGCACGCGACAGCTGGCACCTCATCCGACTGCACTACACGCGCTCCTTTATAATATAGAAAAGTGAAAGCGAGGAACATAAAATTACACATTTTTTACTCCAAAGTGGATCATTTGGCCAGCTATTTCCAGACGAAACTTTCTTATCAATGGTATTTACTGTTATTTTCGTCAAAACATAATTTGCATAACATACTAGCAAGAATTCTACAATTATTTGGATGTATATCAACCAGGGGCGCGTGGAGCGCAGTCGGAGAAGGCGCCGACTGTCGCCTGCACGTGATACCAGGTTCCTGGTTCGGATTTCCCGCCCAGGCCAACCAAGCCTTCCATCCCTCCGGAGTCGGTGAATTGGTGCCAGACTTGTCTGAGAAGGATAGATCGCGGACTTGTCCTTTATCCTTATATTAAGCAGACTTTCTTTATTATATGTTATTTTTTTAAGTTTTTAAAGATATTTTTTCTTAAAAGTATTAATGTATCTATACATTTCTGCTATCGAATTTAATTGATTAAATACATTAAAAAATTCAACCAGATTGAATGCATTCTTATGTTATTATTTTCTTGTTTATTATTCTTTTTGCCATTCCTTTCTTTAATTTTTGTAATTTTTAATTTAAAAAAGAATGATTTTCTTTATATTTTAAAGGGTTATCAATATCCTACTAATATAAAAGCGTCAGTCCGTCTGTCCGTGTGTCACAAACCTGTGTAAGCCTGTGAAACGTGTCAAACATGTGAAGGTAACCCGAACGTACATGTAAAACCTGTCAAGGTTACGCAATCGATGAAAATGGACATAGATTGTCTGATTTAAAAAAAAGGTAGACGGACTTGATCAGGCGACTAATGCCGATCGATGTTATCGATTTTCCGCCGAAGTTATTGATTTTCGCTCAGATTTGATCCATTTTGTTGGTATCGAATTTTCGACAGAAGTTGCCGGTTTTCGCTTAGAATGGATCCATTTTGGTGGGGGTTAGGCGACCGCTTCTTCGAAAGAATTACTAATGCTCGTAGGAATTACTCCAATATGATGGCGCTCTGAGAGAAACTGATGCAACTTAACTGAATCGACCGACCGAACAATATCGATTTATCGATTTTTCTGGAAACCCCAAGAAAAAGTATGGTGGCCGGAAGGCCGCTGAACGACTGGTCAGATGTGTTTCCGTAACCTTTAATATGGTCATTAAAGCCAAAAGGGTATGTTGTATTAGTACATATATTAATATTAATATATGACACCTTTCCGGTGGCTCATCAGTGAAGAGGAAGACGTTACAACGTTTTTGAAAGTGTAACATCACTAATTCGAGTTCAGCAATCTTTAATGATTTTAAACGTCAAATTTTTCTTTATTAAATCCACTACTTACAAGAACTTAATAAAATTGCTTTAGTTCATTACAAAAATATTCACATTTTGAGCAAGCATTGGCTATTCTAAGGATTTCTGTGTGATGTGACATTACGTTTTACTTTGATCGGAACTTCAGAGTCCATGTGTGGGAATCTATTAACTTTTTGAAAATGAAAGAAATAAAATTTAAAAAATTGTAAAGTAAAAAATGATTGGCTACTGATTTTTTACTTCGAAAATCATGCGCCCTCCTACTCCACAGTGAGATAGAAAAGCTAAGGAATTTTTCCGATAGGGGTTTGACCCTTATCCTAGGCCTTCTAGATCCACAGACATCATATGGTCCATCTTTCACGTGAAAAAAAAAAGACAAGGAATCGTAGAAACTGGAGAGGAGACTACTGGAAAACCTGGCGCCTTGCCAAAAGTCTTGGAGAAAAGCGATGATTCAAGTTTCTATGAATCAGCATGAAGAAAAGCGGCGCACAACAAGGAAGAAGCAGAAAAGCGGCGAACGGGGAGGGGGCATAGCACTCGAGCTATGAACGACCAGTAAACAGCCGAGGCAGACGACGTCGTGGTCGTGGTCGTTGTCAGCTCGAAGCAAACATGCAAAAAGCTCCACCAAAGTCTACGTGTGTGTTGCTGCTGCCGCGCTGCTGCTCTTTCAGTAGGCCATCCATGATCAGACCAAAAAACTACTAGCCCCTTAGTCACCCGTACCTACCGTAACCTACCGTAGTCGGCCGAAATTTCGAAAACAAATGTAAGAGATTCGTTATCACCACCCCGAATAATCCCCTGGGCGAGGTTTGGGCGAAAAAGTTTTCGATCTCCCCTCGACCTAACAGTACATGGAGAAGGTGAAAAAAGCCGTTTACGGAGAAGAAACCGCTACCAAACGAATGGGATTGAAGCCAATAATAAATGTTGTGCGCTGATTCGACTCCAGCTCGAGGCACTTCGCTTTGCCTAGCAGTACTTCAACGAGATAGTCGCTGAGCTTCACAATGGGGGTCAACATTAATGTCTGCTACGTACTCACAAAGATAAAGGCCTCGCAAGTGTCCATGGCTGGTCTACGCCATGCACATCATTACCATTAGATGCCTATTAGTGAAACTCAAAAATGTAAAAAAGACTGTGTTGACCAATGGAAACGCTGATTGTAAATACCCAGAGATGAACGAAAAACGAAAAATGTATCTAAAATGTATCGCAGGGATGAAAAGAAAACAAAAGCAAGAAAAAAGCATGGGCAGAATAAAACTAGGAACAGGAGTTCGCTGAAACACAGAGTCCTAACAAAATAGAAGACTATTCTAGTAGAATCTTGGCAGCTAAATGAATAAGGATAAAGATCGGCGTTATCCAATTCCATTTGGAATGCGCCATGCATTCTACTTCTACGGGATTTGAATGAGCATTTGGCCATACAATGACCTGTGGTCAGCCGACGAACAAGTCAGCGCTTTATCCTTCCCAGACAAGTCTGGTACTACCGATCCCAGAGGGATGGAGGGCTTGGATGGCCTGGGCGGGAAATTCGAACCAGGAACCTGGTATCGGGTGCACATGACAGCCGGCACCTTATCCGACTGCGCTACAAGCTCCATAGTTTAAAATACGATAAAAATACAGACCAGCATGGAACAGCAGGCTTACTGAAGAGGAAAAAACGAACACATGAGAATACAACTAGAAAAAACGGCACGAAAGAAAGGGCCCATTGTTAAGCAAACCGATATAAACCTCTGCATTACGAATATGAGGGCGAACAAATAATATATAGTATATAGTAGGCGGGCGTGTGTAGTGCAGTCGGAGGAGGCGCCGGCTGTCGTGTGCTCCCGATACCAGGTTCCTGGTTCGGATTCCCCGCCCAGGCCAACCAAGCCTTCCATCCCTCCGGGGTCGACGAATTGGTAGCAGACCAGTCCGGAAAAGGGAAATCGCTGACTGGTTCATCGGATGGCCACCGCAAGTCATTGAATGGCCAAGCACGCATTCAAATCGCCTCCACGACATCCCGTAGAAGTAGAATGCGCTGGCGCATCCCAGAAGGGATTGAGTAACGCCGTCCTTTATCCTTATCCTTTAGTAGGCGAAGTTTCGTATCAATAGACAAGGATTCACATAGGATGACATATAGATATTGAAGCAAGCACCAAAGGCAAATAAGTGAAGTACTCCTAAACGGAGAAAGAGTAGACGTACAGGCTAACGGATAGCGAATGAGAGGAGTAGAGATGTGCCTGTAAGAATAAAAAGATGACGACGTGTAGAAGTGCAGAGACTGAGAGGAGAAGAGAATCGGTGATATGTATCGACCAGTCTGGACACAACACACTGAGAGATGAGCAGGTGGACGAAGGACTGCGCTAGAAACTGGTGAGTATGTACATAGGAGTGACATAAGGAAAGAAGATGAGAACGACCAACTCTAGGAGGTAATATGTAATGACGGTGGAAAAACGTGGAAAAAAGAAGAAATGGAAGGAAGAGGAACATAAGTTGTTTATTAATTTAATTATTTACTATTTGCACCGTGCGCAAAAATAATACATTTAAAAAGGAAACAGCACATTAGAAACCACGTAAAACTTAATAAATAAGTAGATGTTGTTGCGAGTGGAAGACCACGACGCTGAGTTCGATGAGAATGAGGCATGGAAGCGAAACAGCGAGAACAAGAAGACAAAGGGGACAGAATGAAATAAGGACACGACAATGAAGATGCGAACAAGGCAAAAGAAATAAATGAGAGGAAGGATGGGCGACGACGACGGTAACGTGGATGACTTCGATGGGTACAATCGCAGTGAGAAAAAATTTTAAAAAACAGAAAAGCGAGTAGAAGAAAAGGGAACGAAGAGAAAAATGAGAATAGTCAAGAACAAAAGAGAGAAAGAGAAAGAAGGATGAAGAGGAAGAGCAGCAGCGACAGGTGTATCACAACGGCAATGACTGGAAAAGAAAGGAATCATGAAAAATAAGAGAAAGGAAAGAAACATGAGAAGGATGAGGTTAAGGAATAGTATGAAGACAAGGTGATGGCGAGACAGAAAGAACAATGAAAGGAGGATAATGTACAAGATTATGATGACGACGAGAAAAAATAGGTAGAACAATGCATAGAAGGACAAGAAAAAATGAAGGAGAGGAGTAAGATGAATCGAAGAATCGAAGATGGCAACATGAAGCAATGCATATGGGGATGAGAAGGAAGACGAGAAAAGAAGAAGGGAAGGAGAAGAGGAAGAAGAATAGGAAGAAGAGTGTAATGTAGGGAGTACGACGGCGATACGTTTTTGACGAAAAGAAGAAGGATAGCAATGGTTAAGTCGGACAAGAAGAAGAATAAGAGGAGGAAGAGAATCCTACGAAGAAAAGGAAAAACAGAAGTTATAAGAAAAGGATGAGGACGGGGAAAAGGTGGATAACAAAAAGGAGGAGGAGGAAAAGAAGAAAGAGCAGCAGCAACCATCAAGAGAGCCACTACGAAAACGACGAGAAAAGATAAGAAGGGACAATGAGGTGAACAAGAAGATTAGGAAGGAGGAAGACGGAAAAGAGGTCGACGACGATGGTAAGCAGAGTATCTAGGGAAAAGTCGAGCGAGGAGAGAAGAAGACGTAGTAGTGGAGGTAGAAGCTGAAGTAGGAGAAGAAGAAAAAGAGAAAGAAGAGAAAGAAGTAATAGTAGTAGTAGAGGAAGAAGAAGGGAAAGGGCAAAGGGAGGAGAGAAGGAAAAGAAGAGAAGGCAGTAGAATAATGACTATAGAGCACCGAACACTCTCCCTCTGGCTAGCGGCTACGCATTGAAAATGTCCTCAACATTAAGGTATAGTTCATGGCGCATTCCAGAGGAATTGGTTAGTGGTTCTGCTACTAATTAAGCCTTTATTAGGTGATTTTGTTTCAAAATTTTCTGCGCCAGGTGCAACACTGCTCCTTTTTCGCGCTGGAAAAGACCTTGACCTTGAAGACGTGCGTTTCTTCGTCATCTTCAGGCGTGGCCGAGCCGGCGAGGACGATCTCGTCGGCAAAGGTCAACAATTTCACTGAAACCGTCGACTCGTCGACTTTCTAATCGGCCGAAGCACTTCCTTGACGATTACTGTAATGTGAGGCAAACTGGCTGGCTGCTACGGGGACGTTGTATAGCCTCCTAGGCTCTACCTGAAGATTTCTGCACTCTAGAGGGTTCGGTTCCCCGTCATCCAAACCCTTAGTTATAGATCTTACCGTACTCCTCACAGTTCACCTTGCAATCCTTTGAAAACTTGCAAAACGAAAGTGGAGAGGCTTTCAGCTCTACAGAGGCTAGTTAATTGCCAGTCAATTAACAACGACGACGACATCATCAAGAGCTGATCAGCGATAAGCCGACGTGCAGTCAGTTAGAAAAGAACGGCATCACTTAACAATGATTTTTAATTGTAGGCGCTGCACACAACAGTTCAAAGATTACTACCGTAGTCGTTCAAGGGTTAGCTAATTAAGCTGCACCCATCGCAGCTAAACTTCGCAATCATTAGTTAGTGGCCGGGAGACCAAATTAATTGCCCACCATCGTTAGAAAAAATACATAACCTGTCTCGACACTGAGTCGAACCAACAAGCTGCTCAGCGCATTGCGGTGCACAGATCTATATTTCAAGGGCTGGTTTGTTCTGACTTGTAGATGTAGAAAATCGCCAAAATTCCTTAGTAGTCGCCATTTGTGCGCTCAAATATGTAGCACTAGTCGACAAAGTGGACTGCATGGGGAGGCGGAAATGAGGCAGCCAATCACAGCAGGGCCTACGTATTCTACACATCCATTTATTTACCTTACATTCTCAACATAAAATTTTTTAAAAAAATCATCAAAATTCTTGAGGAATCGCCATTTGCGCACTCAAGTATTTATTTACTTCATTTATAACTCCACAAAGGGCGCTCATTAAAAAGGACCTCAGAAAAGAAATCGAATAGCTACAGTTAAATTACGTAGAAGAAAAAAACCAACATGACGTCACTATGCATCTGACCAAACAGGCCAAAGTTCAGTGTTTTCAGAAATGCAGTATATAGTACTAGTCAGCAATGTGGGCTGCATGGGTAGGCGGCAATAAGCTAGCCAATCACAGCACGTATCTATGTGTTCTACTCAGTCACTTATTTATATTAAATTCTCAATTCAAATGTTAGCAAAGCACATTCTTTTGGCTGCCAGCCACTGTGAATAACTGTTGTTGTCCTCTCCACATGCAGGCCAGATTGCCGACTAGTGCTCTCAATTCAAACTATTTAGCATCCTGTTCAGATAGCTCGTCCTTGAAATCACAACAGTCCTGCTAGTCTATGTTTAGGTTGAATTCTGCTTCTGAATTCTTCTTATCGAGCAGAGCTTGCATCACGTTCCAAGAAAGAATTTTACTATTAAAGACGACTTTTACCCTTCATTTACGTGAGAGAAGAAAAAATAAGGGCTGGGTTTATCCTTTAGCTTTAGGATTAGAAGAAATAGACGATTATAACAGCCACTCAAGTTCACATTCACCAATGCAGATTCATTCGCCGCAGTTAAAATCTTGTTTTGTCCTCTCCAGTAGTTCAGCGGTTCCTTAAGTCCTTCAAAACACTTCTAATCAGCTTTATGATGCAGAAGTGCATGGCGCAATTGCAGAGCTATGATACTGATCAGCTTAGCGTAGTACAGAATCATAGAATCTGAGAAAGATAAGAGCTCAAAGGATAAAGATAAAGGACAGCGCTGCTCCATCCCTTTTGGATGCGCCACGCATTCTACTTCTATGATATCGTGTAGGCGATTTGGGCACGTCTTTGCCCTAACAATGACTTGCAGTGGCCAGCTGATGAACAAATCAGCGTTTTTTCCTTCCCATGGACAAGTCTGGTACCAATTCACCGGACCCGGAAAGATAGAAGATGTTCGTTGTCCCTGGCCGGACCCGAACCAAAACTTCGACTCCGGATCAAACGACAGACGGCGCCCCCTTCAGCTGCGTTGCCACAAGTCTAAAATGGTGTGATTTGGTGTCAGAAAATGGTCAGAATATTCTGAAAATTTTTTGAAGAATATTTGTCCATGCAATGGCTTGCGGTGGTCAGCCGATGAACAAGTCAGCGCCTATCCTTTCCAGACAAGTCTGGTACCAATTCACCTACCCCGGAAGGATGGAAGTCTTGGTTGGCCTGGGCGGGAAGTTCGAACCAGAAACCTGATATAGGGTGCATGCAACAACCAATGCACTACACATGGGAGGAGGGGCGCACTGTTCGAAAACTTTTTGTATTGAAGCAATCGAAAAGGCTAGTCCGAGGATATCGACCAACGAGTCTGCCACAGGATATCAATAGAAAGTCCAATAGAAATAAGGATAAAGGATAAAGGATAAAGGATAAAGGACGGCGTTACTCAATCCCTTCTGGGATGCGCCAGCGCATTCTACTTCTACGGGATGTCGTGAAGGCGACATGAATGCGTATTTGGCCATACAATGACTTGCGGTGGCCAGCCGATGAACAAGTCAGCGCTTTATCCTTCCCAGACAAGTCTGGTACCAATTCACCGACCCCGGAGGGATGGAAGGCTTGGTTGGCCTGGGCGGGAAATCCGAACCAGGAACCTGGTATCGAGTGCACGCGACAGTCGCGCCTCCTCCGACTGCACTACACGCGCCCCAATAGAAATAATTCCTTGCATTTTATTTAAGGCTCAGCTGGATGGTAGTGAGGTTCTAAGACCTCATAACGGAGTATTGTTGCGACCAAAAATCTAGCGCCAGGCGGGACTCGAACCCTCATCTCCAGCTGACAAGGTTGGAAATGCCCTACTCCATTATGCCACTGCGCTGTTTGATCGACCGCAACACTAATAGAGATATGATGCGTTTTGGGGTTTGAATAACGCCGACTTTAATCCTTCTTCCGTTTATGCTGAACAACATTCATTTTCCTTCGTTTTCTGAACTAAGCAACTGTCGGTGCACCCGATACCAGGTTCCTCGTTCGGATTTACCGCCCAGGCCAATTAAGCCTTCCTTCACTGTGGGTCGGTGAATTGGTACCAGACTTGTCTGGGAAGGATAAAGCTTATTCATTCCTTGGCCACCGCAAGTTATTGTAAGGCCAAATACGCATTCAAATCGCCTGCGCGACATCTCGTAGAGTGAGAATGCACGGCGCATCCTAAAACGGACTGAGCAACGCCGTCCTTTATCCTTTTATCCTTTGTGGGTAGACCATCTTATCAAGCCCTGGATTTTCGGATGATTCAGATGAGGGTGATTTTCAACGGGACTCTTCGGATAGTTCCGATGACGGCAACTTCCGTTTTTCCGGATTTTTTGGATGATTCAGTTAACGCCATTTTCGGTCGAGCCGGATTTCTGTGAACCCGAAAACGGACAAATTCGAACGGATACTCTCAAGTGCATGATTCGCATCCCATGTCTACTGTAAACTGTAGGTGAAGTAGTCCTCCCTTCAACAATGCCCCCCCCCCTCCTCCCCATAGAATCAGATAAGCTGGATAACCAGCATATGTACTATTCATCCTGCAGAGAGCGCTCTCTCCAGTACGTCCAGGGCCTTATAAGGAGAACGTGAAATTCTAGACGAGCGGCGGAGTCGACGAGACCAACGAGACAAAAAAGTGCAGCGAAACGTGCGCTGCTTCCCGGCAGACCAGCTGATCGAAGACGCAGCAGCGCGGCGGCAAATAACCCCGCTTCGCCCGTCATTCTCGCCACCGTTATGAGGCAACGAAAATGACGAGTTCTGAAAATGACGAGTTTTCCGTCGATCGATACGTCCGAAGAGCACACACGTCGTCGTCCGCGTCTGAAATTCATCGCCGGCGCAAGCGAGCAAGCAAATCGCTGTGCGCGCTTTTCCCACGCTGCTCCATTGCCTCCGCTCCGCCGCCCCGCCCGAACCGTCAACAAAAAACACTCGCTGAGCGGAGCAGATCGACGAAAATCATCGTTTTTGCTCACGAGGCAGTGAAGCTGGGCTAGCGGAGGCGAAATCGTTGGCCAATAAGGGGTGGAATGAACGCCTTTTTGTCGTCCCGTTGATCATCGAGTTGCGGGCGCCAGGAGCGTCCATTCGCCCCATCGCATGTCAGAGTGCTCCAGTGGATCCTCCCCACTCGAGGGACACGAAGAGCGTCATCTCCTTTCGTTCAGGGCTTTGCGAAGAAATCCGAAGAACGTGCTGGTGGGCGTCCTAGTGTTCTCTTGACATCCCGCGGCATCCAGTCAGTGACGGTTCTCGTCCAGCGAGTGTCAGTGATGCGTATTACATAGCCGGCCCACCTAATTTTCAACGATTTAGTCCATGCGACAGTGTCTCCGATCGTCAAACGCCGACGAAGCACGGAACTCCGGAGGCCTTCTTCTTGTATATTACGTGAAAACGTTGTACTAACGGTGCCCCCTCCCCACTAGGAATGATCCACAAAGCCATTGATATCTTCTAGACATCCTTGTGATGAGACGTGTGGCGCAGTGGGTAGATGTCGCGCACAAATCGATTAGACTTTCGGGTTCAATACAGGTCCAGGCAAGCGCCTCACCACTGAGAAGGAAATAATATTCAACAATATAGAATTCATAATATGAATAATACAAACAAATAATAAACAAATAAAAATAATAAATTTATAAATATAAACATTTATATAATTAATCAGGTAAAAATAATATTTAAAAGAGTAGCCACGTGTTTGGACACTAGAGCATCCAAACACGTATTCAAGCTGCCTCTGTGAGATCTCGTGCAAGTTGAATGCGTGGCGCATCCCAGCATGTGGAGTGTATAAGGCCAACCATTGACCATTATTGCGTGCAACTCGTTAATGTGACCTATCTGGAGATCCAGTCAGGCCGAATCAAATGGGCGTACCATCTAGTACCGGCGGTACCCTAATTGGTTCGCTTGTGTGCAGTCCACGATCTGAATGGCTGTGATAGACGACGCGTTCTTGCCTCCCCATCTAGGCCACATTAACGACTAGTACCCTTTATTCTTATCTAAAAGCGAGGAACTAATTTAGAAACTGTAACTCAGAACTATAACGGAAATATGCAGCATACAGATGTGCAGCATGATTTTCGCCGAGCGCTTCGGATTGCGCCATGCATTCCACTCCCACGGCAAGGAACACGTAGTCAATATGTAGTAGACTGACTTGTGAGGCAAATAGAAAACGTTCATTTTTCTTGTTTCTCCTTCTCAACGTAGTAGGTCACCGTACAATTTATGGTTGAAATGCTCGAAGTCTTAGCTGGCCTGAGAAATCGTAAGCGATCCGGCTAAACACCCTGGAAGAGGAGAACGCTCTCCACCTGAGGCCGATGTAGCCAAGCCCGGGCAAAAATTTCCACATCCTTAGCTTGTTGACTCTCTCATAATCTCGGCAAATGCTCACTGGTGGGGCGTGTTGTCCGGATTCTTCTCGAAGTACCATTTGTAACGGAACGAGCCACAGCTGACAAACTGCTCCGAACAAACGCTTCTCGTTGAATTCCTTTTTGCCGAGACAGTTCTCGCAAATGATCCCCGACAGACAGTGAAGAAGGAACGAGGGTCTTCTGGACAACACCACCATAAAAACGCGAGGAGAAAATGGACGACAGAGGCCGCCAGAGAACGTCTGGCGGAAATGCGCAATTCTCAGTCCACTACAAGCTGCTCTAAGACCTTACGTATGTAGGAGAAGAAGGGAAGATGAAGAAAAAGAAGAAAAATAGGAGGAAGGTGAACACTTGTAACTCAAAAACGTGATACAAAATAAAATTTGAACGGAACATTATGATACAAATTGGCTACTCTGAAGAAGATCGTTTCATAAGAAATGCTCTATCCTTTATTTATTGATTTATTGCACATTGAACTGCGCACAAGTAAAGCAGCAAATCCTGATCAAAGCTGTGAAAAAATACAAGAAAAAATGGAAACAAATTGGATAAAACGGCCGTCGCTACAAGCACTTCTCAGAGAAAAATTGAAAAAAGTGAGACAAAGACAACGAGCTCGAAGTAGGAGATTTTCCCCAGCAGATTATTTCACTTGTTCAGGGAAAAAGATAACCATGAATATATTGACGAAAAGGAACAAAAATGCATTCTGATAGAATCAGTGACCACATATTTTCTTAACAAGTGCTCCGTCACGCCTATCGTCTTGCCTCGCAATTGCGCGCTTCGCGCGATGTTGCAGTTTCACTAAGCTCAGGACAATCATATCAAGCTAGCTGCTCTACTTGTACAGCTTTCTTCCTTACCTAGAAGTACAAAAGGCTCGCAGTACGTACAGTGTATATAGTATGATAAGGCGATCTATTGGTTCCCCACTACTGATCCTTCCTTTGTGAAACGGTCCCCCCATTACTGGTACTGGTCCCCCTCAATATCCACCCTTAGCGGACAACGTCTTCGGCACACCTTCTGAATCCCTAGTCACATTGGACGCCGTCTTTGGCACGTATACCTGATCCCCAAGCACGTTGAGCGACGTCTTTGACACGTCCTTTGACTCCCAGGCACGTCATGCGACGTATTCCGCACGCCTTCTAAATCTCCTGGCAATTGAGGACGTCTGGGCATTTTCCGCTATTTTCGCGCCCCGTAACTTGATCAGTATCGATTGATGGCGGTCGATACGTCAAAAAACGAACTTCAGATTCGTGTTGAGCGACCTCGACTACCCCAGCGCTAAAGTTCGTATCGCCTGGACAACATCCACGATTAATCGATAATTTGATCAATATCAATTGATGGCGGTCGATACTTCAAAAACGAACTTCGATTCGTGTTTAGCGTCCTCGATTGCCCGAGGGCCGAAGTTCCCAGACAGGGAGAAGACGTCTGCGTATTTTTCGCTATTTCTGTGTCGTAATTTCCCCCCTATTTTTCCCCCCGATTCTCTCCTCGATTTCTCCCCCCCCCCCCCCCATTTTCTACACCGATAATAGGATGGCTTATCGCTCAACGCGTTGTTATAGAGTATGATACTGCGAAAACCTTAAAAATTCAACTATAAAAAGTGGCGTTAAATTTGCTTTTTTAGAATCCTTTTATATGATTTTTTATGACTTAGTTTTTTGGAATTCTTACTGTCTGCTTCAAATTCAAAAATTTCCCTTTTTACTGAATTACTATTATAATATAGAACCTGTAAAGTACAGCCGAATCACTTGACTAGAACCGAATGAAAGAAGAAGACGACTTTTTATTCAAAAACGTGATTCAAATAAAATTTGGGAGGAACATTATGATAAAAGTTGGCTACTCTGAAGAAGGTCATTTCATAAGAAATGCTTTACCCTATATGATTTACTTTTTTGGCATCGTTAGTGCCTGCTTAAAATTGAAAATTTCCTGTTTACTTATAAATATAGAAGCTGTAAGGTACAGCCGAACCATCAGACTAGAACGGAATGCATCGATCTGAAGGAGGTCAGACACACAAAGGATAGTAAGACAATGAAAGGCAGGAGAAATCGGTGAAGAGTACGTGAAAGATGGATGCGACGAACAGCACGTCTATTGCCCATCAGAAGTATGAGGATCAAAGGGGGAATAGAGAAGAAAAGGTGCAAGCCTAGGATCAGGCCTGCAAACTCCTATCGCAGAAAAAAGGATAGTGTCAACGACCAAGTCAAAGCCAGCAGAAGAGATACTTAGCAGACGTGGGCAGTTCAAGGGAGCATCCACTCAATGGGAACGTAAAAACACACAGACGACGCTCAGCCGGCGTGAAAACGGCTGATGACCAACTACGCAGTAAGGACAAGGTGTGCTTGTTCTCGTCCGAGACAGCTAATGACTGCTTTTGTGTCGGAAATTGGACATTACGAAGAAATTAGTACCTATTCAAGCCGGTCTTACCGACGCTGGATTTCCTCTAGGATATTTCCTTGTTGTAGTGATGTCTGAAGAAATTCACGTGGTACTTCCTCAGTAGAATATCGTCGAGGTATAGCGTTAGCAGAATCAAGAGGCATTGCGGAACAAGCGAAATACTATGAACTCTGTCCAGTCGCTGGAAGAGCATCCACGTCATCATTACGATTGTGTGATCCAAGGTCTACTATCAATTCCGAACATAGAATGTGATAAAGTAAGGGGCTGATCAATCCCTGTTTGGGATTCGCCGTGCATTCGACTTCTCGGGATATCATGGAGGCCATTTGAATGCGTATTTGGCCATACAAATGACTTGCGGTGGCCAGGCGATGAACAAGTCAGCGTTTTGTCCTTCTAAGACAAGCTGGTACCAATTTACCGACCCCGAAGAGACAGGAGGTTCGGTTGGCCTGGGCGGGTAGTTTGAACCAATAACATTCATGTCGGAATGGGTAAGAAGATTGATACGAAAACGTTAAAGGTTAAGAAGGTTAAAAAGTGGGTTAAAAAATGGGTGTTGACGAATATCCATGTACCTATTTCTTTATTTATCTATTCATTGTTTTATTTATTTTACTCGATTTAATATTTTAATTACTTGTTAACATTTACTAATTGATACCAGACTTTTCTGGGAAGGATAAAGCGCTGACTTCTTGATTAGCTGGCAACCGCAATTCACTGAACGCGTCAAACACGCATTCAAATCACCTCCAAGACATCCAGAGAACTAGAATGCATGGCGCATCCCAAAAAGATGCCGAGTGACGTCGTCCTTTATCCTTTATCCTTTATACTAGATGGTACGCCCATTTGATTCAGCCTGACTGGCTCTCCAGGCCACAATAACGAGTAGTCGGAATAATGGATAAAGAGTAGACTTGAACGATCTGCGTACTGGGATAGGCCATGCATTCTATTCCTGCGGGATGTCTCGGAAGTGTGTGTTTGGCCTACAT
Source organism: Heligmosomoides polygyrus polygyrus (assembly GCA_947396885.1). Classification (NCBI taxonomy): domain Eukaryota; kingdom Metazoa; phylum Nematoda; class Chromadorea; order Rhabditida; family Heligmosomidae; genus Heligmosomoides; species Heligmosomoides polygyrus. Next base: position 10,064,782 of record OX377205.1, read on the forward strand.
GACCAGATACGGTGAACATTCGATAGACAACTCAGTGTTTTAGTTTTTATCTTTTGAAGACAAGTTTGATACCAATTCACCGACTAAGGAGGGATGGAATGCTTGGTTGACCTGGGCGGGTCCTGAACCAAGAACCCAATTATACCAGTCCCTCAGGTCTGTGAAACAGCCAGTACTGTGAAATTGGAATTATTATATTATATAAGGCATGCGGACTAAATTACCCTGCTTCTGGAACTCACACCCTAAGACAGGTCTGGCGCATGTCGCGAAGATGAGCAGCATTAGGAGGTGGGAGGAGGCCAGCCAATCTTAACCATCGACTTAAGACACGCCAGCCAATCATGGTACCGACCGAGGGCAGCTTGTCTGAATGACACATCCATGAGAGCGGACCACGGAGCGGCCGTATAATAGTAATATCGATTGTGCGCGCGGACTAATCAATATTGGCAATTTCCATACAACCACGCCTCTTAGTCCAGAATTTCTCTTAGCATAAAAACTCTGAACATGGAAGCGTCTCGTCTCCGAGAAGCAGGTCCACGTCGATAATAGCCCCAAAAGTTGATGAGCTCAATGAGCTCTTCTCGAAGTCCAAAACAGGTGTTGAGAAGGGCCTAGAATGAGCGAGCTCTGTAGCTTTCACACGATGTATTCATGGCTTCTGAAGAACTAAGTCTCCCGCGTCACCTTGAGTACTAGCCGAGAAATAAGGATGCGGATAAGGATAAGGAGCGGCGCGGCCATTCTCTTTTGGAATGCGCCACGCATTGTACTTCTACGGATGTCGTGGATGCGATCCGAATGCGTATAAGACCATACAGTGACTTGAGGTGGCCGATGAACAAGTCAGCTCTATCCTTCCCAGACAAGTCTGGTACCAAATAACCATCCTCGGAGAGAAGGAAGGCTTGATCAGGTTGGGTGGGAGCCTCGAAACTTCGAACAAACTACCGGGAATCGGGTTCAAGTGGCAGCGGGTGCCTACTCCGACAGCGCTACACGCGCCCTGCCCACAGGTGACTCCCTGAAAGGAGTAGTGTAGAAGGTTGTCTATCCTTGACACCACAAAGATGCCCTTCAACTTTCCTCCTCTACCTCGAAGGAGGGGAGTTGGACATAAATCCACTGGTCGAATCGAAAACGTGTGCCGCATTTAGCACTCAAGAAGTTCTACGAGTTCTTTTGCGGAAGTCAACGCATGCCCGGCGGGTGTCTCTCGTTCGGAAGCTGAAATGGTTCGGTGACTACCTTGTGGGCGTTCACAGGTATAGGCACAGACGCCCAACATCTGCAGTTCTTTCCTAGAAGCTGGTGGTTGAGGCCTAGATGTGCGCCATGTATTCAACACCTCTTCAGAAGAAAGAGAGTATTAGAAGTGGCAAGGCTACTGACGTCTTATTCTCTTTGGCGTAATCTACCTACAGGTACGAAAGACCAAAGGTCAATCGCCAGTTCAGCCTTTACTTGGTCTACTTAGCCCGATTTGGCGATCGCGAGCGAGCGAGAGATAGAAAGAAGGAGTCCAGGCTAGCCGATAATAGATCTGATCGTTTCGAGAAGTTTCAATGTTCACGGTCGCCAGCCGAGCGCGTGAAGGTCAGTAGCAGCAGCGAAACCGCTGCCTGCCCTTAACGAGCGGAAAAGAAGGTCGAAACAGTGCAGTAGCTGACGCAGACAGCATCTAATCAGTGTCACGGGAAACGACGAATTCAAATGCCGGTAGCGGAAGACTACTTGAAACTGTCCAGTGCAAAGTACTAAGGCGTTAGATCAGCAGCAGACGATGGCTGCAAATGATAAAGTCTGATAAAAGTGCACAGCTGACGAGGCAGACGTGGTGCCACCGTCTGCAAGAAACGCGTCTGCGTGTGCTATAGATTCCGTTTTTGGTACTGGTCGTTAATGTCGCCTACAGTGGGTAGAGAAAGTCGCACCACACCAATAAAGCCCTATCAAGCGATCCAGAATTATTCGGAGGAATCAGACGAATCGGTCGTTAAAGTGGCCTACATTGGTTCGGGAAGGGCGCACCGAGCCAAACATGCCGCATTGAGCGGACCAGACCTCGTAAGAGGAATCAGATTGAATTATGTGGTTTGGTACTGGTCGCTAATGTGGCCTATAGTGGATAGAGAAAGTCGCACCAGACCAATAAAGCCCAATCATGCTACTCAGACTTTTTCAGAGGAATCCGATGTGATTTGCTACCGGTCGTTAAAACGGCCTACATTGGTCCGGGAAGATTGTACCGAGCCATACAGGGCGCACCGAGCAGAGCAGACCTCGCCAGAGGAGTCAGACTGAATGATTTGGTTTGGTACTGGTCGTGAATGTGGCCTACATTGGGTGACGGAGGGCGCATCAGTCCAGTCAAACCACATTGAGCGGTCTAGACTTCTTTAGGTTAATCAGACAACATTTGGTACCAGTCGTTAATATGCCCTTCATTGGGGAGAGCGCGCCAGACCAATCAGACCGAATCGAATGGGCGTGCCACCTGGAGTGCGCGTGCATGGTCGGTTCTCTGATTGGCTGGGATTGCCTAGCGCTCTTCTGTCTCATTCTTATAGGCCATATTAGCGACTGCAAAAAAGCGCCACCATTTATACTTGGATGTAGAGAAGTTCGATGTTTGTCCCCTGAATAGGAAAAAAGCCTTTTTGAAATAAAGGATAAGGGACGATGTTAATTAAACTCCATTTGGGATGCGCCACGCATTCTACTTCTACGGAATGTCATGGAGGCTGACTGAAATGTTTATTTGCTTACCTATTTATTGAGGAATTATTTGTCTACGTATTTATTTGGCCTGTACAAAAACTTGTGGTGGTCAGCAGATGAACTTACGATTAGTGTTCATTCTTCCCAGACAAGTCTGGTACCAATTCACCGACGGCCACGAAGGGATGGAAGGCTTGGATGGCCTGGGAAGGAGATCCGAGTCAAGAACCTTGAAGCCGGAGTATGAGGAAAGACTGATGATACAAAAAAGTGGGTGCATGTCGCGAATGTGGCCAGCATTGGGAGTTCAATTATAGTCTGTCAGAGCATCGAGAGTACACGCTTCCTCCAATAGCACACCAATTCCGGTTGCGGGGCAATATGATTGGCTGGTGCGTACCTCTCCCCCAATGCTGCTCACGTTCGCGACTAGGACCAAGAAATATTAGGAAAAGGTTTTTCCAAGTCGCATTTTCCTGAGAATCAATAATAATTGAAGCCACTATCTATTATGACTCCAAATTATTAAATATAATGCTGTAGTAATACGCAAAGACGGCGCGTGGAGCGCAGTCGGAGAAGGCGCCGGCTGTCGCCCGCACCCTATACCAGGTTATTGGTTCGGATTTCCCGCCCAAGCCAACCAAGCCTTCCATCCCTCCGGGTCGGTGAAATGGTACCAGACTTGTCTGGGAAGGGTAAAGCGCTGACTTGTCCATCGGCTGGCCACAGCAAGTCATTGTATGACCAAATACGCATTCAACTTGCCTACACGACATCCTGTAAAAATAGAATGCGCGGCGCATCCCAAAAAAGATTGAATAACGCTGTCCTTTATCCTTCATCCTTTAATACCCAAAGCGTTCTGTTTTAGGAAAAACTGAACAAAACCTTTAGATGGTGGTAGGAAGGCGAAGTTAGAGCGCAGTACTATTAGAAGAGCAAGTTCGCGTCCCATTCAAGGCTCGTTTTTTGCCTCAGGCGTAGGCAAAGAGTTCGGGTCTATCCCAGTCGGGAGGGGCAACCGTATAATACCAATTGCATAGGTCGCCCCATGTCACACAACTACGTTCATAGAATTTAAATAAAAGGCCTCGTACCAAGGGACAGCAGCCGAAACTCTCGTAGAAACTCACGCTCGGGAATGGAGACGTAAACCACCGTAAGCCCCTCCCCCCGATTAGGATAGACGCAAAGGTTCATTGAAACCCCTAAAAGGCAGAAGTCCAGCGAGAAGGAGGTCTCTTCTCAACTACATACCACTAGGACCATCACAGCTAAGGCAGTCTGGCCATTACGGCGACAAATGTGTGCAAGCCGAGCCTCTAGAGCCCGAACCACGCTTTCCGAAGGCGATTCTTCAAAGTTAACGTGGAATCGTGGAAAAACGAAAAGAGCGATAGCAGAACTGCTGCGATTAAGAGTGCAAAGCGATATGTTAGTGGAGTTTACAGGGTCCGAAGTCTAGACTGAAGGAAAACTGAACGACTTCAGGAACAGGACCCGGACTGAAGGAACGCCAAAGGAAGAAATAATTTTAGAGAAAAGTTCAAAATTGGAAGAAACGGTGAGAAAAATTCGAAAAACTTGGGAAGGACTGTAGGAAAGGATCCTCCCATACCAGGAATCAGATGTGTCGATGGCATGCCCAAGGTCGCGTTTGTCGTCTCCTTGTGATACTGCGCCCTCCCTGAAGGCCAACAGATTCGGACCACCCCGGGATAGATCATGGCCCCGTGGGTGGTCGAGATCGATGCCATACCAGACGGGGCGGTCGTTGGCGCGCAGCCAGCGGCTAAACAATCAGCCCACCTTCCCCCCCCCCCCCCTCCTCGGCAGTGCTCACCAGTGCCATGTGTCTGATGTCTGTGTTGACTTTAGGGCCGGGTGGCGGGAGTGGGGAGGCCTCAGCCATGATCCCAGGGAATCTGGTCCGCGGTCGCTACCAGATGTCTACGCTGCTTCTACGGAATTCTCCAGGGTAGGGCGCCTTATAGAGTAGTCGGACAGAGTGCTGGCTGACACTAACACCCAAAATCGAGCTTTTCTTATGGTTAACTCGAGTCCCGGGTAGAGCAACCAACCTTTCTATTCATTTGGATTCGGTAGACGGTCTTCCAGAGATGTAGCCTCGGTATGCCCATCGGCTGGCCACCACAAGTCGTGTAGCATAAACAAAATATTCATTCAAATTGTCTCCGTAGAAGTAGAATGCATGGCGCATCCCAAGCAGCGATCGAATAACGCCGTCGTTTATACTCTGTGTTTTGCCTCCAAAGCACATCCCTTTAAATTAATTAGCAAGCTAGTTGAGGGAGCGCATGACCTACTAACCAAAATACGCCGCGCAATGCACCCGCGAGCAGCTTAGAATCGCTGAATCGATCAATGGTTCCACTAGTCTGTATACAGAGTCAGCATTATGCACTATATCCTCGTTTACAGCCTCAATACTATTTACGCATCTTTTAAAAATGTGGACCGACGTTTGCAAATGGCCGAAATCAATATCTTCTTTGACATGTCGCCAGTGTGGCCTACATAAGGAGCTAAAAGCCGATCATGACCAATCGGAGCACCGATTAAATACACGCCAACTAATCAGGTCCGTCGCGATCGTACACGTTCACCCAGGGTGGTACACCCATTCGATGCGACCTGGGGCCGGATTTATCAACGAATTACGTCACTTTAATGGAGAATTGTAAGCGAAAAGCTCAGATAACGCGGCTTATCAAACGATATGGTGAGCGATAAGCCGCGTTGTCTAAGCTTTTCGCTTACAATTCTCCGTTAAAGTTACGTAAGTCGTTGATGAATCTGGCCCCTAGTTGGTCTGCTGCGTCTTCTAAATCATGTAGGCCACATTAGCGACAAGCACACATTCAACGACTAAGCTCTCACTAGGTAAGGAAGCTTACCAATTGTCCCCGGCAAGCTTAGATAGTTCCTAGCAAATATAACCAGTAGAGCCCAACAAACCGGTTTCACTATCGGAAAATTCAAAGGCTAAACAGAAATCACTATAAAAGATGAGGATAAAGAACGAAGGACGGCGTTATTCAGTCCTTTTTAGGATCCGCCACGCATCCTGTTTCCACGGGATGTCGTGGAGGCGATTTGAATGCGTATTTGGTTGGCTGATTGGCCTGGGCGGGAAATCGAAACTAGGAACCTGATATCGAGTGCATGCGACAGTCGGATACTCCTCCGACTGCGCTACACGCGCCCTTAAAAATGAAAATACATAAATAAATTACAGAAAATTTAAAAATACATACATAAGATACAAAACAAATACGAATAATCGCATCATACATAAGAAATAATCTTCTAGGACTAGTCCAAGTTTCAGATACCTTGTTAATTTTCCGCCTCTAGCTGTTTACTGTCTCTTCTTTCTTTTTCTTTTTTTGATAATTTTTTTCTGCGATTTTTACTTTTTTACTTCTTACATTAGATGTTTGCGTTTAGATAAATAGACAAATAAAGAATTAGGAAATAATTTAATAGACAAATAAACAACTCGATCAATGCTTCAACTTCAGCTTGTTCTTCAGCATTGTTAGAAGCAGTTAAATGAAATCGCCCTGATTTTACGAAAAGGGTCCTTATTTTAATGGTTTCTAGTGGTGATCGGTACGTAAAATAAAATGCTGTCACGAGTATTCCATGAAATGCAGCATAGAGAGCCATTTATTTATTTATTGAATAGGTCACACAGACGTGCCATAGTCAAAAACATCAGACAGGCAGAAAGTTAGGAGAGAACACGTGATGCAGCTGTCTAATTGCAGACAAAATTAGTCAAGAATAGGAGAAAAAAATGGAAAACTAGGGATAAAACTTAGGTAAAAAAGGGGGAGGATAGAACGCCAAGACATCCCAGAGATGAAAACCATCAACGGAACCGAGCATAATTCCCACCACTAAAAAACACGGTTTGGAAACATTTATTGAATTTTAAGTGAATATAGTCAAGAATAGAGGCGCGTGTAGCGCAGTCGGAGGAGGCGCCGACGGTCGCGTGCACCCGATACCAGGTTTCTGGTTCGGATTCTCCGCCCAGGCCAACGAAGTCTTCCATCCCTCCGTGGTCGGTGAATTGGTACCAGATGTGTCTGAGAAGGATAGAGCGGAGACTTTTTCATCGGCTGGCCACCGCAAGTCATTGTATGGCCAAGTACGCATTCAAACCGCCTCCACGACATCCCGTAGAAGTAGAATGCGCTGGCACATCCCAAAAGGGATTGAGTGACGCCGTCCTTTATCCTTTTATGCTTTTTAAGAGAATATATAGTGATCTGTAGAACTTGCGACTTGGGTGAGTTAATCTCACATTCCTCCATTACTTTTGGTAGTCCACCTTAGCGTTAATCTACGGACTGAACGCTTCGAGTGGCCTGGGTGCGGAACCGAAAACCCGGATCGATCCGTATAATGTTCTTCTGCCCACAATCTCACTAGAGGAGCTCCTGCGTCATCCACTTCCATCAGTCGACTGATGGTGAGGCACTAAATGCCAGACAGTCAGCTGTATATTATTCAATGAAAAGACAAAAACCAAAGAGATTGATCAGCTAAGGGTGCGTCAGCGATCACACAGCTTCAATAAGTCAGCATTTTCGGCTAAATCTTAAGTCTTCCAGTTGGCCTAGATCAGCTTACAGGACCTGTGGGAAAAGTTCATGTGCTGGGAACATGGCATCGGCTTCCTCTTCCTCGTTATCAAAATCTTATTTACATTCAATTTCGGCGAGTACGGTCCTAAGCAGAGACTTTTGCTCTCATAGACCTTTGAATATATTCAGGCCAGGAAGCACAAAGCCCGGAACTGTGAATTTCGGCGGGCAAAAACCTCATTGAATTCGCGCTATTGATTTTGGAACAACCAGTGCATAATACTCGCATAGTCTACGCAAAATTCCTGCCAGAAATTGATCACTGTACCCAACTGGATGCACTAACCCGCTACTGGGTTAGTACGTGCAGTTGGGTACAGTAAGTCAAAGGTCTAAGTTTATCTAATGCTTCCATATTCGCAAAAAAGCAGCTGTATTCCACGAAATTCCAAGAGAGTGGACGCTCAGAGAGGACAGTGGAACGACATATGTACTCCGAAATAAAAGGATAAAGGATAAAGAACGACGTTATTGAACCCTTTTTGGGATGCGTCACGCATTCTGCTTCTATGACATGTCGTGGAAGTGGCCAGTCGATAAACAAATCAGCGCTTTCTCTTTCCCAGACAAGTCTGGTACCAATTCACCGACCTGGGTGGGATGGAAGGTTTCGTTAGCTGGGTGAAACTAGAATCAAAGATTCTGTATGCATTGTTCACGGCGCACTCCCCTGGAAATTTCCGATAAAACTCCCCAAGCGCTCACTCTTCAAGGTTCTTCAGGTTGTCTCGCCCATTCGATTGATTGTGTCGGGCCTATGCATTGATCAACTCTACTGAGATTTATATGTCAAAACATAGAGCTCAAGTTGCTGAATTGAACACGACATTTGGCACCTCCGACTGCGCTACATGAATACATGTAGTTTGGGAAACAACTGTCTAATTCATAGTAATAATAGCGCCTGGGAAAGAGGATAAAAAGGCTATTCACGGCGCTAATCAATCCCTTTTAGGATGCGCCATGCGTTCCACTTCTGCGCGATATCTTGAGCGCGCATTTGGCCCAGAAATTTACTTATAATGGTCAGCCAATGGGCAAGTCAGTGTTTTATCCTTCCCAGGCAAGTTCACTAACAATTTGCCGATCACCAAGCCCAGTGAGACGGACGGGATGGTTGGCCCAAAAGGTAAATCCGAACCAAGAACCTGGAATAGGGCGCACGCGATAGCCGGCGCCTCATCGACTGCGCTAATAGGCGCCCGTGACCCGACCAACTTATGCTCTTTAAAATTCGAGCGAAAACCCGTCAGCGTTGGTGATTTTTAGGAAGTTTTCAAAACTCGGAAAATACAGAACTGGCCGCTCCCCGTGAGCTAAGAGAAACCCCTCTGTTTTTGCACAGTATAGGCTCCTGGTTACACCAAATGAATGTCATGGAGGTGGGTTAGATGAGCGGAGAGAACAGCGGGATTTTTCACGGATCTTATTATCTTTAAAGGATTTTTCCATTCCTTCAAATTATGTGAAGCTAACGGAAGGCGGTGTGGGGACTACGAACTTCCTATGCTTACGCAACGATTGGTAGCGCAGTCGAACGAGGCGCTAGCAGTCGCCTGCATCCGATACTGAGGTTCGAGGTTCCTGGTTCGGATTTTCCGTCCAGGCCAACCAAGCCTTCCATCTCTCCGGGGTCGGTGAATTCGTACCAGACGTGTCTGGGAAGGATAAAGCGCTGACTTGCTCATCAGTCCGCCACTGGAAGTCACTGTATGGCCAAATACACATTCAAATCGCCTCCATGACATTCTTTAGAAGTAGAAGCCGTGGCGTATCCCAAAACGGATTGAGTAACGCCGTTCTTTATCCTTAACGCTTGGGAGCTGTGATAGACGAGACGCCGGCTGTCAAATGTAGTCGATTGAAGATTTCTGGTTCGGGCCATGCGCAAGCCAACCAAGCCTTCCATTCCTCCGGGATCAGTGAATTCGAGTCAGCTTGTCTGGGAAGGAGAAAACACCGACATATCCATCAGCTAAACTCCGGAAGCCATTGGCGCAAATGACCGTTCAAACTGCCTCCACAAGATCCCACAGAAGTGGAATGCGTGGCGCATCCCACACAAGGATCAACTATCGCCGTCCTCTGCCCTTTATCATTTGACCATAACAAGTGTAAGAAAAGGAACTGAGGCCGAGGCTAACTCAAATTCATATTTGGGTTAGGACAGAAGAGGTGGGAGAGCCTTTCAAATACCTGTCTGGTGGTGGTTTGGCTAGGGCTATTGATTTTTCCTTAAATCAATTTATCAATCAGGAGGCCGCCAGCTCAAACTGATCGATAAGTTGATCGAGTAGGGCTCGTCAGCTGGACACAACATTTTTTGCCACCGGGTAAAAATGTCTGCAAATCAATTGAGCACCCGAAAAAAAAAACGCTCGGCGGGAAAATCGAGAGGCGGACAGTTCACCGGGGCCAAGCCGAGCGAGCGAGCGAGCGGGGCTGGGGTGGAAGGGCAGACGGACGAACGGACGGGGAAAAACCAGGCGCTGGCAGCCGACACGGGAAACGGTCGACGCTCTCGCCGGCGCACGCACTCTCTTCCTCGGGGCGCAAAAAGACAGAGAAACCGGTCCGAAGCGGCGGCGCGACGTCGCGACGTCGCGAACTTCGTGCCAAAGGCCACACGCGCATGTAGCCGCGACACGAACACACAAAGAGACCTTGGCAGGCGGCGCGGCGGTGACGACACACCAGCTGATCGTCGCCGCCGCCGCCGAAACGACGAGGCATTGTCTCCGGTCCAGACGGCTTGCCCTGCTCACTTCACTTAGCCATTTGGAGGCGGTATATAGTCGGTTCCAGTGCCGGGAGTGGAGCGCTTACTGCGGGGATGACGTGGCCAGCAGCCATCGGCAGGGCAGGCGCGCCACTTGGTCGGGCTCGTTGGGATCTTCCAGTTCAAAGCGATAGAAGGCTTAAATTTGCTTGAAGAATATAGAAGAGTTAAAGGAAACTGGGCGCGTGTAGCGCAGTCGGAGAAGATGTCGGCTGTCGCGTGCACCCGATGCCAGGTTCCTGGTTCGGTTTTCTCGCCCACACCAACCAAGCATTCCATCACTCCGAGGTTGGTGAATTGGTACCAGACTTGTCTGGAAAGGATAAAGCGCTGACTTGTTCATCGACTGACCACCGCAAGTCATTGTATGGCCAAATACGCATTCAAGTCGCCTCCACGATATCTCGTAGAAGTAGAATGCGTGGCGCATCCCAAAAAGGTATTGAATAACTCCGTTCTTTATCCTTTTATCCTTTAATTTGGAGTTACAGTAGGGTTTCAATTCCTATTGATTTCCGAGGGCGCGTGTGGCGCAGTCGGAGGAGGCGCCAACGGTCGCGTGCACCCGATACCAGGTTCCTGGTTCGGATTTTCCGCCGAGGCTAACCAAGTCTTCCATCCCTCCAGGGTCGGCGAATTGCTACCAGACGTGTCTGGGAAGGATAAAGCGCTGACTTGTTCATCGGCTGACCACCGCAAGTCATGGTATAGGCCAAATACGCATTCAATTCGCCTCCATCACAACCCGTAGAAGTAGAATGCATGGCGCACCCCAAAAGTGGTTGAGTAACACCGTCCTTTATCACCGTCCTTTATCCTTTATCCGTTAAAAGCAAACCATAACGGTTCGTCCCGCCGTCTTCCTTCAGACGAACACTGTTCATTATAACACCTTTCCGGTGGCTCATCAGTGAAGTAGGAGGTGCGGGCGCTAAAGCTCAGCGTGTATCATTCTATTTGTAGAATGCGCCGCGCACTCGACTTCTACGGGATGGCGTGGAGGAGATTTAAATGCGAATTCGGCCTTCACAATGACTTGCTGTGGCTAACCTATGGACGAGTCAGTGTCATCACCTTCCAAGAAAAGTCTCTCGTTCGAATTCTCCGACGCCGTAGGATGGAAGGTTAACTAGCCATGGTGGTATCCAGGCGAGACCCTGATACCAGGAGCAGCCGACACCTCTTCCAATTGTGTTACCACGCGGTCAGAAAATGTGTCGAGTGAGCTATAAGTGAAACTGAAATCTTTTCCTGCGGCGAGGTGTGGGGGATGGGCATTGCAGTTTTCCTGTGTTATAATAATGGCAGTAAAATTGGAAGTAATTTCCTACAAGACCCGTCCTCAAGAATGTGGCTTGAATTTGGGTTTTCTTTGCTATGTTCTGAGTTGTACTCTAGTTTCTGAAGAGAGAATTGGATTTTAAAAAAAAACAATAAGTCGTTGTACCCCTGTGTGCTCTGCAAAAGCACGCTGCACAGAAGTGCACTTTTCTGCGCGTTCCTTAAAAATGATGAACTGTGTTCTATTAAAGTAATAAGAGGATGAAGGTCAGTGTGAGATAATGCCTCTGGGACAAAATGATTAAAGCGACTGTGCTCGTAATTGAACATGGAATAGATGCCTCTCACTCTTGCAGCTCACGCAGTGCGTTGCACAACTCAACAGTAGCTGACCGAGATATGATGTTGGAATGATGCTTAGTTACGGTGAATGAAAACTCTTGTGTCAAGCAGAGGCCGGATTCATCAACAATTAAACCCGTGGGGTAGGCGGGGTATAAGGGGTAGAGATAAGGTAAGAGTCAGAGATGCAGGCTTCATCGTGGGTCTCTCTAGTCCCTATTCCCGCAGGTTAGCGTTGATGAATCCGGCCCCAGTAGGATTTGAACCCGCATCCTATGCTTTCCGGGCAGGGTGCTAGCAGGTCACGTTACCAGCGCTGTTTGATCGTAGTTCAATGTAATGGGTTAGCATCCTGATCGAAAATCAGGACGTGCAGGTTCGAGTCCCGCCTGGCGAGAAGATATTCATTGCAACTATACATCCTTCTATCAGCTCATGACCTCTAAAACAATCGCCGCTCTAGGTGTCCGCAAACCGCAGCACAGGTGACCCAGAGTTTTGTTAATCTCATGCAATCTGGAGCTATGCGGTCGAACCTGGAACCGGACTCGTCAGTGTCAATGGTCACGGTATGCATACCGAAAGGTAGCTGCATACACTTACTTTGATTAGTACATAAGAATTTTTCTACCAAGAATGTTGACCACTTCAGCGCCGAAGGATCTTTAGCCAAAAAGATAGGATAAATGAAGGTGCTAATCAGTCCCTTTTGGAATGCGCCACGGGTTCTACTTTTAGTGGACGTCGTGAAGAAAATCTGAATGCGTTTTGGCCATACAATGACTTAGAGGAGCACTCCGAGGGGCAAGTCAGTATTTTACCTTTCACATACAAGTCAGACACCAATTCTTCAATTCCGGAGGAATGGCAGAGGATCACTGCCCTTGGCCGGAGACGAACCAAGAACTTTGGCCTCAAATGCAGACGACAGCCGGCACACACTTCAGCTGCGCTGTCACACGCCCTAAAGTGGTATGAATGGGCCCGAAAGTTCCGGTCACGCGATAGACTAGCGTTCGTTAGGTATGTCCTGACGCTTATCACACTGGAAAGCATATCAGCCACCTGCCTATACGCTCCTATTCGTGCCAGAGTAACCCAGCGGGTCAGCCCAGTCTTTCTTCATCCCTTCGCTAAAGAAGATCTGAGAAGCCTGTCCATGCGTCCATATCGCGTGCCAGAGTAGCTGAATAGGCCCTCCATGCGTGAATGAATGGGCCCGAAAGTTCTGGTCACGCGCCAGACTTGCGTCCGTTAGGTATGTCCTGACGCTTATCACACTGGAAAGCATATCAGCCACCTGCCTATACGCTCCTATTCGTGCCAGAGTAACCCAGCGGGTCAGCCCAGTCTTTCTTCATCCCTTCGCTAGAGAAGATCTGAGAAGCCTGTCCATGCGTTCATATCGCGTGCAAGAGTAGCTCAATAGGTTCTCCATGCGTGAGTGAATGGGCCCGAAAGTTCCGGTCACGTGTCAGACTAGCCCGCTAGGTATGTCCTGTCGCTTACCACACTTGCTGGAATGGATCTCAGAAACCTCTCTGTACGCTCCTATTGCATGCCAGAGTAATCCAGCGGGTCAACCCAGCCTTTCCTCATCCTTTCGCTAAAGAAGATGTGAGAAGCCTGTCCATGCGTTCATATCGCGTGCCAGAGTAGCTCAATAGGTCCTCCGTGCGTGAGTGTCAAGGAAATTGTCACACCACTCGTTCAAAAGTATTACGAGAAGGTCTCAATGCGCTCGTGGAAGATTTGCGGTTAACGATTTACGATTTACGATAGGAAATTTCGAATTGCTTTTGCGCACGCCCCTGGTTCAAACGCATTTGCTATAGCTACGGAGCTATTCGAAAGCGTGGAAAGGACTTTTGCTACACCCCTTAGAGACCAAGTCTACAGTGGAACAGTGAGCCATCCGAGCTGGTAATGACACAAGGTGCAGATTTCCCCTAGAACAGCTGCTGACGCGGCATCGACGTTGATGGAAGCAGCGAGCAGGATGAACGACGCCGTCTTTAAGGCGCTTTTAATGTCGTTCCGGTGATGCGAAATTCAATTTCTCCACAGATGCGACAATGCGAACGACGACGGTTTTTGCATCGATTCATCATCGCCGTCTGCGTCAATCGTTGTCGTTCTCTTTTGTAACCTCGAGGGATTACCCTTCGCTGACTCCTTCAGCCTCCGCAGCTCCTGCTGCTGTCGCACCAGCAGATCAGCCTTCTCGGAAAGGAGTTCGAAGCCCTGTGACGTGATCCGTAGCAGAACGTGATTTTCTCGGATAGCATCAACTGCCCGAATGATAAGGTCAGGCTACTGTAGTTAAGTGCTGGAGGAGATTTAGTAAAGGTCTGAAAGTTGCGCGAATCTCCATTAGCGAGGATTATAACGACACGATCTGTCGAGTAACATTAGCGTTCGGATTAAAATTAAGGGCTGCACACCCTTTGGACGTACCAGCACATTTCGCGCCTTCACTGCGATGTCGTTAGCCGCTGTTGGGACGCCGATATAGACAGCGCCGCCTCGACACAGGCATATGAACCAGAGTTCGATTCCGCGCCAAAACCAAAAAGCTTTCCCTGTGTGCTTAAACTACGGGAAATTCTCGGTTAGGTTCCACAAGAGAATTGAGGCGTGAGCAAAACGCCAGCCGTAGGAGGAACTTGAACCTTTAGGCCATGATTTCGCCTTCACTGCGATGTCGTTAGCCGCTGTTGGGACGCCGATATAGACAGCGCCGCCTCGACACAGGCATATGAACCAGAGTTCGATTCCGCGCCAAAACCAAAAAGCCTTCCCTGTGTGCTTAAACTACGGGAAATTCTCGGTTAGGTTCCACAAGAGAATTGAGGCGTGAGCAAAACGCCAGCCGTAGGAGGAACTTGAACCTTTAGGCCATGATTTTCAACCCAGGACCTTATCCGTTGCACGACCAATACCCAAACCAGCCAACCTCTATGATTTCGCCAACACTTACAGAGCAATGGCATATCGGTTGTGAAACAAGGACAAGGACAAATGACAAAGGACGGCGTTATTCAATCCCTTTTGGGATGCGCCACGCATTCTACTTCTACGGGATATCGTGGAGACGAGTTGAATGAGTATTTGGCCATACAATGACTTGCTGTGGCCAGCTGATGAACAAGTCAGCGCTCTATCCTTCCCAGACAAGTCTGATACCGATTCACCTACCCCGGAGGGATGGAAGGCTTGGTTGGCCTGGGCGGGAAGTCCGAACCAGGAACCTGGTATCGGGTGCACGCGACAGTTGGCGCATCCTCCGACTGCGTTACACGCGCCCTTAGTGAAACAGCAAGCGTTAATTACTCCGCTAAGGATGCGCCATGCACTGTACTTCAATAAGAAAACAAGCAAGCAAATGGAGTACATACTCACCCTAAACGACAAATTGCGACGAGTAGCCGATTAAAAGAGAGCATTTCGGCTCTCGGCGCTGGTAGCGCAATGGAGGGAAGCGCCGGTTGTCGTCTGTGCCCCATTTCAGGTTCTTGGTTCGGATTTTCCCCTGCACAAACCAAAAAGACTTCTTCTTCTCCGGGTCGGTGAATTGGTACCAGACTTGTCTGGGAAGGATAAAACACTGATTCGACTATTGGATGGCTACCAAAGCTTACTGAATAGACCAAATGCGTATTAAAATTTCCTCCAAAATATACCGAAAAGTCGGATGCGCGGCGCATTCCGCAGAAGGATTGTCTAACGCCGGCATTTACTCCCTATCCTCTATTTCGGACTTTCAAACAGGTGGTAGCCCAGTGAGACGTGGCTCCTGTTGTCACATGCACGCTATGACGCGGCGCAGTGGTTAGAGAGGCCCGTCTCTGCCCGCGCAAATTGATCGCTTCGAGTTCTATTCGCGCCCTTGGCGCTATGAGTACCAGTAATATGTAATCGGTCTGTTAGTGTGCCAGGGCGCTTGTAGCGCAGTCGCAGGAGATGCCGACTGTCGCGTGTAGCCGATATCAGGTTCATGGTTCGGACTTTCTACCAAGTCCAACAAGCCTTCCATCCCACTATGGTCCGTGAATTGGTACCATACTTGTCTGGAAGGATAAGGCGCCGATTTGTCCATCGGCTGGCCACTGCAAGTCACTGAATGGACAAATACGCTTTCAAATCACCTGCACGACATCCTGCTGAAGAAGTGGAAGTTGAATGCGTGGCGCATTCCAAAAGGGATTGAGCAACGATGTAACTTATCCATATATCCTTTAGCGTGCCAAAAGCTGCTTGAGAAGGATAACATATTTTTGGTCACGTTCTAGAATTGGCTATTTGCCATCGCACTTATCTGAAAGCAGATCATATCAGCACATTCCTTAAAAGCACAGCGTATAGCGCATTTCAGGGTCAGTCCAATGGTGGTCATTAATGTGGCCTACATGTGTAAACAAAACACACTAACATATCATATCCAATCAGCGCACCGACCGAACAAGCGACAACCAATCAGGGCGCTCATTTGACGCGGCCTCGTTGGTCTAGCACGACATCTCCACACCATGGCCACATTAACGACTATTATAAGACAGATAACTCCACTATCCAATTTCTAGGTTAAACTCAGTAATCCAGTTGTTGCTCAATGTTTTACCGGTAACATCTGGTAGTCAAAATTGTCGCGATATAGAGATTTGAAGGAGTAAGGCGTAAAAGACGTTCATTCGTCTAATGAAAAGCTTCACGCAAATAGCACCTACACTATCAATCAATTCAACGCCGTGGCGATTAAACAAATGCATAGCGTCACCTGGACTTAGAACATACCAAAATCTGTTCGCTTTCTTTCCTCTTAGGCCATAGAAGTTTGTTTTGAGACATAAAGGTAAGAATTTATAAACGCTGAAACAATGGTAACATTAATTATACAAGAAAGTTGTACTAGTAGATGGCAATAGGTGAACAAAGAATACCAATGCACTGCTTCTTCAGCTTCCGATGAGCACTTAGTGGAAATGGCCTCGAATAGAATTAGGTTCTTCCTGGATTTTGAGACGAAATTCGATTGAGCACAACGAGTTCCTTGCAAAAAACTAAAAGCAATAGATGGACTACAGCTGCTGGTTAATTGCTGCGCATTTAGACGGAACAGCTTGTCAATCAAAGCCTTTTAAAGAGAGGAAGGGAGAGCTACCTTACTATTAACTTTTATATTAACGAAAAATGAGGGAAAAGGACGACATTGATTAATCCCCAAGGTGAATGCGCCACGCACTCTACCTCAACAGGATATTGTGGAGGTTATGCGAATGAGCCATCACCGACTGGATTCCGTGGAAGTCAAGAGAACACCAGGACGCCCACCAACGCGTTGGTCGGACTTCTTCGTGAAAGCCCTGAACGACCGATATGACGCTCTTCGTGTCCCTCGAGCGAGGAGGATCCATTGGACCACTCTGGCACGCGACAGGGACGAATGGAGACGCTGCTGGCGCACGCTCGAGCGAGTCGATGATCAACGGGACGACAGGTGATACAGGTGATGTGAATGAGCAACTCGCCCATACAATGAATGCCTTGCTGTGGCCAGTCGATGGACAGGTTTGTGTTTTGTCCTTCACAAACGAGTATGGTTCTAATTCTCGGACCCCGGAGAAATGGAGGGTCGGACCAGGTACCTGGGATCGGGTTCACCTGACAGCGGCCGCCTCCTCCGGCTGTGGTATCACCCGCCTTGCTGGTAGGATACGCATCATTAACTCCTTCCATAGGAAGTCTAAAGAGAGTACAACAAATTCTGATGAGACGACAGACATAGGACTGGCCGATGAAACTTATATGACCTCGAATAGGATCGATGCTTGAGCACAAAAGTCGAGTCTCCTGCCACTGCACCACATACACCTTTTCGCCGTAGATTTATTTGTTTACTACCAATTCAAATCTCACACTGTAAGAATAGGACTTCACATAGATGAGTACCCAGTAAGATGAAAAAGCTTCAGGCCCTTCGGCTCAGCTATTTTTTATCAGATAAAGAGGCAAACCGAATCATAGTATATGAGAACGTGGCGAATGCTGACCAACAGGGTCTACTCAGCTCACAGACATGTAATACATGGGGAGAAAACAACCATGCGTATACTTCTACTCGAATAGATTCAGGTGGTAACCAGTTAACTAGGAAAAACGGCGGATTATTGGGCAGCTCATACATATTCACATAATACACACCTCGGCGCCGATGACTAACTATGACAGGAACGTCAGAAGAGAAACCGCTACTGTAGGGCTTTCAGGCCTCTGAGTACTGAATACTGGTGCTGTGACATGCTGTTCTCGATGTGGTCGTTTCAATGGATTCATGGGCTGACGCCAAAAACGCCCCCTATTGGTCCCTGTCGCGTGCCAAAGTTGTCCAAGCTCTACAGACACAAGGAGCGTAATAATTGTCGTTTGGAGAAAGTTCAGCCCCTCATTCTGGATGCTTGGCTGAAGCAATAGCGTCCTATCATACACCACGACTGTGTAACCTACCGAACTAGTATCGGTACATAAAGAATAAAGGATAAAGGACGGCGTTACTCAATGCCTTTTGGGATGCGCCACGCATTCTACTTCTACGGGATGTCATGGGGGCGACTTGAATGCGTATTTGGCCATAAAATGACTTGCGGTGGCCAGCCGATAAACAAGCAAGCCGATATTCTTCCCAGACAAGTCTGGTACCAATTCAACGACCCCGCAGGGATGGAAGGCTGGGTTGCCCTGGGCGGGAAATCCGGACCAGGAACCTGGTATCGGATGGACGCGACAGCCGGCGCCTCCTCCGACTGCGCTACACGCGCCCATCGGTATAGCGGCGTTTTTCCAGCCTGCAGCTGAAGAAGATGCGCATGTTTATAACGGAGAGCCAGAGATACTACATGAAGCTAACAGACCGTCGCTGTTGTCGGCGCTCTGATTGGCTAACGACTCCATCGCCACGCCTACTGTACACAACTGGGCAAAGACCCAATATGTACCTCTTGATTTTCCTCCACCATGCAATTGAAGGATACTGATAACAATGTCATGTCTTGGCTCTTGTGGAGTACACAATTTGTCAAATAAGTGACAGTCCTAGAACTCTTAAAATGTACTGTAGCATGTAGAAGTCAACATCAATACAAAATCAAAGTGGTTGTCTTCCATATTAAACTAAACAACTTTTAAAAAGATGAGAACAAATTCTACTAAATAAAAATTACTATAATCTTAATTTGCCTAATATATTGTGAAGTTGTATAAAATGGTTATTTTTTGGTACTAGTTTAAAATGGCCTACATCAAAGGGCGGAAACGCAAAAACTTACAACCAGTGAAAGCACCGACTAAAAAGCAGCAGTCAACCACCAATTCAACCGGACACACCCCCTGGATGACTGCCCGATCGATACGGCCTAACTGATCAGCTGCGTCTATCCCGCACCCCTTCTCACGTAGGCCATATTAACGACTCGTACCATTACTAGCTATAAGAATGTATTCGGCTTAATTTAAAGCTAGAATTACATGATCATTGTGCCATTGTAGCGCAGGATCGCGCCATGCACTTGCCTACTACATCGCTATTTCTTTGTTCTGCTTTGTTTGTAACATTCATTGTGTAACACCACTCATTCTATACAGATGTGCTGGGATGAATGAATGCATGGCGCGATCTTCTATAATACACTGAAATTAAAAATTTAAAATTGCTGCCTGTTGCATTTTGAAGCAAGCCTAAAGCTATTATTTTAACAAAAAATAGGAATTTCTCGAAATTCCAAATTCCAAAGATCCACTTTAGTAGATGAACTGCAAACTTCTAAAGAAAGTCGTAGTTATTTTTGTTCTCGTCGTTAACGTGACCTACACAAAGATGAGTGAGGACTATCCAGACCATTAAGGAGGCATCGAATGTGGGT
This sequence comes from Heligmosomoides polygyrus polygyrus, assembly GCA_947396885.1. Lineage (NCBI taxonomy): Eukaryota > Metazoa > Nematoda > Chromadorea > Rhabditida > Heligmosomidae > Heligmosomoides > Heligmosomoides polygyrus. The sequence goes on from OX377205.1 coordinate 10,084,509, forward strand.
GCAGTCTAGGGAGTGTACACGATCAGTGCTCTGATTAGCTGGCGTGTATTCAGCTGGAGCCGTTATGATTGGCTGCCGCATTTCTGTTTCAACATGTAGGGCACATTGACGACTAGTATCGAAGCTTTTCAGCTCGCTTTGAAAAGTCTTCAACTTGCTAAAAATGTGACTATAAGTGCAAGGCAGAGGAGCTCTCCATGCTATCCTGAGGAATGCGATACAGTACCTAGCACTAAACAGAGCTCATCGCTCAGAGTGGGAACCTTGGTCGAGAAAACGAGGCCATGGACGGACGGCTGCACTAAATAATTGATAGCTTGAGGAAATGAGTGACGGGGCTGTCTCCCGGCCGAGCCGGCTAGGTGTAAATAGCTGAACAATGGCGGGCGACCACGTCGTCGTCGCCGCCGTCAAGCTGTCGGTTCGTCGTCGCCAGCAGCAATAGGTGTGACGTTTGTTAGCGGTCGGTGCCACCCTTCTCGACGACGCCAATAAACAATGACTGAGGTGATGGCGTGAGAATTCAAGGATTCAGCGTTGAGCGACAGCTGCCCAACTTCAGCCAAATATGCGTCATGTAATGTCAAATTTGACACTCTTTTAACTAGCCGAAAACCATTGAAATCAAATCGAATTGTACTCGTCTGAAATTTTGCATTTTACACACGATTAATTGTGCTTCGTTTAAATACTTGTTATGATTTCTTCACAAAGTGGCCGCTCCGATTAATTTGTGCTGCTTTTAAGGTTTAAAACTTAAAAACTACCTTCGGCTCATGGAAAGATAAGGAATCCAAAAGACCCAGGTACTATTTGAAAGTTCTAACATTGCTGCTTATGGAGCTTTTGAAGATGTTTGAGACACATATGAAAGCGCAGAGTAACGAGATTTCTCTGGCGTGTAAATAGTTAAGATTGCGCCATGCCCCCGACTGAAACATTGTATTTCAGCATCGATTGATTGTGCATGGGCTGAATGCTTGTTACAATCTTGTTACTACTTGGCGAGATTAACCTGTACTGTGCTTCTTTTAACGTTTTCCGTCGCCTCGCACCAGCAGTTATGCCGATTGGCCTTTGTATTTAGCTTGAATATTGCTTCATCAGCCCACAGAATTCGTCTTGTAAAATGTGGCTCCCAGTTAAATCGTGCAATCAATAAATTCGCATGTCACGTGTCTTTTACATAATTGTCAAGTTCAAAACGTTGAAAGAAGTATAACATAGGTTAGAGTGGCCAAGTAGTAAGGAGTTTATAACAGGCATTCAGCTCATGCACAATCCATCGAGTCTGAAATGCAAGGTTTCAGGTGGGGACATGGCACAATCGTAACTACTTACACGCCACAGCAGTTCGTCATCCTGCGCTTTCATATGAGTCTCAAACATCTTCAAAAGCTTCAAAAGCAGCAATGTTATCAAATAGTACCTGCATTTTTTTAGGAGACCCTGCCTTCTCCATGAGCTGAAGGTAGTTTTTCAGATTCAAACCTCAAAAGAAGCACAAATTAATCGAAATGATAAGGAAATTATAACAAGTGTTTAAGCGAAACACAATCAATCGAGTGTAAAATGCAAAATTTCAGAGGAATGCGTGGCGCATCCCATACCGCTCATAATCCAGAAAATTTCTATTTTCTTAAGCTTTCATATGAGCTCTGAAATTCTTCAGTGTCTCTACTGTAAGCAAATTTATCGCCTTTCAAACAGTGTATACATTTTTTGAGACACCCTGTATAAGCCAGCGACAAAGTGACACAAAGCCAGAAAGCTGAGTAACTGTAAGAGCTGAAACATACGAATGAACAGGAGATCTTGACGTCATTGAATAAAGAAATACGTCGTCAGGGAAATTTCATTTTGAAAAAATTAACGACCCAGCAAAGTGTTCGAATTCATGGTCGGCATGTTCTCGGCACGTGACTGCTACGTGGTCGGCTAGAAATCTGCACCCGCACGTCTTTCTTTGAGCTCCGTTCATAGAACAGCTTCTTCCATGACAAGCAAAACGATCGCTACAATTATCCCCGCATTGAATCGCACAAGCATTCCCTTGATAATTCAGGGTTCGCGAGCAAAAGCGGAGTTCGATCCTATTTTAGCAGACAGAAAAGGGAGGTTCTCTGGCAAAGTGCAGCGTACAAGCATCGCCTGCAGGGAGCTAAGTGGATAAACACGAAATTCTTCAGCGCTTGTCAACTTCAGCGGACCAACACATACTATTAGGTTAGAAAAAAGTCTTTTCATTTTCTTCAAAGATTTATTACTGCGCAACTACAAAGCCAAATCAATTGAGATAATCTCTATTTTGTTCTACTTCACTTTTCCAAAGACTGGGTAATTTTCTAATTCCTCTCGCTTAAAGGACTGCAGTTCTGGAGTCGTACCATAGCTGAATCCAATTTTGAGGTCTCCATCCGTTTCAAAATATTTCTCTCCAATTTCTTGCTTGAGAGCATGAAGAGATGGCAGTCGGAAGGGGCGAGGTCAGGGCTATACGGTGGACGTGGCATTACCTCCCAGCCCAGCTCCCCTGTTGTTTCTCTTGTAAGTCTTGCAACATGTGGTTTTGCATTGTCATGCAGGATCATTACCTTTGACTTCTCAGTTCTCTTTTTTTGGAGAGCTGCGGCGACTTTGTGAAGTTGGCCACTGTCTATGGCAGCAGTAAGTGTCTCTCCACTTCTGAGAGCTTCCCAGCAAATCACTCCTCTGACATCCCACCAAACACTCATGAGAATCTTCCTTTCGTGAACATTGGGCTTGCGATCGGGTTTAGGGTTCTTTCCTTCTTGTGCCCATTGTCTCTTTCTTCGGAGGTTGGCATACAGCACCTAGGACTCATCGCCTGTCACAATCTGCGGCAGAAACGATTTTCCTTCGTATCTAGACAGAAGAGAAGCAGTGATGGAGAGCCGTTGACCTTTCTGAGTGTCTGACAGGGTATGTGGAATCCAAGCTCCAAATTTCCATGCAGAGCCAAGGCCCTTCAGATGGATTCCCACTATTCTATGAGACAATTCGAGCTTCTCTGCCAGTTGACGTGTCGTCTGCCTACCGTCGGTACGAAGAAGATGGAGTAGTTCAGTGTCGTCCAATTCAGTTGGCCTTCCTGACCTAGCTTTGTCCTCGAGTGAATAATCTCCCTTTAAAAACTTTCCGAGCTTCTCATAACGGGCGCGATGTAGTAGTAGATCCTAAGCCACATATATGGTTAATTTGGACGGCCGCCTGACATGCTGTAGATCCTTTAATGAATTCATGAAGAATGCCGTACCGAAAATGGCCGTGAGGTAGATTTGGCATTGTGTCCGGAAGATTGGGCAGATAACGAAGTACCAGAAGGGTCTTGACCTGTGTCCGCGTGCGAATGGTAGACAAGTGTGATAGAATAACGAAATCAGCTATCAATATTGGCTAGTGCGTTTACAAGGAGAACGGTAAAATATTTTCGGAGTGTGAAGAGACTTTTTCCAACCTAATATTTTCACGTCAAACTGGGCCCTTTTTAGATCAAATTGGACACTATTCCAAACATACGTGGTGCTTGTTGTACCAAGTGAACGTCTTCCAAATCGAATCCGGCTTTTCACAGGTTACACTTCAAGATGGTTAGAATACTTTGTTCAAGGAATTGGTACAATTTTCTTCGAAATTTTTTAGTTCAGCTGCTAAATTTTTTTTGTTCATCTGCTAGTTGAGCCGCTCGAATAAGTGTAATAATTTTATAAAATCTTCATTTTTAGGAAGAAATAATAAATTAAAGTTCCCATTTTGAAGCGCAACAAGGCTGTAATCATTTGATGCATTAAAAGCAAGATCGCGCCATGCGCTCGGAATGCTTGTCGCAATTTTTAATTGATTGTAGTTGCAAATGCTCAAATGCTCCTTACCTGAAGCATCGAAGTGAAGGTATGTGCGTAATTTATAATTGTTTTTGTTGTATCGTTTAAAGGTGCGAATCTTCTGAGAAACGAGAATTTTTCTATCAATCGAACAAAATCGCCACTTGTTGAACAAGGGCTAGCGCAATCTGTTCTTTTCTTACCAAAAAGGTCGTTTTCCTGCTCTTTAAACAAAATTTGAGCCATTATTTATTCTTCAAAAAAAATTACAAAATTTCAAACAACGAGTTCACCTAGTGAGTACGCGAATGAAATCTTCGAAGAAAGTCAAACTAAAATTTTCGTTGAAGAGAAACATATTCTAACCTTTTTGGAGAGTCTCTAGTTTGATGAGAAAGGAGCTCGTTTCGATTTAGAAGATGCCAGTTCGATTTCGAAAGCATCCGGCATCTTAGGAGAGAGTCCAATTTAACGTGAAAAGAGTATAATTCGTTTTTATTAGTGGAGATTGTGAAAAGGCATCTTCACTTCACATTCAGCTATACTGTTAGTTATTTAAGCTGGAGGCGACGGCTGTCGCCTGCATCCGATACCAGGTTCTTGTTCGGATTTCCCGCCCAGGCCAACCAAGCCTTCCATCCCTCTGGAGTCGGTGAATTGGCACCAGACTTGTCTGGGAAGGAGAAAGCACTGTCTTGTTCATCGGCTGGCCACCGGAAGTCATTGTAAGGCCAAATACGCATTCAAATCGCCTCCACAACACCCCGTAGAAGTAGAATGCGTGGCGCATCCCAAAGAGGATTGAATAACGCCGTCCTTTATCCTTTTACGTATCAGCCAATTGAGGCTTCAATAAACCGAATTTATCTATTTATTTATTTATTTAACTATTTGTTTATTTTTTATGCACACTGTGGTTCACTTCTACTGATAGCAGATGGAAGACAAGAAAAAAAAAACGAGGAAGAAAAGAAAAAGAAGAAGAAAAGGGAAAAGAGTTCGACTTCTCTCAACGCTGCAGTCAATGTTGAATTTTTAGTGTGAAGATCACGATTGCTACGGTAATCACTGCTACAGTAACCTTGCAACCAAACAATTACAAGCTTTAGCTGCAAACTGTCCTGCTAATTTGTGTAATTCTCTACTAATGAGTGCAGATCATTAGGCAGTTCGATGTTCGATGTAGTTCTATTTTTACTGTAGAGTTTCACCTGCACAGCCTTAATCTGCATTACTTAACTGATCTAAGTTATCGATGAATCACCGATTCTTACTGTTAGATGACAGAATAGAACAAAGGGCTCTCTCTTCATGGCGATAAAGAGCAAAGCGAACAGTTGCAGCAGCAACGCGCGTCGAAGCTGTAGTCTTATTGACTGAATCATCGCAGCCGTATCATGGAGACCATGTCCGGAATGTTCAGCATGGTCTGAGCAACGGCTTGAATTTCAGCTCTTTTCAAAAACGGCTGTGGGAACTTGGAACGAACTACCTTCAACATGAATCCACTGTCTTCCGAAGACATTCATCAAAAATGCCTTTTCTGATATTGACTTTTCTGATATTCAGTGAACAGTGAATGAATCAGCGAAAAAGAAGAATTTTGTAAGCTATTGATTGGTAGGGGCGCTTGGAGCGCAGTCGGAGGAGGCGCCGGCTGTCGCCTGCACCGGATTTCGCGCCCAGGCCAACCAAGCCTTCCATCTTTCCAGGGTCGGTGAATTGGTACCAGACTTGTCTGGGAAGGATAAAGCACTGACTTGTACATCGGCAGGCCACCGCAGGTCATTGTATGGCCAAATACGCATTCAACATGCCTCCACGATATCCCGTAGAAGTAGAATGCGTGGCGTATCCCAAAGGGATTGAATAACGCCGTCCTTTATCCTTTTTTTATTAACAAGTACAAAGAGCGAATGACCATAGGGTCAACTCCCACCACGGAGAGGACTTTGGGGTCACACTGAAAGTTATAGCGCATGGGCCCCAAACGTCAGCGCGGAAAGCCCTTGAGGCATTTTGGATACGGACTACTGACCCAAAAATCTACCGAAACGGGGGCCTATATAGGGTTCTCAAGAAAAAGTATACACTGTTTGAAAGATGATAACTTTGCTCAAGGTAGACGTACTGAAAAAACCAAAGGTCCATATGAAAGCTTTAGGCAATACAAAATTTTCGGATCTATCCTAGTCCGGGGGGCCACATAACTAAAAAGTAGGTAACAAAATAAATTGAGACTTACCGAGCGGCTTTTAGAGAACGAGTTGGAACCTAAAAGAAACCAAAAACAAACGAACAGACAAAAAAATAAAAAATCGCCGCGGTTTGCAACCGTCTCTGCGGGCAAAGAGAGATGGAATAGAGGCATGCCTCGTGTAGACCGCCGGCTGACATGTCATAACCAGGATCAAACATGGTGAGTAGGGTGCATGAAGCCGCATGCCGCGTTCTGACCGCCGTCTAACATGTTATAACCAGGATCTAACATGGTGAGGAGGGCACACAACTTTGCTTGCTTACAACCGCAACAAATGCAATTTTTCGTTTTTTTCTTGGTAACTTTTCTTGTTTAGGTCCCATGTTGTTCCGTAGAGGCCGATCGGTAAGTTTCAAGTGGATTTGTTACATATAATACTTTTTACTTATGTGGCCCTCCCGGACTAGGATAGCTCCAAATTTTCTATCATGTGAGCGGTGTGGATTACGCCATGCACTCGTCTGATTTGCTGCATCATACACTCGAATGATCTTGATTGCTTTGCTTGAATACTTGTTATAATTTCTCCAAAAAGTAGCCTATCGATTGATTTGCGTTACTTTTGAAGTTTAAAACTTAAAAAACACAATATGGCTTGGGAAAAATACATTGCACCCTAAGTGCAGGCACTATTTGAAGGGTTCTAACATAGCTGCTAGTGAAGATTTTGAAGATGTTTGAGACTCATCTGAAAGCACAGGTTAAGGAGATTTTTGAGGGGTGTAAACAGTTAAGATTACGCCGTGCCCCCCTCCCTAAAAGATTGCATTTCGGACTCGATTGATTGTACATGGGCCAAACGCTTGTTTCAATCATGTTACTACTTGACCGTATTAATCGATGCTGTGGTTCTTAGAAACAAATGTAAATCATAAATGATGAAGGACGGCGCCAGTCAATCCCTTCGTCCAATGGGAGACGCTTTCTACCTCTAAAGGATCGTGCATGTAATTTGAGTGCCCGATGAGCGGACCCCGCGACGATGCGGGACAAACGCTGAAGAATAAGAAGAAGATGATGATTGACAGGTCACTGCATTATCCTTCTTAGTAACGGCTTCTACCAAACTACGGATGGCTTAGGGTTGAAACGACTTATCAGCTATGAATCCTCCCGGAGTTTGCGGCCTTCCGACTGCATAACACGCACACGAGCAATTAAGGACGGGAAAAATCTATTTAAAATGGGCGCACGTAGCGCAGTCGGAGGATGTGCCGGTGGTCGCGTGCACCTAATACCAGGTTCCTTGTTCGGATTCCCAACCGAGGCCAACCGAGCCTTCCATCCCTCCGAGGTCGGAAAATTGATACCGGACTTATCTGGAAAGGATAAACCCAGATAAGTCCGATACCAACTGAATTGTTTATCGGTTGGCCAGCACATGTTGTATGACCAAGTACGCGTTGAAATTGCCTCCAGGACATCCAACAAAAGTAGAGTGCGTGGCGCATCCCAAAAGTAATCAACAACGCCGTCCTTTATTACCATTTTAGGTACTAGTCGTTAATATGGCCTACATGGAGAGGTAGGAACGTGCCTCCAAACCACAATCAATCAGAGCACCTAGCGAATACGCATCAACCAATTAGGACACCAAACGATTACTCCACTCTTTTCGAACGTGCATTCGATACAACCATATTTTCTTGGTGTGTCCCTTCCTCATGTAGGCCACATTAACGACCAGTGCCGAAACTTTGAAAGTGAACCAAACACCAGTATTGTCAGAGCGAAATCGATCAAGACAGCTTTAGCAGACAGGCATATAAAAAGTACTGATGGCAAAGCAACGCCAGGACGAGAGCCAAGGCTCCCGTTGAATTCGAAGAACGCCTTAGTCACGGGGAACGGCACGGATCGCTGATAAGCAGCACCGACCGATCGGCCGGGGGTAAACAACGGCGTTTCTTCACTTCCGAGCATTTGAGATCGAACTTGCATAAGATTTCGCTTTCAGTGGGTACATTTCTCCGTCACTATCCATAGTTCACTTTGGCCTTCGCTCCTCTCTACCACAAAATAACGGAGTCTGAAGGGCAGTATGCGGAAAGAAGGCGTTACTGCTAAGCATTCCGCAGCGAAAAGTGGTGAAAAAGCTGGAATTTGCTCCAACTGTAGCCGAAGCAGAAAACGAGTCGAATAGAAGAAGACCTATAGAGCTGAGATGCGAACAAATTAGTCTTTTCTCCAGAAAGCGAACGGTTCCACGCCAGCTGTTCCGGCCATTTGTCACCATTCTTTTCGGAACTACTTGTCTCTCGAAGCTATGGAACAGCAACAGCCACGTGCGCCGACAAAACGCTTCAACATCATGCAATTGAAGCAAATTCTGCATAATATTTGATTACATAAATCGCCGATTTTAAGTCTATAATATCTTAAGACAAACTTCTCTATTTGCCTAGTTTATAACCCAAGTTTCAAATCAAATTGGACACTCTTCCAAGCAAATCTCACTTTTTTGAAGGCAAACTGAACATTTAAAGAATGAATAGCACCATTTTGCAGAATAAACTAGGGACTCTCAGAAAAGATTAAAACAATCTTATGTCCAAGAAGAATTTTTGTATGACATTTAGTATTTAGTACCTCCTCCGAAACGGGCGCATGTTGCGCAGCCGGAGAGGGTGCAGACCGTCACGTGCACCCGATACCAGGTTCCTGGTTCGGATTTCCTACGAGGTAAACCCAGTGCTCCATCCTTAAGAGGTCGGTGAATTGGTACCAGAGCTGTCTGGGAACGATAGAGCGCTGACCTGTCCATCTGCTGGCCACCGCAGGTCATTGTACGCCCAAATAGGCATTCAAATCGTCTCCACGACATCCCGTAGAAGTAGAATACGTGGCGCAATCCAAAAGGGATTGAGTAACACCGCTCTCCATCCTTTATCCTTATCCAATAAGTAGTGTGAACGAACACATTGCATAAAATTTTATAAAAAAAAATGAAGAAAAGTAGCGACTTAGAGGCTCATTTCGAGGCCCAAGAAAGCAGCAATTTTTGATGTTAAAAAAGGAGGTTGCATCATGCACCTGTCCGGACATCGTGATTCTCCTTCAATTGATTGCAAAAATTCTCTTTTCGAGAAGTCGTAGAAATATAAGTGCAGCAAATATAGTTGTAGAAAACGTACATGTCTTCACTTTGCCGTTTTAACTAAGCAGCATTTGCACTATCAGCAAAACCGCTATGAGCTAGACAACTGCATGGAGTGATCTCTTCTTTCAGTATTCAAAAATTCATTTAGTTCTCCACTTTATTTTAACTAAACTTTAACCCACTACTATCTTGAAAAAATGTGTTCTACAAATTTTTGAACAGTGTGTCCACTTCGACGGGCAGATGAATTAAAAAATTTCATAAAAAGTTTCACTACATTTCCCTTAAACAAAAAACTATTCTAAACGCCTCGGAGAGTCTAATTTATCTGGAAGAGGCCCCTTTTAATTTTAAAAACATCAAGCTTGCTAGGAACAGTGCATGTATTGGTTTGAACAGTGTCCATTTTATTATTTATGTTATATAAGGGCGCGTGTAGCGCAGTCGAGGAAGAGGCGCCGGCTGTCGCGTACCCCCGATACAAGGTTCCTGGTTCGGATTTCCTGCCCAGACCAACCAAACCTTTCATCCCTTCGGGGTCGGTGAATTGGTACCAGACTTGTCTGGGAAGGATAAAGCGCTGACATCTTCATAGGCTGGCCACCGCAAGTCATTGCATAGCCAAATACGCATTCAAATTGGCTCCACGACATCCCGTTGAAGCACAGTGCATGGCGCATCCCAAGAGGGATTGAGTAACGCCGTCCTCTATCCTTTTCATATTATATAATTTGCTTTGCTTTCATTTGTTTACTATTTGTTTATTATACGTGGTAATACGTAGTACAACACTAAAAATCAGCACGAAACGCGGTAAACATAATAATCAGAAAAATAGAGAAAAGAGAAAAACAAAAATAAAAATAGAAATAGAGCAAAAAAATAGTGAGACAATCGATTCGAACAAAATACTAATGAATGGTAGACACCTGTCAATAATGATTTTTATTGCCATGTGGAATTTGGTAACCCACATTTCCCAGAGAACATCTGGAGCTCAGAGCTGATTTTTCGAAAAAATAATTCCATTGAAACGAGATCAGTTTTAACGTGAAAATTATACAAATAAATGAATTTCAGCTCTAAGAGCTCCAAAAAAGACATCAATGACGTCAAAGAGCTCCTTCAACGTCCATCACCGAGGAAACGATTTGATACCGAATTCAAAGATCAGCGCACGGCTATCATCGCGTTCCAAGCCGTTCTATTGTGTACCGTCTCGTTCCGCGCCTCTCCACTGTTTGATAAGGGGGTTCTCTTCCGCCCGGAGTGGCTCCAACAATTTCACCACGTCACGCAACCAGGGCCCAGATTCATCAAGCGCTTACCGGCCGGTAACGGTGAAAAGTATCGCCAAACCGCCTGGGGCGACATTCTTCGACTTACAGATTTAACGGAGAAATTACAGCCGAAATTCCTGTTAACGCCAACATTTCACCATATTGCCTGTTGAGAAAACGCGGTAATTCTCGTTTTTCAGGAATTTCGGCCGTGATTTCACCGTTAAATCTCTGTAAGTCGTTGATGAATCCGGCCCCTGATATGACATCTATCAGCATCAGGTTTGGCGGTACTTTTCAGCACTACCACCCGGTAAGCGGTTGATGAATCTGGCCCCAGTGAACCAGGGAACCTATAGGAAGCGAAAGAGAAGGCCAACGAACAACAACGAAACTCTCCTTGACAGGGTCATCGCAGAAATAGGTAAAGGACAATTGGAAAAAGGACGGCGTTACTCAATCCCTTCGGGGATGCGCCACGCATTCTACTTCGATGGGATGTCTTCGAGGCGTATTTGGTTAAACAATGACTAGCGGTGGCCAGCCGATGAACAAGTCGGCGCTTTATCCTTCTGATATCAATCCAACGACCCCCGGAGGGATGGAAGGATTGGTTGCCTTGGACGGAAAATTCGAACCAGAAACCTGGTATCAGGTGCACGCGACAGCCAGCACCTCCTCCGACTGCGCTACACGGGCGCAAGCGGACAAAGTAGGACTCACAAACAAACAAACAAACAAACAAATCGCCGCTGTTGTAAACCAGTCTCAAGCGAATTCAAACACGTTTGACCGCTGTCTGACATGTTATAACCTGAACCCAAAAAATGAACCATAGTGAGCGGGCACGTAACTTTGTTTACAACCCCGGCGAAACCTTTGTATTTTCTGTTTGTTTTTTATAAATTCTGTCAGATTAGTTTCTATTTTGTCCTCTAGAAACCGGCTCGCGCCATGCCAAGTCAATTTGTTACATAATTTCTAGCTATGTGCCCCCCTCCCCCGACTAGGATAGATCCGAGTCATCTGATGTCAGAATATGACTATAGGCGAACTAGCTACTACACTACGGCTACAGCTACATCAGAATGCAGTGAGCGTAAGTCATCGAAATCATACGACTCATTCCCATATCTTTTTTGCACATAAAATCATCCACATTAAGTATGGGCATTAAGATTTCGAAAACGATAGAAACTCCAAAGATCGAGCAACTTCGGGAAGCCATATGACGAAAAACGGCTGTTGCACTACATGGTGCGTAAAAAGTCTTGACGCACTAAAGGTAAACGTTAGAAATAACAGCACATCATAAAATTTACCAAGTTTATCTACAAAATGTCAACAATGATCTAGCGAACAGAACAGCATCACTTGTATTTTATATGGGCTTCTTATCTGCGAATGCAAGGGCGAAGACGAGGAGGAAAGGCATCGACGGTGCGCCGCAAGTAGTCCACGTCGATTTCGTTCCATGCTTTGACCAGATCATCCTTCACTGACTTCAGAGTTTTGTGGGAATTAGCGCAAGCCTTGTTCTCCGAAACTCCCATATAGAGTAATTCAACGGATTCATATCCGGTCTATACAGAGGTCATTCATCTGCCGAAATGAAGTCATTCAAGTTGGCGCGGCACCAGTCCTGAACAATCCTCGACTCTGCGCAGGAGTCTAATCCTGCTGGAAGACATCGAGGTGGGGTTCGAGCCAAGGAACCAGCTGTTTCTTTATGGCATCAATACAGTAGTTCTGCTGATCTATCTTCACTCATGCTTCCACGAAAACGAGAGGCGCTTGTGAAGAATGCACAAACCATGATACTGGCCGGATGCGCCTCCCTTGCAGCGAGCCTTCCGCCAAAATTAGCACTTTGGAGGTCCTTGAAGGGTATATATCGCTTTTACATGTTGAATGCACAAAAGTATCAAGTCACTGAAGGTTAAAGCATGGAACGAAATCGACGTGGACTACTTGCGCCGCACCGTCGATGCCTTTCCTCGTCGTCTTCGCCCTGCATTCGCAGCAAAGAAGCCCATACAAAATACCAGTGAAGCTATTCTGTTCTAACGCATTTGCTTAAGCCAGGAGCGGCTGGTAGAGAGGCTATATGTTGTTACAGGACGTTTTGTTGCGATCAAAACTCTTGCCCCAGGCGGGACTCGAACCCACATCTTCTGCTTTCTGGGCGATGTTCGCCTTACACCACCGGCGTTGTTTGATCGCACGTAACATCGCTATTGTGCTATTCTCTTCGCTAGATCATTGCCGACATTTGTACATCAACTTGTTAAATTTTATGATGTGTTGTTATTTCTAACGTTTACGTTTAGTGCGTCAATACTTTTTACGCCCCCTGTATTGTAATGAATTTTGCTTGGCGGCACACGAGTAGCTTAGGCAACTTAAATATGTTCTAAGGGCAGTTGCAAAGGCAACAACAGTGTACTCTGTTCCTAACTGGGTTATATATTGAGTAAAAGTATGATTTTTTTCGAGAAAAAAAAAACTCCAGTCAGAAATAGTCCGCCTATTAAATGGTCGTCGCGAAGCGTGGAATCGAGAAGACGATGCGCGGTGTGACACGATTCACGCAAGTGAGAGAAGGTCTCCGGAGTTCCGAGCTTCGCCGACTTCCGAAGGCCAGGGACGCTGTCGCATGGGCCAAGTCGTCGAAACTTAGGTGGGCCGGCCACGACCCCTGCGATTCGCAGACATCCGCTGGACGTGAGCCATCACCGACTGGATTCCGCGGGATGTCAACAGAACACCAGGACGCCCACCGACGCGTTGGTCGGACTTCTTCTTGAAAGCCCTGAACGACCGCTATGACGCTCTTTGTGTCCCTGAAGCGAGGGGGATCTATTGGAGCACTCTGGCACGCGACAGGGACGAATGGAGACGCTGCTGGCGCCCGCTCGATGATCAACGGAACGGGCAAGTCGATGATCAACGGGGCGACAGGTGATACAGGTGATACCAAATGGTGGGCTCACGGCAATCAGGGACCCGTGGAACCATGGGTCAAGTGGTAGATGCACGCGATAGCCGGCGCCTCCTCCGACTGCGCTCCACGCGCTCGGTGAGTAGTAAAAAATAGGTGGGAAAAATTAGACCTCTTTATCATCGACGGTCATCAAAGAACAGATTACACAACAACAAAAACGAATGCGGCAAATCTTCTACGCAGCTTAATTCACCTAAACACATATGCATTATATTGTATTATAAAACATGAACAAAGTAAACTTTAGAGAGACATACCACATATGCTTAGTAATCTTCTTCTACGCAACTATCACTAAATATTATTGTACATACAAAGAGCCTCTATTGAGAGATTCTTCACCCGATTAACAACAAAAACAATTCACGAGGAAACAATGAAGGTAAAGTGAACATCAGACATTCTCAGAACGGATACGTAACGTAGATGCAGATCATGGGTTAGCCAACTGCAGTGAGACCACCTGGCCACGGACTTTCTTGCCGTCAAGGGACGAAACGGCCTTGCTGGCGGACTGAAAGAAGTAGAACATTATTCCCGCATTTAACCGGTTTCATGTACGACACGACTGATTGCCCAGAAAGGCGCGACCCTACTCGAGAGGGTCTAATATTTCTAGCCAAGAAAGGGTCTCAGGCAGGGTTTATACTTACAACGTGACGCTACGAAAGCTATCAATATCGATCGAATGCGCCACCCAATACATATGGGTAGATTTCATAACGCGCGCCCGGCGTCTGAAGTATAAATTCCGCCTCAGGCGTATGCCTGAACGACGAAAATGGGCGCAGTTGCGACAGTCTCCAGCTTCCATTCCACGAGCTGTGACGCTGCGCGGCAAGGCACGGCGGTCGGAATAGATATCGATTGGGAGGCGCGAAAAATCGATATATGTGACTATCGCGGCGCCGAACCGGCGACGCAAGTCTAAACTAAGCCTTAGGCCTTTGTCATACCATCGCTCACCCCGAGCGACGCCTAATGATTTGCACCCATATCGATTCCATCGCGCCGCCCGATCGATATGGGAGCATATTATTAGGCGTCGCTCGGGGTGAGCGATGGTATGGCATAGACCTTAGAGGAAGTCTTGGAACTCTACTATAGAATGCACAGTCGCATAATGAAACACACTCCAAACATCGAGCGAAAAGGCAAAAATACACCTTCATGAGCGCGGAGTAAGGTACCCGATCCCCTGTAGCACTTTTTTCTGCAAATTCCGTGCTTGGAATGCATCGCCTTGTGCGACTGTGCAACTCCATAGTAAAAACTACTGATGAGCAGGTAGGGGCTTGTTAATGCTTTGCCACAAGAGCAATAGGACAGAACGTATGATATCGATTAGTGCCGAGCAATCGCCTGTGAAAAATCGATACGTACACTTTTGCCCTGTCGCTCATGCCGCGGAGTATGAATTGCTCTTATATTAGGCAATGCGTATTTGTGCAACTGCGTACGAAGCACCATAATTGAAATGCTCACTACGCCAGCCAACTCCATATCGTTGCAATTTACCGTTATGCTACATATTTATCAATCTTCTTTGCATATAGATCCCTTTCTTTCAAAGCTATGCCTCCCATTCTTACTACGACTACAGTTTTTTCGAATAGTTTTCGAATATTCAATATTTTTAGATCATCGAATATTCGCTCGAATTCGAACATCGAAAGGGAGCCGTATACTATCGGGCAGGTCCTCCAGCGAAGGCCTAGAGTCTCTTATTCCGCGCATGGTTGCGCGCACTAGATCAGAAATTTTAGGCCTTCGTTCCCATTCTTCGCAGCGGATTGGTGGCGCGCGGCTTTCTTGGCAGTTTTGACGCAAATAGGGTCGAGAGGGGGTCATGATAGCATGCCGTGGCGGCAAGTCTGGCAAGTAGCTACATACAGCAAATGTAAATGCAGTCTTCTCTCCTCATTTCGATTATAGATTCGTGTCTTATTTTCTTTGGGCAGGGGAGGGAACTCCAGGATGTCGGCAATTTTAACGCGGGCGCGTCACTCGAGCCACATCCTGGAGTCCCTTCACTTGCCAAAATATGGAGGCAAATGAGACAGTAGTATTCTGTTCTGCGCCATACTCAGCTGACACGAGGGACCATAATTTTTAAGGCAATCTCCAACCCTCCGGCCAGGAGTTGGGTTATCTGGGTGATCCCCTTCCCAACCAGCATGGCGCCGGCGCAATTGAGGTGGAATGGTAAGTGGTTTTGTATTCCTTACATAATTGCTTAACTAGGTATGTATATATTTTTTAATTTTACCAACCCTCTATTTTGCGATTGTACCGTACTATTAGGTTGTCACATAAGTTCTGTCCGATCCCGATAGGCGTTACTTTGCGATTGTTTTTTCATGTATAGAGAAAGTAATTGTATATATGTTGTATACTGTTTTGTAGCGCTTGTTTCGCTCTATAAAACTTGGTGTGTTGCTTTTAAAAAGTCGTGAGCATTCCTTCGTTTTAGGTGCCGGACGAAACCATGGAAAAAAAAAACGCACTTGCGGGTAATAATGCTTCATGAGTTCAAGCTTCGCCGCAGTGTTAGCGAGGCAACTCAAAACATCAAGATGGCATGGGGAGAGGACTCCGCTAACGAACGCACCGTGCGCAGATGGTACCAGAAGTTCCGGGTTGGAGACGTGGACCTCGAAGACAAGGACCGCTCAGGACGACCAGCCAAATGTGATAACGGACGTTTGAAAGAACGAGTGGATGCCGATTCACGAGGAACTGTGCGTGAGATGGGGAGGGAACTTCAGGTCAGTCGTACAACCATTTCGAGGCACCTAGAGGCGACAGGAAAGGTGAAAAAGCTGGATAAGTGGGTGCCCCACGAACTCACTGAGGAGCAGCAGAGGTGTCGCCTGGAGATCTGTTCTTCCCTTACTATAAGGAACGAAAACGATCCATTTCTTGACCGGATATTTACCTGTGACGAAAAATAGATCGTGTACGACAATCGAAGAAGATCAGCGCAATGGCTGGATAAGGAAGAACCGCCGAAACACTTTCCCAAGCCAAGCCTCCATCCGAGGAAGGTCATGCTCACTGTCTGGTGGGCTGCAACTGGTATTATCCACTACGACTTCTTGAAGCCTGGTGAAACCATCACGGCAGAGTGGTACTGTCGTGAATTAGACGTGGTTCACCAAAAGTTGCTTGAAATGCACGGGTGAATCGAAGAGGACCGATCCTTCTTTACGACAACGCCCGTCCACATGTCTTGCATCTGACCATCCAAAAATTAAATCAGTTGAGATATGAAGTTCTCCCGCATCCCGCTTATTCAACGGACCTAGCCCCAACGGACGTTCATCTTTTCAAACATCTCGATGGTTTCCTCAAAGATAAAAACTTTACTAATGTAGCAGATATCAAAATTGCCTTCGAGTGTTTCATTGCTTCTAGAAATTCAGATTTCTTCCGAAATGGAATTAGTGCTCCTGTATATCGTTGCCAGAAGTGCATTGATTGTAACGGTTCTTACTTTGATTAATAAACTTTATTTTCTGCTGAGATACTACACCGCAAAGTTGCCGTCGAAAATAGGACAGAACTTATGTGACAACCTAATAGAATATTATGCGCAAATTTAATACGTCACATCCAGTCGAAAATCGAAGAATTTTATTCGAATATCGAATGAACGAAATTGGGCTTATTCGATTTTCGATCGTTCGAAAAATTTGATGACCAAGTAAGTTCGTTCCTTAGCTCGAAAATTTTTGAATCCAAAAAATTCGTTCATTCATTCGTCTAATAAAATTTCTCAAAAGCACAACTACAGTATACACTCCAGTCAGTACTTGCGTCTCGTACATCCCATCTGACGGCATGGAACCGCACTGCGCGGTAGCGCCACTATCACGGGTACGGTTAATCGTAGTAGATGGGCGTTAAACGGTGCTATTCAACTCGCTTCCACAACGGTTGTGCTTTTTCGAGTTTTCCCTAATTGTACTTGGGTGTGATTTATCCAATGTTTATGATACCAATAGATGTGGAGGATTGATTGCTTCTTCTCGAGCTGAATTACGCCTCGACACGAATCAACTCGATTAACTCAGGCGATCCCTCGCGAAGTATAAACGAACACGAGGCTTACAACCCGGAAAACCGTCAAAAGCAACCAACCTCAGTGTTCGCCATGGCCAGCATGCACTCGCCGGTCAGTGTACCGTCGTCTCCCATTCGAATTCGAACCGAATTATGGTCCACAGGGAAGCCGTGGAAGAAGCCGAGGACATCTTCCATGGTGACATCGGACGGGAAGCCACAGCATGATATCACCGTTCCTCTTGGGCCCAGCGAGGCGACGAATTCGTCAGTGGCTGCGACCGGCTGAAACATCTTTAGGAAACGTTTTTGTCAACTTCACTGCACTTCTCGCTAGTCGATCTTGAAGGCCATTAGAGCTAGTTTATACTAAGCAGACGAGAACATGCGCAAATTTCGAGCTCTTCCAACCTTCAGCGGGTTGAGTACGCGATCCAACGCTAGCACTGTCGCTGCCGTCGCTCGACTCGCCAGCGGGAAGTATGAACAGGCGAGGGCAGCGAAGAGAGCGACAGCGACAGCGCTCGAGTATGAACAAATTTCACGACGATCGCTTGGGTTTAATCGACTTGCATGTTATGTCTGGCCGGCCCGTCGCGAAGTATGAACAGGTACTTGGCAACATATTGAAAGGGAGGATGCGCTATTACACATATTCATACTGACCCCCCCCCCCCCCCACACTAAGGCCCGTTTATACTTCCCACTCGTTTTTACTTTGTTGAGCCACGCGACAGCACGCGAAGTGGCTAAATTGATCGATCGCATCGCTCAATCAATGCGGCCACCATACATTGCGTCCCGCCGCTCGGCGTCGAAGTATAAACGAGGCGTAAGAAAACATCAGTAGCCCTATATGTTGAAATCAAACAATGTTCCGACACTACCTGTGGTTCGGGGCTTCCAGGCGTCAGACTTCCACCGTTGTCATGATGATGATCCTCACTGTGTTCTTCAGAGCTGTTTCGATCGAACCTCGTGGACGGCCTATCCATGGGACCACGCATTCCGCCCCTTCCACCTGAAACATTGAGTTCCTCCACTTCGGCATTCAGCTATAGCAAAAGAAAAATGAAGCTTTCAATGGACAAAATCCTACAAACTCGACGAAACACCTACCGAATCCACCTCGTCCACGACCTCGTGGGCCATCATGCGGATACGACGGCGGGAAACCTCGTCCCATGCCCCTTCCTCCTCGCATAGGTCCTGCAGCTGAACGGTAATCAGCGATCATAGCTGGTGTAGCGTAATCATAGGTGATACTACCTCCGCCACCGATGCCAGGACGTCCTCCAGGTCCGAAGGCTGATATGCCGCGAGCTAAAATCTTAGGGTTAGCCATCTGGCACCTTTTCAATCTAAACAACTGCACTTACGTGGAGCGGAGAAGAACACCGGTGCCGATGATGAGCCCCTGGGTCCACCTCTCAGTCCGCCTCTAGGTCCGCCTCGAGGTCCATCTCTGGGCCCATCTCTGGGTCCCCCTCTAGGTCCATCCCTCGGTCCATCTCTCGGTCCATCTCTGGGTCCACCTCTCGGCCCATCTCTGGGTAATTCTCTTGGCCCATCTCTGGGTCCATCTCTCGGCCCATCTCTCGGTCCATCTCTCGGTCCATCTCTCGGTCCATCTCTGGGCCCATCTCTCGGCCCATCTCTCGGTCCATCTCTGGGTACATCTCTAGGTCCATCCCTGGGTCCATCCCTGGGTCCGTCTCTGGGTCCATCTTTAGGCGCACCGTTATGATGGACTGGCGCTGCTGGCTTGATTCCTTCTTGCTGAAATAGGGTAGAAATTATGTCAGGGCTCAGAGACCCCACAGCCTTAGCCCTGGTTTATAGTTGCGACGCAGCACAGCGCAGCACCATAGTCGGAATAGGAATAGATATCGATCGGGCGCGCCAAAAATCGATATTTATGGCGATCGTGGTGCCACGCCGCGTAGCGACGCAAGTATAAACTAGGGCTTAGAGGATTTGTTGGCCGCACTAACTGCGTTAAGCTCACCTTTTCATTGTCCTCTTTCCTTCGGACGCCATAAATGTCTTCAATCTGCATCAGCTCGTCAGCCTTCTCGTTGTCGATGTGACACATCCTTAAACAGCTAAGGTGGAATTAAACCTCTGCATCAAGCTAAGTCACCGTTCGAGTATCTACTGCTGTTGGCTACTAGCAGCTAATTTCACGGCTGAGTTGGGGAAGGTCCATTTTGGTTGTTAGAATGAAAAATACGCAAATTTGCAGACTTTGTCCACCACTTGGCGTCAAAGTAATAGGTGGTTCTGCTCGCCGTCCTTAAATCTACTTGAACAGCAACTCAGCACGCCGGGAGCGCCATCAACGTTTCTATGAACCAATCACAACAACAACTCACTTCACTGTGCGACCCATCAGCAGACGCTTGATGTTCTGAGCTCTCTCCATCAGCGATTCGCTCTCGAACTCGGCAATCCACCGGTCGGAGGCATTTCCGTCCGCATAGAAGGTGCGAGTCACCTTGCTTGGCCGTACTCGTTCCGACATCCATCTGGAAATGGTCCACTAGTCTAACGTATGGAATCCAGCATAACCTCGATACAAATCTCCAAGCTTACTCAATAATGTCCGCCTCGGTGCTTCGGAATGGGACATTGGTCAGCTGCAGACACCAGCGAGTCGACGCCGTCGTCTGTCGCGATCGTTTCGGTGATCGGCTTCTTGAGCGCTTGACGGCGCGACGCTCTCGGCTACGAGATCGGGACCTTAAGGGAGGGGGTAATAGGTGATGGAGTCAACAGTCTATCACCATTTTCTTACCTCTGCCTTTTTCGCGGTGACGGATCGCGCTTGTTGCGACGACGATCACGACTGCGAGAGCGGGAACGACGGCGCAAGGATTCCAAATCGCGATCAACGACCTTATCACGAGCTGCTTCAGAGGCCTGCAACAGGCATTATACCCATGACGTAAAGAAGAACGCTTTGCTAGTAATTATGGTTAGTAGCAGGCCAATAAGGCCCGTTAAGGTTCAGCGGCGGCAACAAACCCATCGGACGTAGTATGAATTGATTAATGCAGAAGAATGCTCGAAAAATAGAACCTGCTTGAAAGACCAGCCGCTGCGCCGTGGATTATGAGTTAAGCTTTAGGCCTCGTTTATACTTTCATAGCCGAGCGAAGCGATGCAACATATGAAGACCAGATTAATTGACCGCGTTGCTCACTGTCGATGCCACTCGGCCGTAATGCATCGCGTGAACCCACGACCAATCGCTCAGCTCAGCGTCGGATCGCTTCGCTCTCGAAATCGGCGTGACAAGAATGATCGAGGTGGATTGGAGCACAGTAAAGCCCCCCCCCCCCCCCACCAGACTTCTGCGGCGTTGCCGCTGCCCTATCCTTCATCATAGGGCAGGGACGCAGAGCTCGCCGCCAGCGGCACCGCCGGAAACGATTTGAATCATACGAGACGGCGCCACTCCAGCGGCGCCGGGAGAGTCTGTCTGCGCTCTGCCCTTTCGCGACGGGGTCCCGACTAGAAAGACTACAGTACCTCGCCGTGGCTGCTGAGCGGCGCCGCTGGCCGGCGTGACTCATCGATTTCGCCGTCCGCCGCTGGCCGCAGAAGTCTGCGGGAGCCTTAAGCTGAGGAAAACTGAGGATATCGAGGTGGACCCGGAAATCTGTGCACAATTACGTGCATGCAAGTACGCAAGTGTTCGTAATCGCGTAAACGCATCGCTCCGTTCAAACCGCGTCGCGGGCGGTGGAAGTATAAACGGGGCCTTAGGCAGGGGGGTATTCTTCCATCGCCCCAAAAGTGGCGGTCGGCATGCGCGATGGCTTCTCGCGCTCATCGCGGGCATGGCATACTTTTTCGCGCCGCGTGCGGTGTTTAGGCCTTTGTCATACCATCGCTCACCCCGAGCGACGCCTAATGATATGCACCTATATCGATTCCATCGCACCGCCCGATCGATATGGGAGCATATCATTAGGCATCGCTCGGGGTGAGCGATGGTGTGACAAAGGCCTTAGTCCTGGACAGATCGCCGTCGCGCTCGCTTGCAGAGCGACGAGCGATGCGACGAGCACTGAGAAGATCAAATTCGTTCGCGTCGCTCTGCTTTTGCAGATCGCTCATCTCCGCAATTCCACCGTGGCGACGGGAAGTATGCATGAGGGCTTAGACTGCAGAAAGAATCAATATTTTGCGGTCCAAAAACCGCAGTCACAACGAATCGATTATGCGGGATGTATACTTTAATCGCCAAATGGTGCGTCATCACTGAGGGTGCAAGTATCGATCACTTGCGCCGCTTAATCGATAGTAAGCCGCTATCGATTAAGCGGCGCAAGTGATCGACAGTGGCTGTTTTCACAGTAATGCCGCACGGTGATCGAAGTATAAATCTTGCCTCAGATTTCGTGAGTAATCAATCCGCTCCAAAAAAAAACTATAAACCCTATTTCAGATTATTAACCCACAAGATCGCATTTAGGGCAGCTCATAGTCCACGACGGCAGCAAAAAGTCGCGTGCTCAAAGCATACTAATACACTAATGCCAAGCGATCGTCCCGCACGCACAAATTGATGTGTCCCTTTCCGGGCGAACGATCGTTCCGGTCACTACCGTCGCGAATAGTGAACAGCCCCTCCAGTTTCGCCAAAAAATTACGCAAAGTACAACTGGAAAGAGGTGACCCATACGCCATCACATAGGATGAATTAATATCTCCTACTGTGTAAATATTGAGCGATAATCGAGCGCAAGTAGTTCCAGCAATAGCAACTTACATTGAGTAGAGCTGTAGGAATACCATCAACCGCATCATCAAAGATAGCTTTCGTCGACGGTCGTACACTAAAACGCTTATATATACAGATGTTGACGTCTTTGAAAATTAGAAGCTAAAAGTAACCCTTACCGTATGCCAAGCTCTCCGTCCCTAGCAAGAACCGCATCGGCATCGGCTGGGTTGTCGAATCGTACAAGGGTGTTTATGTGGATTCCTAAAAACAACTGACTAAAGCGTAGTTTATACTTCAGACATTGCGCGTGGTGCCAGCGCGACATTGATTAAATCGTACCGAACATGGATATTGGTGGCTTTTACACAGCGATGGGTGAAGAGTGCCGCTACAAGTCGTTAATGTGGCCTACACTCGAGGTGGAAAGGCGCTTGGCAATCAGGATACTGATCGTACGCACCTCCCCCGGCCTGAATGGTCTACAAGCCTGGCCCTCCTCCCATGTAGGCCACATTAAAGACCTCTACCTAACTGCTAGGTCATGCACCCACCTTGGCTGCTGTAGACCACCTTCACAGATGACACTTGTAGGGGGACTGAAGGTCTCAAGAACTGCTCCAGAACGGCTGGACGAAGCATCTCCGTCGGAAGACGAGTCAGCTCCACATACTTCGGCTGGCTGAAACAATCGCTGTTAGAAACGACTGACAACCGGTTGGAAACCTCGCGGTCTAAAAGGACAACTCACGGTGGAGGGGGCTTAGGTGCAGCGGCTCCGAAATTAGGCCCTAGAAGAGAGGTTCGAGCAGGCATAGGCGGTTGGGAAGGCCTCATTGGAGGGACCGGTGGACGGTTAGCCGGCGGACCAGCGGGTGGCACAGGAAGCTTCTGACTTCCGGGACCCTAAAATCAACACGAAATCAGTGCTACTCCTTGCGATCGGGAAAAGCATTCAAACTCACATCAAACGAAGGTGGCTGTCCGAGTAACGGCTTGCGGGTGTGCACCGGTGGCGGACCGCCGCTAATTGGTCCAGCCCTGAACACATTAACCATAGCCGCTGAAACACCTGACTGGCTAAGAGCTCTGCTAAAAGGGCTTACCTTGGCGGCTGCGCGTTCCAGTACGGTCCATTACTTGCAGCATTTGCTTGGCTGCTATCTTCTCTCCAGGAATTCATTGGCGGACCACGAGGAGGCTCCTGCCTGCCAAGGAATGGCGGCGGTCCAGATGCAGGAGGACCACCATTCTGACGATGATCTGGTGACAACAGCGCACGAGATGCGCCTGGCAGCCTTCTAAATATCAATCATTCTATTTGCGTTCACATAGAAAAAAATCGCAACTCATTTTTTGCACTGTCATCTTCTACCGGGATTATTAGGTGAAATAGGATGACGTCGTCCGATAGCAAGTTTTCATAACTTCTTCGCGGAGCGCTTTCTCTCGGTGTAGCGGGTAGCGCAGTCGGATGAGGCGCCAGCTGTCGCGTGCTCTCCGATCCAAGGTTCTTGGTACGGATGTTATGGCCAGGCCAACAAGCCTTCTATCCCTCCAGGGTCGGTGAATTAGGACCGGACCTCTACGAAGGGTAAACCACTAACTTGCTCGCGCTGGTGGTGTGACTGGCTAACATCCCCTGGCCCGAAAGAAGAGTATGAGGGTTTGAGCCCCACCCGGAGCAAGAACTCATAGCTAAGCATCCTTCTGACTTGTTCATCGGCTGGCCATGGCGATTCTTTACTTAGATGGAATACGCATTCAAATATGGGCGCGTGTAGCGCAGTCGGAGGAGGCGCCGACTGTCGCCTGCACCCGATACCAGGTTCCTGGTTCGGATTTCCCGCCCAGGTCAACCAAGCCCTCCATCCCTCCGGGGTCGGTGAATTGGTACCAGACTTGTCTGGGAAGGATAAAGCGCTGACTTGTTCATCGGCTGGCCACCGCAAGTCACTGTATCGCCAAATACGCATTCAAATCGCCTTCACGACATCCCGTAGAAGTAGAATGCGTGGCGCATCCCAAAAGGGATTCAGTAACGCCATCCTTATCCCTTATAGTTTATGCATTCAAATCACCTTCAGAACACCCGTAAAAGTTCCGCTGGCGTTGGCGTGCCAGTATGTCGTTCCAGATCCCGAACTTTGCTTCTGCAGAATGTCTCATTTCTCTCCTACAATGTTTTGGTTATTTTAGTTCCTCGCTCCTTTTTCGTAATAGTCCTTGTTATTGTTCCCTATTTTAGTTCGTTTAGTGTTTTTTTGTTGTCTTTCAGTTTTGTTGCTTTAACACATGGCATATACCATGTAATAAATGAATGAATGAATGAATGAAAGTAGAATGTAATGGTAATAAGCGTTATCCCCCCGTGAAGGATAAAAGATAAAGGACAACGTTACTAAACTCCTCCTAGAATGCCCCACGAATTTACTTCTAGTGATGTTGCCGAGGCGGTTTGAATGCGTATTTGGCCATACAATAACTTGCGGTGGCCAGCCGGTGAACAAGTGAGCGCTTTATCCCTTCCGGACAAGCCTCGTACCAATTCACCGACCCCGGAGGAATGGAAGGCGTCGTTGGCCTGGGTGGGAAATCTGAACCAGGAACCTGGTATCGGGTGCAGGCGACAGCCGACACCTCCTCCGACTGCGCTACATGCACCCATCCACGTGCACGGGAAGAAATATGAATATTCCTGTAGGTCAGAAGTGGTTCAATCCGGCCTAGCAGAAGGAAACTGACCACTATCGTGGCGGGTCAGAAGGTGTCCACCCTCCCGAACCAGTTGCGATGTAAGATGCGTGGCGCAATCCCATAAAGCAAATCATTAATGCAAGCCTGTATCTGTCCTAATCGGAGGGATGGGAGGCATGTAGTGATTTGGTTCTCCAATCCCTTGCTTGAGTTTCTACCAGAGCTTCATTTGCTGTCCCATCATGCGAGGGCTTTCATTTAAATTCAGGGATCATGGCTGTTTAGCAAGGAATGACATACGAAAGTGAGGATAGATCTCAAACCTTTATGGAACTTGGCGCCATTTTTAAATCAAATTTTGGTGTGCTAGTGTCTCACCGTCCAATCTACAACAAATCGGTGTATCCTCACCTGTCACTCTCCGGCTGCAGGGCGACAGGCCCATTGTAGCGATCCGGCTGATATGCAGACGCATCGTTCATGTCCTCGGACGAATGGCTGGACTGTGCAGGTGGTGGTGGTCCGCGATTATGTCCGGGTGGCATGCCGAATGGCGGACGCTGAGGTGGGAAATTTCCTCCATCGTTACCGGGCCCACCGGGCCCACCCGGCCTCTGATCGTCCTTGGGAGCCATCCCTGGTAGACGAGGCGGCATCGGTAGTCCTTGTGGGGTTGGTCGGTTCATGCTCGGCGGATTCCTCGGAGGCGCTCCGAAAAATCTCGGCGTCGTATCGTTGAGAGCCGGATCAGGCTGGCTGTGATAGGCGGGCCTGTGCGGTGGCATCTCAGGCGGATATCGCTTCGGTTCCACTGGCGGGTACTTCTTCTCGTAGCTGTTCTCCTCCCTTGGCGGCATCGAGTGGCTGTTCTGTTGAATGTGAGGAGACTGCGAGTAGCTGTTGCTACCCGCCGGCGGGTAGCGGATCTGGTTCGTGGAGGCGTGGTATTCACCGTTATGGGTGTTATCCATCAATGGCTGAGATGCCGGCTGCGGCGGCATCTGACGCTGTGGTGGCATCGGAAGCTGTGCTGGCTGTTGCGGCGACTGCATATGCTGCTGTGGCTGTTGAGGTGGCTGCATATGCTGCTGCTGCTGCGGCTGCATGTGCTGCTGTTGCTGATGTTGTTGCTGCTGATGCTGATGCTGATGATGCTGCTGCTGCGGTGGACCACGCATGTACAGCGGCTTGTTGAACTCGGACGGATCAGGAGCGAACGACGACGGTTGCATCGGCTGCTGCTGCATCGGCTGTTGTTGCTGCATTGGCTGCTGCTGCTGCTGCTCAGGGACCACCGCCTGGGTAGTGTATGCTGGTTGGTTCTGCTGCTGCCAGCTCACAACGGGTTCTAAAAAAAACACGATTCTTACACCAAAATTAGCTCAGGGGAGTTATAGTTCGGTCTTCGGGCAGAGCAGCGTGACGAAGGTCCCACTTAGCTTCCGACGCTTTCCTTTGATACCTACCTGATTTGATCTGTGGCTCCGGTGCACGAGTTACTGGCGACGGCACTCGAAGACCTAACACTGCGGCCTTGGCACGACTGATCACGTCATTCATCTCGGCGCGCGATGACAAGTATAAACGCACCTAAATTTGAACAAATTCTTGTTTGCTCCATAATTCCTCCCTCTGCGCACATAGTCAACCTCTCTTACGTACTTTAAAAAACTGTCTAATACAATACAGCTCCTGTCTTTTGGTTTTCTGACGGAATAGGCGCAAAAAAAACTGCCGTTTTCCCATAACTCTCGTCAAAAGGACAATTCAAAAAAACAAAAACTTATCACCCGCATCCAATGTGGGCGAGCTATTCAATGATGCACAATAGGTATCACAAGGTTTTGGAAAAAATTTGACTTGAGACCTATAATACACGGCCTCGGTACAACTAGCTCGAGCGATAGGAGGGTCGGGTCAGATTTTATAGGTCTCCAAAACTATATCTTTCGAAAACCATTGCATGATGCCTACTTCAGTGGACAAATCACCCACATTGGATTCAGATAGTAAAATTCATTTTTTGAATAGGTCACTTTGAAAGGTGTTACGGGAAAACTGTGATTTTTGCGTTTATTCCGTCCAAAAAAACACAGGAGCGGCATTGTAGCTCTACTTCAATATTTAATGTACGATTGATAATCTTCTTGTTACAGTAGACGTCGTCAGCTCGGACAAATGCAGTGTACAGTAGTCTTGTGCGTAATATCTGTATAGTTAGTTGATAACCTCCTTTTTGTGTAGAGTCGATACTGCCTATCGTTTAAGGGCGATTCTATTGTCTCATTCGAAAAAGCAAAACAATTGTTGTTCTTATATCTATTTCCTATATTTTATATATTTATTTGTTGTATTTTTTACACCATACCTCCTTTTTTATACTCACTTCTTATTCCAAGAATTACTAATATACAATGGACAAGCTCAGTGTTTATGATTTGTCTCAATGTTCACATTGGGAAATGTAAGGAGGCGGGACGCCGGTGCGGCGCGTTCATGGGCGTTTCTATTATTCACCCTGTCGTGTGGGATGACGTTGGGCGAAAATCATTTTCGAGATGGGTTTTTAATACTACATCATTCACTTTCCATCTGGTTATGTCGAGCTTCTGTGCACAGAACTCTCCACGATGTATTCTTGCTTGTGTCGTAATTAATCTTAGTAGCTTAGTATGTATTTATGTGCATTTTATTTATTTTATTCATATTTATCCATTTATTATATTTATAATTAAATAGAAAGTTAGGAACTATAAGCATTAGAAGCCGACGCGACTTTCGCCAAACGTCATTCGGGCGACGGACGTTCGTTAAGGGCCCGCACATTTCTGCGACGTTGCCGCAGCCCTATCCTTAACCATAGGGCAGGAACGCAGTACTTGCCGTCGGCGGCGAGCGCGCGGTCGCGTACTCTTCCGTGACCGGCGGGGTGGGCGCGGCGGAGGCGACGCCGCCGGAGCGGCAGCAGCGATAATGATGTGAATCATTATTGCCGCCGCCGCAATAATGATTCACATCATTATGCGTGGGCCTTAGCCTTAGTTTACACTTACGCCGCCAGGCGGCACGGCACGACGATCGCCATAGGTATCGATTTTTGCGCCGTCCGGTCGATATCTATCCCGACAATGGTGCCCCGCCGCGCAGCGGCGCAAGTATAAACTAGGGCTTAGACCTTGTTTAGTGTGCACGCGACGCGCGACGCGATGCATGCGTAGTGGCCAAATTGATCGAGTGACGCGACTGATCAATTCGGCCACTACATATCGCATCGCATCGCGCCTCGCGTACACACTGAACAAGGCCTTGATAACGTGCCGCGTCAGTGCCCTGCCCCGCCCCCGCAGAGTTCAGCTGTGAATCTTTCTAAATACTTGACCTTATAAGTTGCCCATATTTATTTACTATATTTAGGATTTCATTCGCACTAGAAGCCGATGCGGCCTCCACTAAGCAACATTCCGCGCGACGGACGTTCGTTAATAACGCGCCGCACCATGCCGTGCCCACCTCTGCAGGCTTCCCCTGTAAGCCTTTCTGAA
Organism: Heligmosomoides polygyrus polygyrus; assembly: GCA_947396885.1. Lineage (NCBI taxonomy): Eukaryota > Metazoa > Nematoda > Chromadorea > Rhabditida > Heligmosomidae > Heligmosomoides > Heligmosomoides polygyrus. The sequence continues at coordinate 10,113,034 of OX377205.1, forward strand.
TACTAAAACTGTAGCTGTGTACCGCCGTAGAATTGATTGGTCAGGTCATCATCCATCAATGGTTCGCGTCGTTCCGTAGCATTAACTCTTTAAACAGGCCCGTAGTTGTACTTGTGGCTACTGTGCCTGGAGTTTATTTAGGGACCAGCACGTCGCGTCACAAATTAAGATGGAATGCCGCAAAAGTACCGGTCGCGGAGGGTCGCATCAAAAACGTGGTCACGGCGTTTACTATTGATTTGACAGTGAGATCTACACTTTTTGACATGCAGGAGGCTTAGCTTGCAGGATCCCAAGTTGCTGCTTGCAGGCAACGAAAATTTCCTATATTTATGAATGCGTGAATTCAAGACATTTCTGTTCTCTGACATAGTGGTTCTGTTCTCTGAATTATTGCATTGTTTTCAGGCATTCCACTGTACCTTCTACAAGTTGTTTTGTGTTCTGCTGCTTTCTGTTGAGTGCCTCTTAGCTTTATCTACTTTTCTTGGTACTAAGCGGGCTTGTGCCCGCTATGTCGCGCTATCCGCCGCATGGCGGCGGCGCGGTCAGCCGGGCACGGCCCTCCATCAATAACGGCACGCCCCGTTCAAATGGATCAATCGTGCGAGTTCGCGCCATACTTTGAATTCGAAAGTAAGGACCAATGGCGTCAATGGGCCGGGGGTATTCTGCTGCTATTGATGGAAGGGCGTGCTCGCCCGACCGCCCGCCGCGATGCGGCGGATAGCGCTACATAGCGGGCACAAGCCCGCTTAGTACTTCTTTCTTAGGCCTATGTCATACCATCGCTCTTCGCTAGCGAAGGCGATGGACAACTAACATAATTGGGGAAGGGACGGTATCAGACGTTGTGGAGGGGCAGACGCCTGTAGCAGTTGTCCGATCCACCGCTAGCGAAGCCTCGCTGGCGGGGTGTCATACTTTCGAGCGATAAGGCATCGCTACCGATGCGACCGCGTCGCTGAGCTGAGCAGAGCGTCGGGCAGCATTGGTAGCGATGCTACGACGCAGCTGCACACAACGCTATTAACTGCGCGCCTATTCGCTAGCTTCACGCTAGCGAAGAGACTTCGCTCATCGCTCTGTTCGTCACCTTCGCTCGGGGTGAGCGAAGGTATGACATAGGCCTTACTGTTTTGCGAGTGTCCCAATCACATATTCACGTAAATGAATAAATAAATCTCTTCCGTCAACGGGCAGTCTGCCCCAACGCTTGTAAAATATCGAGAGCTCCCATATAAGCAGAGAGCGTTCCCAAAAGTTTAAAGTTCCGACTCCTATAGTTACATTTCCTTGCGCTTCAACTGTCAAAACAGCACCTTCATAGAATCTTCTTATCCGTAAGGAATACTTCTGTGCTACAAGGTTAGCATGGGGTCCTTCTACTGGGCTGACGATTCGATCGTTTCGTATTCACAGGCACGATGCTCCAACTTAGCTTTCGCTAATATAACAGAATTGCAGTGCAATCGTCATCCCACGGAAGTATTCAGGCCGTATGAGAAGCCTTATTCTGTAGCTAAGGCCGGGGGCATACTTCCATCGCCGCGATGCCATCGCGGCGCTCAGTTCATGGCCATTCCGCCGCACGCGGCCGAATAGTCAAAGAAAACCTCGCCGCGGCCGCCGCAACAGTGGCGGTCGGCATGCGCGATGGCTTCCCGCGCCCATCGCGGGCATGGCATACTTTTTCGCGCCGCGCGCGGTGTTTAGCGTTGATCCTGGACGGATCGCCGTCGCGCTCCCTTGCAGAGCGATGGGCGATGCGACGAGCACAGAGAAATTCAAATTCTTTCGCGTCGCTCTGCAAAACTCATCGCCGCGATTCAATCGCGGCGACGGGAAGTATGCACGAGGCCTAAGGGCCTGTTCATACTTCGGGACGACAGCTGACACTGGAGCGATAGGTCGGCACGGCAAATCATACGTATCGATTTTTACCGAGCGATCGCCCAGCAAAAATCGATACGCATGACTTTCCTGGAAATTCCTACAAATAGAATTCTTTGGTGTATTTAGTTGTTATGCTTTGTTACTGCACACAGCGTGTTGATCGACCGTTGATAGCACGTTAGCGTGTCCCCTTGACTGGATCATACAAGAATCTTGTTCCTGCTCCGATGGAATCATAGCATAGAAAAATGACGTTTAGTTGTTTCCTTTCGAATCATGTGCTCTACAGTAGTTTTTGATCGTTGCTAGTATTCAATTGGTGTTTCTCTTCAGCCGTCTGTGTTGTATTTTTTGTATCAAACAACCAGCTTTATTACAGTACGTCTGCAGCTTCTTTTCCCATGCAAATAAATTAATGTATCCTCTGTGTCCAGAGTCAGCAATAAACACAAAAAACCGCTGCTAAAGTAAGATTTCTTAACTGCAACTGGAGTGCTGCGAGGACAAATTTCAAGGCAGCATAAACAGCCAAGTTTTTACCTTTTTAGGAAAATATTTCAAAAAGTTATGAGAGGTTCACTGTTTCATTATATCCCGGATAACAATTACTTTTTGTTTTGTATGTTATGAGCTCCTTCGACGTTGTTATTATTAGCAAGAGTTCGAAACTGCACGTTCCTGTTGCACGTGTCTATCCGAGGGACTACTTTGGCTGCTTTGAAGGCTGCCTGCTTCGTTTTTGAAGCTTGAAATGGCTGCACTTGCGGCTTCGACAATCTTCCTGCGCTTTGTTACTTCAGTTTTCTCCTAATCTTTGCTACATGATCGCGATCGGCTATTCCAACGCTGATTTGCAGCTGAGCTGAGTTGAGGGGCTCAGCACGTGCATCTGATGTGCGTGTCACCGGGTTAGGTAACTAGGTGAAACGCTGGGATGCTCAACAAGACGCAAATAGATCATGGATGCGATGCTTTTTGGATCGCATGTGCGCTATCTATTTCATGTTGTGCTTGTAGCAATAGTTCGTCGGTGACCTTGAACATTCGGCTACATGTTCGAGTAATTTTTATGCTCCCCATCCTATTAATTATGTAATGTGTTGAAATCAAGAGCAGCGTCGCATCGACCAGCTCGTCGAAAATTGGGGAGTAGACCAGGTAATTCATCTCGCAGACATGTGCTGGACGACAAACATCATCGACCGAATTCTGCGGGAGGTCACAGGAACACTGTGACGTCCACCAACGCGTTGTCTTCTCGGTGAAAGCCCTGAACGAACGTTGTGACACTGCTCGTATCCCTCGAGCGGCAAAGAGCCATTGGAGCACTCTCGCACGCGACAGCGACGAGTAGATACGTTGACGCGGCTCGTTCGAGCAACAAAATCACCGACGGATCGGCAGGTGGTACAGGTGCTAAGTCATTCGATGACGAGCGGAACTGCGAATACTTGAAGGGACCTCTGGTGCCTTGGCTAATATCCTCGTCTTACCTTGGTATGGTGCTCGAAGCGTCTTACAGTAGCACTGCCATCATTCTGCCAAGACATAGATGGGCATGGAGGATTAGATCAAGTGGTTCTAATATGTAATAAGAACCCTAGCGCCAGAAGTGACACTGGGTACTCCTCTTCCTCTTGCTGTTCTATCCGCTGTCTGTCAGATTTGGCTGAAAAGATCCAGTAAACTTCTCCGATTTTCGACAATAATTGGATGCGTGGAAGAGCAGTAAGAAGAGGCGTTCCGAATCAAGGCTCGTGCTTCAGATTTCCCGCCAAGACCAACCAGGCCTTCCATACATTCGGCTCGGATGCCCAGTGTAAATGTAACATTGCGGAGGATAAAGCAGCATCGAAGTTGCCTTCACAATATCCCGTAGAAGTATAGTGTGTGGCCCTTCCAAAAGGTGTCGATCAATGCTATCCTTTATCCTTTAATCGATAACTGACTGTTTTCGTTGAATAATTGTAGGGGTTTTAATGGTAGCCCTGCCTTTAGAAGACCTTTAGCAGAACTGCTAAGCATGATCAATCAACCGATTGATGCTTATCGATAGTTACAAACTTTTGGAAGAGCATAACCGTCACTGGCAGAAACTAGATATCGGCGATGGGTACTTAGGATATAGGTAAAAAGATTCCCGTGTGTATTACGGAGATATTAACCATGATAGTCGCCTATCCTCTACTTTCCATCATTAAAGATTCATTGCTTCCCAGTTAGTGATAATACTTTGCGCCACCAGGCTTCACATTCCCAAGTTCAGATGGTTGCTAATAATAGAAAGATACCCATGTTAACGTTCGTTCACTTAATTTGTTAACAGTTTTGCTCAACGGTTCACGTTCAAAATGGAGAACAGCACTCAATACCGTCCCTACTTTGAATGGTGGTGAGCCTCCATCGAGGATTACCGCATTCCTAGCAAGGGAGGCCGGAACTTTACCGGAACAGCATTAATGAATATAATGAGCAATAAATCCGTTAGACTAAAGGAATAAGTCAGCTTGCTTTTTGCACAGTCTATTAGGTTGTTGCGAAATTTCCCGCCGTTTTTTGAATGTGCTTTTTTCTCACCAACGCTACCTTATAGCAACCTGTCTTTTGTTCACATAAAGAGGTCAGGTGTGTACAAGTTTAGTATTATTGCTAGCTACTCACTCTCTCATTACTCCTTCTAGATAAATGGAGCTTTCGAAGGAGTACATCCGAGGTCTCTTATTGCATGATTTCAAATTTGGTGAGTCAGCAGCTGCTTCATGTCGTCGCATCAATGGTGCATTTGGGGAGGGCACAGTGTCCGATCGCACTGCACGAGAATGGTTCGCACGCTTTCGCAGAGGTGAGTTCAACCTTCAAGATTCGTTCAGGTCAGGACGTGAATCCGATGTCGAGAACGACCGATCGCGACAGCTGGTAGAATCGGACCCACGGCGGACTACTCGTGGACTTGCGCAGGACTTGGCTGTGCACTATGCCACCATCGCCAGGCACCTACATCAGCTGGGTAGAGTGCATAAGTTGGCACAGTGGGTTCCCCATTACCTCTCCGAATGCGACCGCCTGCGACGTGCTGAGGGACCATTCAATTGCTCTCGTACAAGAGCACAGATAGTTGGCTGAAGTCCATCATGACAGGAGATGAGAAGTGGTGTTATCTACTATGGGCTGCTGGCTCGTTACGAAACTCTTACAGTGGACTTGTACTGTCAGCATCTGAACAGACAGGCCGCCAAGATCGCAGAAAAGCGTCCGGATCATAGCAATCCAATTCTTGCACTACACGACCACACATTGCAAGAATGACTCGCCAAAAGCTTCTCGACCTTGGATGGGAAGCGCTCCCTCACCCACTGTACAGTCCAGATATTGCCCCAACAGAGTACCACTTCCTGTCCCTTTCCAAGCCCATGCGAGGAAAAACGTTCGATGACGAGGATGACACGGAACGCTGGCTGGCTGGCTTTTTCGAATCAAAGTCAGAAAAGTTCTAGGCTGACGGGATCGGGAGTCTGCCTGAAAGGTGGAGAAGAGTGGTAGAACATGATGGCGGTTCTTTCGTTTCTTAACGTGTTTCGCTTTCTTTGTAAAACTAAAAAAATGTGGTGTCGTGAAAATGGCGAGAACTTCTGCAACAGCCTAATAATACAATCTGATTTTGCCCTGTCCAATTAACGGTAAGGGGTGGTCACGTGAAAAAGAACGCTCAAAATCGCACCACTAAATTACATCGTGTATCCAATCATGGCCTAAGAAAGAAGTATTTGCAATACTCAAAACGGATCTTAGATCGATCCTAAATCGTTTACTGTTCGACCAACAAATAACCAAATATGAAAGAAGGAAAAATGCGCTCCAATTGCGTTCATTGAAGATCTGTCAAGATGGTCGATAAATGTTTACGAAATTCGAGGTGATATCCAAAGCGCAGTACTTTTATTACAATAGTTTTTTATTTGTGCATGAAATAATTACTTCTGAAATTCCCCATTATTTAGCTGAATGACAGTTCTCAACTCGAAGTTCTTAGCTGCAGGGAACGCCCGTCTGTCTGTTTCTAAATGCTCGCGATCACTACAGTGTTATCTTTCAAGGAATGTCAGACCAACACATAAAGGTTTGTCCGTCGATGACGTTGTATCCTTCGACATGGAATATGAGAGCAGATTACGCAGCTGGTCTTGCAGGCTAGAAGATTTCAGCGGTCTTTAAAAAATGATGCAGAAAAATCACTCGTGCGCGAGGCACGCCGTTAGGCCTATTGGAGCACTTGAACTGGCAGAAAAAAATGGTAATCGGGTACCAAAATTTGCGGCAAATATTGCAAACGGTGATTAAACTCGATCACCGGCTTCTCCATGGTCTTCCAAACTTTCTTCACGGTATGCGACTGTGTGTTGCGAAGCAGTACGCCATCTCTAGAAGCCTGCCAACGTCCCCTCGCGGCATGTCTACGCTGACTAAAGCTGTAGCTGCCACACATGCTCGATGTTGGTGTTCTCTCCAAGTTCGTTCTTGGAACTTCTTCAATCGCCGAATATATCCTGCTTCGGAGAGCAGCCCATCACGGTTCACTGCAACCACTGAATTGAAACCACCCACTGGCGTGTGATCCGTGCTGTGAGCATAGCAGGCCCACTTTTTGTTTCCAGTGGCCAGTTTGAAGATACAGTCGGATAATCTTTCAAGATTCTGAAGCTATCCTCGGTGCTGTTCCAACAAACTCATGGGTGACCCTTCCTTTTCTTCTGGTCTAAATCGTGATACCTTTCAAGCCTTCCAATCGTATTAGCCTTATGGTTAGAGGACAACATTTCTGTTACAGGATAGCGGAGACTGCCATAAGAGCTATATTTTAAGGGCTCTCGGAGGACAGCAAAATTTACTATAGTCTGAGCATGCTGGGCGTGTTCCTTCTTCGTGGTCAATTGGCCTTTGCGTAGCACTTCAATTTCGACCTGACCTCTTCGTAAAATAAGCAGCGGCGAGATAGTGTTGGAAAGACATTATCCTACTGTATATAAAAGGGTTAGTCCTTCTGCGTGTGTCTCTCAGGCCTGTGTAAGCCCGTGAAACTTGCCGAACCTGTGGAGATGACCTGCATGTGCATGTGAACCGTATCACCAACATCCTTGCCATGTCGTATTTTCGCAACTCCAAAGGTCGGAAAATATTCCCGTGGTTCGCCATGAGGGTTATTTGGGGTCCATCTGACACCCGCTTTTGAAATTTTGGACGATAACAGTGGACCTCCGTAGGTAAGCGTGGTAGAATCAGAAAATTTTGTCGTGAGGCTATTTAGGAAGCTGACCAGGAATATGACACGTCCTTGAAATTTCAACTGACTGCGGGTGATCTCGATAGAAATGTGGACTAGGTCAGGATAGTTCCTATACAAGTTATTGAAATACATTAATGACATCTTCTTCAATGTCATTTTGTTGTACACCATTTCGTATCTTAAAGCAGGGAAATAAGTTGAGAAATAAGTCCGAAGGAGTGAGAAATAATGGGAAACAAGTCCGACCGAGTAGACGACGACACGGTCTTTTACATCGCCCTTTGCTGTCGTTGTGCCAAAAAAGGACCTTACATTTGTGATCAGACAACCAAGGGCGAAATTCATCAACGTTACAGCGGTGACATTTAACAGCCGATTCACAATACAACGATCTTACAGAGCTACCGAGCTTCGGACGCCGTATCTTTTGCAGGGAATTTCACAGAGATTTCACCATAACGATTGCTGTCAGTCGCGTTATCTGCGTTTTCGCCTGTGATTTCTCTGTTAGACTGCTGTAAGTCATTAAGGAATCTCGCCCCAGGGATCAGTTACCACTCCCCCGTCTTTTATCCGGGTTTTGAGGAAATTCATGCATAGCCTCCGCTACACAGTCCTCAGTAACCCGCCATGGTCTACCCTGCTCCATTGTAACGCTAAAAACGGATCTCATATTTGTGATCAGCGTCTTAACTAATCCGGTAGCCTAATTTTGGGGCGGGGGGGGGGGGGGCGGATAGTTAATCCGGACATTTTCACCTTCCTTCACCCTACTTCCCGTAGTTGATCGAACTCAGATCGTGAATAGCACACTAAATGACCTTTAGTAAGAGTATGAGCGAAAGTTTTTCAATCTCTGTAACCGTAAAACTACAATGGTGCCTAAACTATCCATCTCAAATTGACTTTTCTTTTCTGAGGGTCATCGTAGGATATGTAACAATCTATCAATGTCGGCTGCTGTAAGGCACCTTTCGCACAGAAAGCGTGTAAGATAGAAATGACAAGATAATTTCTAATCTACAGTTCATCAATTAAAAAAGTAGCAGTGTACTTGATATCAATAGGCAAGATTCGCATCTCCGCACATTTGGATGGGCTTCACAGCAATTAACGAAGACCGATTCGCAACGATTCTGGGCGAACCCCCACTCAGCATTCTCTCCAGCTCACCGCTAGCTGCCAATAAGCAATCGGGAAGGTGGAAATTCACGATATAAGAGGCATAGCACCACTTACACAGTGCCTTAATGGTGGCAGGCAGAGCGAAGACTAACAAATGTGGCGGTACTTTGAAGAAAAAACGCTCAATTACTTACATCTCACCCAATGAAAATAAGAAACTCCGCTACGTAGCAAACCATAAAACTGCCCATACATGTTAACCAGAGTAGAACTGCTGGATTTCGTGACGATAATCTTGAGAAATTAGGCGATTTGTAAATGATAGATGTCGTCGCAATACTTGGCACGCCAGTTCAGTTCGCAGTAGATCCAGTGTCATCAGCAGAACTCGCACCACGCGCTGAGTATTGAGCGTTGCCTCTAGTTTCCCCATCTCTTGCAAACATTATTAGTTGAAGAAATGCATAACTAAGGAAAGACATATTCTTAGTAGGACTGGATCGCTTCTAATGATGAAAGGTTTAACAATGCAGCACTCTCGAAGTTCCTACAGTGGCAGATATTATGCGTCGATTGCAGAAGGCCTATGTTTTAAATTTTTAGCAATTTTTCCATTCCGATCGTTCCATCTTTAATAAGCTGCGAAATCATGGCACGTCAGCAACAAACACAAGTCAAACCCCACACTAAGTTGCAAGATAGACGCCCTTAACTGTTCGTCTGCCTGGTTGTCTTCGGTGTCTCCAAAACCCGCGGCTGTTACTAAGAAGATAGATTATCGGCACTTTCAAAGCTAGGCCGCAACGTGTCCTGTAGGTGAGAACTGCGAACACCCCTCAGCTCGTACCAACCGTGAGTGTCTTCGGCTGTCCTTCTGACGGTTGCCACAGCGCGAAGCCTGCTTCACTGGGTTGTCTGCAGTCACTACATCTCGAGGACATTGATCACTAGCCCACAGAGTACCATAGAAGCATGCGAAGGAATGATGTTAGAAAGTGTTGCACCGAAGATGGAACAAAGAAATACTCGAAAATTGGAGTTGTTCTCTTCGCCCTTCATATAGCTGAGAGACTTCAAAAAAACCAGATGTGACCGGAGGTGGTGCGAAATCGAAATGTGCTTCTCGAAAATATTTGATCAGCAAATTGCTAGTGCAATTTTAGCTGTGTTCCTTATCAATTGAAGAATCACTTATGTGCTGTCACATACAGCACCTCAAGCACATTTCCAACTTATTTGATATCAAATTATGTGATCTCGTAAAACTACTTATAAACTTGACCGGTAAATGAAGTCATGACGTAAACCGCACGATTCCATTCTGGCAAACGGTACTTCTTCACTTCTACTACCCGTGCGGTTCCGAACACGCATTTCCCCGCCATCCTAGCTGGATGGCCACCACAAGACTTTCAGCAGAACTGTACGAGAGGCTCCGCCCTGTTTCTCTCGCATCATTGGCATCTTCACCTAGCCGTAACAAACCCAGATATCTACCTAGTTTTGTATTGCATATCTATCCGCGCGTATTCCCTCGTTTTGAAAGTTTTCGACGAATTCTGCGGATGTCGTGAAGTGTTTGAATCTGCTCGATTTGCACCAAATCCCGTTTCAGAGTTTCTCGGGCATGGAAATGAAATCAAAAACGATGTGTTAGGAGTTTCATCGTCAATTCTACTTATCTAAAATGACCCACTTGGAACTCGCATCATCATTTCGATAACTCGAAGAAATTGGAAATATGCAGCAGTCGTTCCGTAATAAGTGTGTAAATGAAATCAACACTCAGACCCCATGTTTTGGTGCGTTTGGCACTATAGCCGAAATGCAGTGGCTATTTCACTAGGTTGACCAACTCAGACCCCATGTTTTGGTGCGTTTGGCACTATAGCCGAAATGCAGTGGCTATTTCACTAGGTTGACCACCCTCCCCAACCTTCTCAACGATGATGTGATCGACAGAAAATGTTAAAATAAAAACGCTGGTCATCGACACCGCTGCTTGTGCATGTACATCTATGCCTGCTGCAGCTAGGTGGAGCCACTGAATATGGAAGAGAAACAGAGTGGACTTAGTAGAATTGCACTTTCTGTACTTATTCGGAACTAGTGTCTGTGCAGTGATACGTGAATAACCAAACGCTGGTGTTGCCGAGTAGCTGAAGAATTCCCATTTAAAAAATTGAGGTGAGAGTGAAGCACTCTCAACGTCTGCAAATTTACATAAAATTGCGAACTCTGAGAATGAACCAAGCTATTATCCAACTAGTACAGGTCCAACTTGTGTCAGCATATGTCACAGCAGCTCATAGTGCCATCCGAGATGGCATCCAGGCCAATTTTTTCGAAATTTCATGACATTTAAAATTCCAGACTTATCAAGTAGCTCGCTATAAGCACCTTGATCTAAGTCTATGGCACAGTAGCCCATCAATAAGGATCGAATACAACAGATGCATTTGACATGAAATGAATGCACGGCTTATCTTGCTTCTAAATGTCCCCTACATATTACTTATCCTTGTTTATGGTACCGTGTGGTAACGAAACGGCACACGAGTATCTCTTGATCATAAATGTTCCAGACAAATTCATATTTCAAACGAAATTTCGCTACGATTCCTACTTCTTTACAAGTCGTGAGCCTAAAAATATGAGCGCGGTTTTTATTCACGTTTAATATGCCCTGATAAAGTTCAATTCCATAGGTTGCTAAGCTTTAAGGAACTCTGTCGAACCTGTTAGATAAAACATTTGTTTACTGTTTAAACAGCTTTTTTTTTTAAATACGAATGTAGTGTCTGTATTTTAGCTCTACTTATGAAGCGAATGAAGCCCCTCCTTTGTTAGACAGAATCACGCCACTTCCAAGGACTGATCGATCGCAACCTTGTAGAGATCGTCCTACTTGACTTACCCTAGCGAAAGCTAGTGTGCACTAAAATCAGAGTGGTGAAGCTACTTTTTCCACACTACATCTATCGTTCAGCAGACATTTAGTTGCGGACCCGTTTATTGACTTAGCATCAAAATTTGTAATTCACCACTCTATTCTCGCTTCGGCCGCTCGACGAATTGTTGTCATGTTCGCACCAGATCGCGGTCAGCAACGGAATTTAAGCAGACGAGTGCTTCCAATCGTGCCTTCCTTTCCCAGTTCCCTGATAAACGGCAAACATTCATAGCTTCAGGGGACAGATTCTTCAACCACTTACCTTCTTCTAACGGTGAAACCACTGCCAATCCTGATACTGATGAATGTCGTATCAGAGGGTTTGGCGGTATTCTCACCGTTAGAGGGCGGTAAGCGGTTGATAAATCTGGCCCAGATGTCACTAGCATGCAGGAATTTCGAGGTTATCCTCCGGATTGTTTCAGCCGCTGCAGTCAAAGAGAATTCCGTGCATGACGCACCATCTCCCCAACTCTTGGAGAAACAGTTGAGAGTACACCATGATGTGCAGTGACGTGAGAAATACAGCTATGGTGGTTTTTGTTACTGTATATAGCATTCAATCTTTGTTAGGGTCAACAGTATGCTGATATTTACCTATTCAGCAGCAGCATCGACCTCTAGCATTTGGAGATACGTGTTGGCGCGTCAGCATGTTCAGTTGTAAACTTTAACAGGGCTGCAACGACCATGCTATGTTGCAAATTATGAACTAGAAGTTGTGAAAGAATGCTGCTCAGGTAACCTTAATGACATTTAATGTATCCCAAGATCGTTGGAGTTTATGCGCAACCGCGCTAGCAAACTGGTTACTTACAGCTTCTCGCTGAGACGCACTTTTCAATACATTGTTTCAAATGTCATATTCGCAAGTTCGGCGTATCGGAACGAACGCTTAGTTAACCAATTCGGACGTCTTAAAATGCGGAAATCCTTGTAAAACTATGCTGAATTGTATACTTTATCAAGTACTACTCCGCGTTTATTTGAGCAAGTCAGCTCAGACCTAAGTTAGTCTTTGGAGTAGTGGTTCTGTCTCCAACATCTCGATACAACGGGTGAGTGCTGATAGGTCGTTTCTGGGAGGATGTCGTGGATGCTCCGTTCGATCAAGCAGCGCTGGTGATGTAAGACGTAGCAGCGCTGCCCGGAATGCAGATGGTGCAGGCTCCTCCCTGGCTCAGAAATTTTGATCGCAACTAAACGTCCTTCTAAGTAGCTGTTTTTCCGTCCAAGACGTACAGCTCTACGATAACCTACTGGTTTCACCAGTTCAAATTGCATTGGCGATCCTAGCAAGCTGCCGCTTCCTCGTTGCAATATTTGCTAAGTTGACAGCTACACGACGAGGATTGTGGGGCGTCTTTGGCAGCAGAGTAGAGGCCCAATTGCGAACAGCTGTAGAACGGGCATAACGGGATATCCGTCGAAGTCCAGGATGATCAAAATTGTGTCAACTGTCCACTGCTTCGAGCGTTAATAACCAGAAAGTAAGAGGTTGTTGCGCGACGATCCTTGGAAATCTTTTTAAATGGTCCGGAGAAGTAGACCCTTGGAAGTGGTGAATCACCACTACGAGAAAGTTCCGATTCCGTATCAAAGCGAATGCATACCGACAACATACCGTCATCGGATGAGATCATTAATATTCTTCCTATCAAACTTTTTCGCTCTCAATGCAAACAGCAAGAAATCCCTCTTGCCGTCGGAACTGTTGGTTGTCTTGTTTTCAGGTGTCATGCACCTATATGATAGTATTCGGTTAAATCACTACATAATTTTAGGGCGCAAATTTGCCCGATGACAACGTCGAGAAATTCGGATTGAGTAGTGTTATAGGGGTGTTTCTGTGACATGATTTAGTCACAATTCCTTTCATTTTCGAGATTAAATAAAATAATTGAAATGATACAACAAGGAGCAGATTGCAGAGTCGATAGATGCAGCAGAGTCGAGGGATGAGAAGCATGTGAGATGAGGACTAAAGTTGAAGATGATGGTACGCAACGACCTCCAAGGTGCATTATCCATGCAAGGTTGCATACAGTTCTTCCTTTGAGAGGTAGAGTTAGAAATATGACAACAGACTTGCGCTAGAAAAATCTGGAGCTAAGTCAGTGCTCACAATCATAGTAAGCAAACAATAATTGTACCCACTACATATGTAGTTGTAGTGACTCGCATCACCACTGTACATTATTTCATAACGCTCGTTAAACGCAACTGTTTTGTACTGAACTTTATATATTAGGGATATCACGGGCAACATGTAATAGCTGTCCTTCATCGAATAGACAGTATAGTGGAGGAAATGTAAAGTATTAGCATTATTCGTCAGCAATAAATGTATATCTCTCCGTCTTTAATGCGGGGTTTAATAGTGCTATCACGAGTCTGCTGCTCTCGTTTAATATTGACATTGGCGTCTGATATTGTCATGACGTGGTATTGTGAAGTTCACATGAGCAGTGGACGTGATACCTTTCGTGGAACGACGTCGAAAACATATTTTGATATGTGCATTGTTTGAATGGAAAATGTTCTCGTGGAGCCCATCAAAAGAACAGCCAAACTTAGAAATCTGGACAGATTAGAAAAAGTGAAGTGAAGAACAGTTAATTCAGGTGTAGTATCACGTAGAAATGGAGTAGTCTACCAGTTCTACGCGTTTGTCCATTTTCCTTAGCCCTTAATTACTTAATTTTAATTTTAAGAAACCTCGACCTATAGCCGCATCGGTAAGGTAAGCGGAGTTGTAGTTTGTTGAGTAACAGCAAGAAAGCGTGAGCTTGTAAGAGAGGCTAACGGTGTTCGAAACTCCGTGAAAGAAAGAGGTCAATCCTTCAGGTTGCAAGTCTAACTTAATACGAACCTCCTCTCCATGTATTTGTCCACGATCGCGTCGCATTGCTTGTCTCGCGTCTTCATCGGTGGCGAACCCAATGAATGCATCGCCATCATCTCCTCCTACTATGTGTACGGCTCCGTCGGGGATTCGTAGACCATTGAAGAAAGCTCGAACATCGGCCGCGTTCGCCGACAACGGCAACAATTGCAAGCGAATTATTACCGACATCACGCACTCTCTGCTGTATTCTATTCCCTCTTCAGAACTGCTGTGTAATCAATGCTGGTTGCGCTCTGAAAACGAACATCCCCGACTTTAACAAACATGGATTGTTTCATCAATTTAAAGATGTTTTTCTCTTCGAAGGCGAGAAACTGATTGCAAAATTTGCATTGTCGTGAATAAGATGAAGGGTTTCGTCGCGATGAGGGCCCCTTTTACGAGTGCGATAGCTTTGCAACACCACGAAAGACGACATGAAAAAATCGTGCCAAACTGGGAAGGAACGAGTCGTTTCTCGGGCAAAAACGAGCTGGGGACCATGCAGTCGAACGTGGCCGTTGGCGAGCATCACAACTACCTACTAGAGACGAAAAATGCAAGAAAATACTAGGACGACAACCAAACCGTGTGCCGGCGACGATCGATGGCGTCGGGAATGCGGGTCGACGGGCGCAGCGAGGACGTGCAGCGGTCGCGTCGCGGTCCGATATCGATCAAAACGTGCACACGTGTCTCGTCAGGCTAAAACGTGGTAGGCCCTTATCACGAGGTATGCGTGGGTCGCGGCACTCATTCAGAGGCCCTAGGATCTTCTGGCAGTAGGCCAGTAGGCCTACGGGTCGGTTACTTCCTAGGGATACGTCCTATGGTGTGGTTAGAACCAGGGTCAACATTTCAAGGAACTAACGACAGAAAGGTCTTCCATCTGTTGGCCAAGACTGTCACCAACCATAGATTAACTAAGTTATGCCAGGCGCGGTTGCGCAGTGGAGGAGGCGCCGACTGTCGTCTGCATCCGATACCAGGTTCCTGATTTGGCTTTCCCGCCCAGGCCAACCAAGCCTTCCATCTCTCCGGGGTCGGTGAATTGGTACCAGACTTGTCTGGGAAGGACAAAGCGCTGACTTGTTCATCGGCTGGCCACAGCAAGTCATTCATTGTATGGCCAAATATGCATTCAAATCGCCTCACCGACATCCCGTAGAACTAGAATGCGTGGCGCATCCCAAAAGGGATTCAGTAACGCCTCCTTTATCCTTTGTCCTTTAAAAGTTATGCCAAGATCTATTGAAAGCCAGACATGGATTAACGACATTTCCGTTAAAGGCGGGCTGGATTACTTGTCAATTTTTTTCATGAAATTTAACGGAATTTTGAACTGATTTTCACGCAAAACGGCTCTAGGGGTCACTGTGTAAGGCAGCCGGTGCAGGTCAAATTGGGACAGGATCTTCGTGGTGCTCTTACAAGATTCGTGGGCACCACTGTACGTACATTCACGACCGGGGAGACATCGAAAACAATTTTTGGCACTAAGGAGGCTGGTGCCCGCAGCACACCGGCAAGGTATCTTAAGTCGGGGTAACTTAGATCAGCCAGACCCCAGAGTTCCTTCCTTTGCCTAGTTCTGTGCTCTCTTCTGACCTCTTACTGGAGGGGGGGATTACTTGACTCTCTTATGAGGGATTGATTATTTGGTGCTCGTCACGAATCCGACATGTTTTTGAAATTTCTGCCGGTTACGGTAGGCTGCGATAGGCATGGGTGACAAAGGTTGTCGAGGACATAATTAAAGGATAAAAGACGGCGTTACTCCATCCCTTTTGGGATGCGCCACGCATTCTACTTATACGGGATGTGGAGGCGACTTGAATGCGTATTTGGCTATACAATGACTTGCAGTGGCCAGACGATGAATCCTCCCAGACAAGTCAGGTACCAATTCACCGACCCCGAAGGGACAGAAGGCTTGGTTGGCCGGGACGGGAATTCCATAATTAGGCCTATTTTATTCTTCGGGGACGCATCGCCAGCGGCGTCACCAAGAGCTCCGCAGGAGGTGTTATACTTCCGTCGCCGACGTCATCCAAGGGTGGTAGAAAAAGCGCTCCGATGGAGTATTTTGATTGTGGGTTAGTTCTTCGTTCCCGGTACTGCCATCATCCCATCGGACCTCGAACTATGAAATCGAGACGTGCAAAAACGCCCGTCTTGTGGACACCAACAGTGCCATTTTTACTTGCAACGTTCTTTTATGGTTAGTTTCACAACCATTGCCCAATACTGTGCGAAAATCCGTTCAGCTTGGTGGAACGCTGAGTGTTTGAAGAGGGAGTGGGAGCCTAATCCTTACGTTCCCTTCGCTTCTCTGTCGTTCTCACCCGTTTTACTCGCGTTTTCTAGGCCTTTTCGCTTTCTTGCGGAGCAAGGAACACAAAATAAAGCTGTGAAGGAAACTGAAAACGTGAAGAGAACGGTAAGAATTGCGAAAAACTGATACGGAGCAGCCAAAATATGAAAGACGGCCTTGAAACAGAAAATTACGAAACGGCGGTAGAGAAACTGATTTAGATAAGTAGTGTTTCCTCGCTTTTCGAAATGATACTGCAAACCTCTACGAAGAGCTTTTTGGAACAATTTTTTTTTACAATTTACATTAAATGAGGTTAAATTTTCCGGTGAATTCTGAAAGTTCCGATTAAATTTAATTTCAATGCGATTTAACGAAAAAGGACTTTGCTAAACTCCAATAAAGAAATTTAACGAAAATGCTGGTAAATTCGTTAAATCGGTAAATCAATAGTCGTTAAATGCTCAGCACTGCTCCTACTTCTATTAGTACACTGCGATCCAATGCTCTCTTGCCGACGACGTCACCGACGCCGCCACAGAATCTGTCGACGTCGCCGATGGTACTGACGATGTCTGTGGCGTCGGCGACGTCGGTGACAGGCTGTCGGTGACGGGTCGCAGCGTCGGCGACGCTATTTCATTCAAATTTCAAATTTTCTTTCAAATCCGTTTTCATTTTTTCAAAATTTTATATTTTCAAAAATTTATATTTCAAAAAAAATCCGTTAGTTTTTTTGCAAGTTTCAATACAATCTATGCATTTTTTGTTTTATGCAAAAAGAACGGTTTTAAGCTTATCTTGAAATTCCAGAAAGCAGCAATTTTAGGGCATTACAAGAAGAGCTGCACGTGGCAGCGCAGTTGGCGCCGGTGCACTCGATTCCGGGTTCTTGGTTCGAATTTTCCTCCCAAGCGAACCGAACCTTCCATCCCTCCGAGGTCCATTAATTGATACTAGACTTGTCTGGGAGGATACACTGACTTGGCAATCGTGTGGCTATCAATGGTAATTATATGGGCCAAATACGCACACATTCAAATTGCCTCTACGAAATTTCGGAGGAGTGATTTCCGATTTTTTTCTTTGATTCCTGACGCATCCCAAATTGGATTGACCAATACTCACCTCTACCCTTATTTATTTTTATTTTTGTGACTAACATCCCAAATATCTAACTCATCCCCGCTGCCCACGTCTAAGATAAGGTTTGGTGGAAATAATTTTTCCGACCTCAAGACCTATGAGGATGCAATAATGTCGCGATCCAATCTGTCCTAGTCCACAGACATCACGGGTTGCTCTGCCTGTGTTCCCTCCTCTGAGTTTGTCCGAGAACTGGAACTTTGACACGGTATCTCGGGGGCAGATTCGTAGGAGCAGGATGGTGGAGCAATTTTCTGAGAGACAACTGCAACTTTGTAGCTGCCCTCCCAAATAGAAGAGGTCAAGAGAATCACTCCCTCCAGGGGCCGGATTCATCAACGACTTACAGTAATTTAACAGAAAACAGAAAACAACAGCCGAAATCCCTGATAGCGAGGCTTACCGCTCACCATATCGCTTAATAAGCCGCGCTATTAGGGATTTCGGCGTTAATTTTCTCTGTTAAATTGCTGTAATCGTCGATGAATCCGGCCCCAGGTTGTGGTGATTCGTTCACGATGAAGACAATTACACAATACTCACCTATCAGTTTCAACACTATAATGGCATCACTTCCTTCAAAGGAACAGAGTTGTCAGGGGAACTGCTCACTATTGGAGTTTGTTCTGTTTAACCTGAAATGCGTGTCAGCTTTAGAACATGCACTGAAACATACACCAGAGTTACAACAACGCGAAATACGGGAGGGGATGTGCTCCCTCTCAGTAGTGGATATCCTACTATATACCTTCTGTATTAGAATCTGGAGAACAGTTGTTATGAGCGCAAGGTAAAATCGCGTTGTAGATAACGGATATATACCATTTTCAGGCCGAATTGGACACTTTTCAAATCAAATTGAACTCTTTTCAAACCAAATTGGACACTTTTCAAACCAAATTGGACACCCTTCTAAGCTCGCCTAAGACTTTTGAAATCAAGGAGAATTTTTCTGAGTTGAAACAACCTTCATACAGGTTGAACTAGAAACCCAATAAGATGGTCAGAAAAAAAAATTGTTCAAGAAAAATTTAGAATAACTTTTTTCTTGATTTTTTCTACTTTAGCTGACCGAATGAGTGTAATAATTTTGTAAAATTTTTACTTTTGGAGAAAAAAGAACAAATTAAATTTTGTTTTAAAACGCAGCAAAGCAGCAGCCATATATTGCCCTAAAAGACCAGATTGCGCCATGCACTTTAAAAGCTCGTCGCGATTTTTATTTGACTGATAGTGTAAATGCTGCTTAAATGGGGCAACAAGGGTGCGTTCTTAAAAATTGCATTTGTTGCATTGTCTACAGTTTTTGTCCGAGGAAACTTTAAGTATGATTTCTTTAAACCTTTAATTCACTTGCCCAATAAGTGAACACTTTGTTTGAAATTTTATAATTTTACAATTGCTAAGAACGTACATATCTGTGCTCCATGTAAACAGCATCTACACTATCAATCAAATAAAAATCGCGACGAGCTTTTGGAGTGTATGGCGCAATCTGGTATTTCAGAGCATTATATGGTTGCTACTTTGCTCCGCTTTAAAACAAAATTTAATTTGTTATTTTTTCTCCAAAAGTAAAAATTGTATAAAATTATTTCACTCATTTGGGCAGCTAAAGAAAAAAAAATTCAAAAAAGTTATTCTAAATTTTCCTCGGACAAAGAGTTTTTCTAACCATCTTATTGAGTCTGCAGTTCAACCTGTATGAAGGTTGTTTCAACTCGGAAGAGTTCTCTTTGATTTCAAAAGTCTTAGGCCAGCTTAGAAGAGTGTCCAGTTTGACGTGAAAAGTGTCCAATTTTATTTCAAAACTATCCAATTCGACCTGAAAATGAAATAAACAATGAAGCTACATAGTGTAGATATTCTGTCCGATACTGAGATCAGATAACGGAAAGAAAAGTAACCGCAGTAACGACGAAAAATCTTTATTGACATCAATTCACCCGTAAGTCAAAAACATTCATAACAACTCAGTTTCACATATGTACAGCTAACGTATTCAATGAGTGGAGACTAGAACTCTGCTCTTAGTGCCTTATTTTGTCCATGTGTTCACTGTGTCCATTGATGCGGCGTAAAGAGACCACATAATTAATTAACAGCACGAGAAAGAACAGCCTTGGGAGGAGAAGACGCTTTAGACGGCGTGGAGTTTTGATCATCGTCTGAATAAAAAAAATATTTAGCTCGACCACTAACCATCCAATAGCATCCAAAACCTCGACATATTGAGGAGAAAACCAAAGTCTCATTTTGATAGCGGATATTACCTTTATTAAGTAGATTTGGAACATCTTTCGTATGATGAGGTAAAGATAACGATGAAGCTTCTGAAAGCAATCCTTAAAAATCAACTGTGGCAATCTCTAAGCTCCAAGCAAAGTAGTAAACTTGTTCAAAAAAGAAGACGAAAGCTCACCTTTCTCGAATGTTTCCATCATAGCTGTTCCAAAGATCTTTCCACAGCTTTGAATAGTACTGAAAAAGCAATAAGATAAATCTTCCAGGAATAATTCAGCTTTTCGCGTAGAATCCAACCTAAGCAAAGATCGTAAATGTCGATCCTTTTTCATCATTCGGGCGCTACCAATCAGTACAAACTGCCGCTTTGCTCGGGTGATGGCCACATTAAGACGGCGCTCATTTTGAAGAAATCCAATAATCTCTGAAAGAAATTTATTGCGTTGAAGGCATTATTGTGCAGTAAGTAGGTGGACAAATAATGAGACCATGATAAGAGAATCGCATGGAAAGTAAAGGTAGGAACATTAAGCAAGCTATTTCACTGATAAAAGTTACCTAAAAGACTTTAGAAGGATCTTACTGGACTATTAGGGTAGGTACTTGCTTACCTATGTGAACCCCTCCATCATCACTTTGTGTAGGCAGAATCTTGACATGTGGTGCAGGTGGCTATCATTCACTACTAGCTTTAGCTTCTAGGTCAACTAAGCCTTCTTTCCATCATTTCCTATTTCGGCAACATAGGGCTTGTTACCCTCGTAGCAGAAAATGCTACACCTCGATCGTACAAGATTTGGGAGCTGTTACATTTTCAAGCTCAGCATGTTGTGGTATCTTACCATAATGAAAAGATAAAGGAAAAATGGCTTTAATCGATCTTTTTGGGATGCGCCAGGCATTCTACTTTGACGGCATGTCGCGGAGCCACTTTGGGTATTTTGTATTTTGCATGCGCAATGAATTGCAGTGGTGAGCTGATAGACAAATCAGTATTTCATCATTCCCCAATAGCCTGGTACCAATTCACGGACCCCAAAGGGTTGGAAGGCTTGGTTGGCCTGGGCGGAAAACTCGAACCGAGAAACGAATTGGATGCACGCAACAGCCGCCGCCTCCTCCAACTGCGCTACCACGCGCCATGTTGCCAGAATGGTCTGAGCAATCATTCCACATCTCGCAGTGCACTCCATGTTCGACTCTCGATGAACCTTGGCATCTTTGATGTTGCAGTAGATGAGTAGTTTGTTCAGCGTAACCAAGATTAGTACAATTCTTTATTGCGGCTTACGCTTCAGCGTCGTCGCCTTCTTCAAACCCTTTAAAAGTCAAAGTCATGTGAGAAATTACCCTCCCAAATGCCATAAAAGAAATGTGGAATGAAATGGCATTTGGGAGGGTCGTTTCTCAAATGACTTCGACTTTCCAGGCTCTGAAGAAGGCGACAACGCCGAAACGTCAGCCGAAATAAAGTCTCGTACCAATCTTGGCTACGCTGAACAAACTGGTCGTCCATTACGACGTCGAAGATGCCAAGATTCATCGAGAGGCAGACGGTGAATGTAAGAATTCACTGAAGCAGGATAAATCTTTCCGTTCCGATTCGGGGAATAATCTAAAAATAAATAATCCAAATACCTATATGGATGTTTATTTGCGATCAAAACTCGAACCAGCACCTTCTGCTTTCCGGGCGTCGATGCTACGCCCAGCGCTGTTTGACCGAACAAAACATCCAAGCTATCTTCCTATTAGCAATCACCTATCAGCACTCACCGTGATATCGGGATGAGCCAGCCGCCGATAATTGCATGAAATCGGTTAAGCTGAAGATCTTCGTAGAAATCATTTTTGTTTTTGCTTAAGCCTAAAGCGGTAAAACATAAAAATTATTTCTACAAAGAACTTCAGTTTAACCGGCTTCATGCTGATATCGGTGGCCGGCTAAACCGATATCACGGATGAGTGCTGATGGGTGATTGCTAATAGGAAGATATCGTGGATGTTTTGTTCGATCAAACAGCGCCTACGGTGTAAGGCGTAGTATTGCTGCTCGGAAAGCAAAAGCTGCGGGTTCCAGTCCCGCCTGACGCAAGACTTTTGACCGCAACTAAACATCCATATAAGAGCTTCAATCTTCCATAACAGCGCTCTAGGCTTAAGCAAAACCATAAAAATTCAAATACTCTCAAAGAATGCGAAATTAAATCTTATGGCACGCCCGAACAGATTTTTCGCTATCAATCGAATGGAAGTTACATGGCAGTATGAGTAAATAGCACAACTTCTCCTTCTAATGCACTGATAAATTGCTAATATCTTATTCCGCTTCGAAGGTGTCCAGATTATTTTCAAATTGTCCAGCTTGACGTGAAAGTGGTATAAACAGTGCCCAATGTGAATGCTTTATTAAAAGAGCGTCCCAGGGTTTGAATGAGATTTCAGATCGTTCGTTGGAATAGAACGTATGGCGCGACCGAAGCGGATTGGTTCATGCCATATTTATCGTTCACTAGCGTGTGAGACGCAGTCGGAAGGGGCACGGTTTCTAGCCTGCACCGGAATCGATTCAAGGATCGAGTCCCTTCTCCATGACAAGCAAGTCTTTTGCCCTTCCAGTGTCTGTGGAATGACACCAGACTAGTCTGGGAAGGATAAAACTACACTTGTCCATCGGATAGCCGCCGAAAGTCATTGTATAGGCCAAATACGCATTCATACTACCTCCACATCCCGTAGAAGTAGAATGTGTGGCGCATTCTAAAGGGATTGGCTAACACCGTTCCTTACAGCTTAGTTATCGCTGTCCCTACAAACTTTAATACAGCTCTTTCTGCGTCAGGGACACGAATACATGTCACCTTTTCCGAGCAGAACAGAACCCACGGCATAAATACTCACTTTCTGGGTTATGGCGAACCATACTGAACACAACGACTTCACGTTCCTGTCCTTGAAACGAATCTACCGTATTTACAGACACATCGGTGTTTCCCATCATGTCACGCATAGTCGCAACCTAAAAACTCCGATAATTTGAACAAGAGGGACTGTACAACGAGACTAGGAAGAAGTGAATAGCCTTACTTGAGCAAAATAAGGTGAGATTACTGCGATATCTTTCACAGCTATACCGATTGACTTCAAAATGTTCACATAACGAATCAGAAGCTCTGCTTCTCCTAAATTAAATGGCTCTTAGTTGGAAACGCTTTTTAGAGGTCGTAAAAAATCGAGGAACCAACCCAGGTTTTTGTACGACATCTGTGAAGGTTGTTCTCTGTACTTTTGACAGTCATTCTCCTTCGCCAAGTCGGTATTTATCATCAGAAGAGGAGTATTCAGCAAAGAGCTGGGCGGGACAACGGAAATATCACTGCAAGGCGGTGACGGTAACTTCGGCTGAATCAGTCATAGAACGAAGAAGTGTACCTCAAGGTGATTTTTGCTACACTCTCATCCGCTACAAGCCTGGACTCATAGAACTCTCTAGATGACCACTGCATGATCTTCTCGTTCATTCTGTACTGCACCGTCAACAGCTGGTTAATGTTCGTATTGGAGAACTCCTTCGCGAGACGTTCCATCAAGGACACATCAAGATTCTTTTTGCGTGCCCTAGAAGAGGAAATAAGAGAGACGGTATTACACCTTATTAGTGTCCATAAGGTCTTACTCAAGCGATAGAATTGTCGAAGGAAGCTGTGCATGATCACCGGCTAATATGCAGCGCTTCGCCTGTACCACGGCTGCCCAAGCTACTGGTTCCGATGCTTGCGCCGCCTCATCTGAAGAGAGAACGGTGAGGAAACCTCTGAATCTTCATTGAAACCGCTTGTTTTGCCACAGATTTTGATTTTGTTTGCACAGATAGGATGATCGGATCTGCCTCAGTCGAGAGGGAGGAACTCCAAAGGATCAAATGCGTCTCCCCTCCCACATTTGATCACCGCTCCTACTGAATTTGCCCACAAGCACTCACATTTAGGTTTCTGGACAAATTCAGGGTCCGGATTCATCAAAGTTACTGCAGTAGCTTTGATGAATCCGGCCCCAGCAGGAGAGTAATAAAGGATAAATGATAAAGTGTGGCGTTTGTCAATTCCTTGTGGGAAGCGCCACGCATTCCACTTCTACGGGACGTCCTTGGAGAAATTTGAATGCACACACCGGCTATACAATGACTTTTGGTCACCATTTGATGGGCAAGTCAGTGTTCTGTCCTTCCCAGTCGAATCTGCTACGGGGCCGGATTCCTCAACAAATAACCCGCGCGTTTAGGGGGTAGAGATACCCACGATGAAGCCTGCGTCTCTGCCTCTTGCCTTATTTCTACCTGACTCTTATCTTGTCTCTGACCCTTATACCCCACATACCCACGGGTTTAACAGTTGATGAATCCGGCCTTTGGTTGGTCGGTCGGGAAATCCCAACCCTGTACATGGAATCAGGTCCATACGACAGCCAGCACCTCGTCCAACAGGGCTACCACGCACCCTTAGGAGGCCTAGTTACCCACGTTTGGGAGAGGATGTGTGATGACGATCCCTTCACCGTCAGATACCCGCGTCAGGTCATGGGTGGTACGAGACAGGAGGAATAGTACGTGGAAGACGAGGCACCGTTCAAGAGAGGAACTCTAGCTTTGAAGTACTCCATTGGGCACCGAATCAAAACCAAACGGGACGATATGGAGGTCTGACACCTCACATACTATGATGACAACTGTCCCTCCCATGCTTCTCACTGAGTCTTAACCCCAAGAATAGTAGAGAAAAGAGGACCGAAATCATGTTTAAGATCTTCAACGTCCTCGCTGAGCACCTCGCTACCCAGAAGTAGAGATCAAAACAACCTCATACGACCGTCCAACTAGGACAGATATTCTGAATGTTACGCACCTATAATAACTAGATCTGGCTGCCAGTTCACTTGCGATAATCGCTGTATGGCTGAAGACGTCAGTGTGCAGAAGATAACAAGACGTTTCTTGTAGGACTCCTAGAATTCGATGCAGCTTCGATGTGAGCTTCTGAACCAATTTTCAACTTCAGCGAGATTTCACTCACCTTGATGATCTTCCATTTCAATCTGTTAGCATCTGTCCTAAGCATCGCGCGGTTGCCGTCATCTGTGCAGTTGTTCTTAAAAACAGTATTTGACTTTTTGCGCTTTATTAATCTCTAGGGAGTTGGGGTCAGCAAACCAACACTCTTGAGGGCATTAAGCAATTTAAATGCGTTACTTGAGTCTAGTAATACCCAAAGATCTACTTTTGTGATGCACTCAAGTACCAATAAAAAAAAAACTGGTAGGAGACAGCGCGGTTCCTTGAAGTATAAAGCATTTCTTCAGGTAATTAAAGCACTAAAGCGTATCGGGAGCGAGGTAGAGCAGTAGGAGTAGGCGATTCGGGTTCCTGGATTGGATTTCCTGCCCAGGCCAACAAAGTCTTCCGTCTCTCCGGGGTTGTTGAATTGGCACTAGATTAGTCTAGCAAGGATAAAACAGTAACTTATCCATCGGCTGTCCAGAGAAAGTCATTGTATAAGCCAAATAAAGAATAAGGATAAAGGACGGCGTTACATAATGCCTTTCGAGATGGATCGCGCACTCTACTCCTACGAGATGTCGTGGAGATGATTTGAATGCGCATTTGGCCGTACAATGACTTCCAGTGGCCAACCGATGAACAAGTCAGCTGTTAGAAGGATGTTTAGTTGCGATCAAAACTCTTGCGCCAGGCAGGACTCGAACTCGTACCTTCTGCTTTTCGGGCAGCGATGCTACGTCTTACACCACCGGCGCTATTTGACCGAACAGAACGTGAACAGTATCTTCCTAGCAATCTCACCTATCAGCACTCATCTGTGATATCGGGATTAGCCGGCCGCTGATATCAGCATTAACCGGTTAAGCTGAGGGCTTTCGTAGAAATGATGTTTCGAATTTTTGGTCAATATTTTTGTTGGTATATGCTGATATTAGCGGCGGCTCATCCCGATATCACGAGTGAGTGCTGATAGGTGAGACTGCTAGGAAGATACTGTGGATGTTCTGTTCGGTCAAATAGCGACAGTGGTGTAAGACGTAGCATCGCTGGCCGGAAAACAACGTGCGGGTTCGACTCCTGCCTGGCGCAAGAGTTTTGATCGCTGCTAAACATCCTTTCAACAGCTGTCTTCTATAACAGCCGCTCCAGGATTAAGCAAAATTCAGAACAAGTCAGCGTATTATTCTCCCGACAAGTCTGGTAACAATGCACAGACCCCGGAGGGATGAAAGGCTTGGTTGGGCTCGACTAGAACTCCGAACCAGGAGCCTGGTATCGGGTGCACGCGACAGCCGACACCTCGTCCGACTGCGCTACACGCGCCCATATGAGCCAATGCGCATTTTAATTGTTCCTACAAAATTTTGTAGGAGTAGAATATCACAACCGTTTCTGCAAAGCGATTGACTAACGTCGATCATTATTCAGCTTAGGAAGAAAATGTTTTTGGTTTATAGTGTCCCTTCTGCAGTACTTTCATCAGATCGAATAATTGTTCAAGCTGGTGCTTTTCCTCACTAGAAGGAAGACGCTCTTAAACTAACGTTTCTTTAGGGCCCGTTTATAATTCAGCGTCGAGCGGCGCAAACACACGTACGGTGGCTACACTGATCGAGCGTCAATCTCTTTGGACTTCCACATGCCATGGCATCGCTCGGCGTCGGGTAGGAATAAACGAGGTTTTAGATAGCGAACTGCACTTATGAGAGAATTTTTGTCTGTTGAGCAGAACTTATTTATTTGCTGTTATTTTTAGTTGTTTCTCATGCTTGTTGTAATCTTGTTCTCTCGTTTGACATGCTGGAGCACGTAATAAATGTTAAATATTAAATGACTACTGCACCATGCAGTCAGAGTTTGAAATGAACACAGAAGTAAGTCGCGACCAGAACATACACGAGTTAAAAACGTCGTAACAAGGAAGTGTAGGAAATGGGATGCTAAGGTATCTAATGCTTGGCGAGAAATATGGAATATCAGCATTGACCACATCAGACGAAGGTAACGAAACAAGAAACTCACCATGCTGTCGTAGATATCACACAGTTTCGGATAGTTTTCATGAGCTGTGATAGCATCCTCCATTGTTTCAGCGTCAGCAATCATATCTTCAACAAAAAACCCAACGCTTGAATCTAACATCGCTGTAAATCGCTCACGGACGCTGTAGTCATTTCAGTTCTCACCGTTATTCATTTGCTGGTCCTTGCCAAACAACTTGATGACCTCCGACATCACCTTATCAACAGCTACGTTAGACGGGGCGCACACTAGCGTCTAGAATACACGGAATATTAAGTCACTTAGAGAACATTAGAGGCTCACGAGACTTACTCTGAGATTTCTACGATACAACTGCCGAACAATCTCAGCCACCACTCTAGTCTTCCCTGTTCCTGGTGGACCTTGAATGGTTACGAAAGGTCGCCTCTTGTTCAGTGCAGCGCTAACAGCACGTCGCTGGCTGTCGTTTAGTTCAGAAGGAAGCTCGGCAATCATCCTGTCTGAAAGTTCGTTTCCATTTCAGTTTAAAAACCACTCTTAAAAACCCGAAGCACACCATTATGGATCGACGGGATATTCTTCGCTCGGAAGGCGTAGCCCAGTAAATCCACGCCGGGTGTGTCGACTACCTTGTTCTGTCTGTAATTGCGAGTTCTTAGAAAGATTCTGATGAAGTAGAAGAGGCGTAAACTTACAAGAAGAAGTCTTGCACAGAGTGCAGCGCTCCACTCGACTGCGACATCGTGAGGAGATAATCGGTGTCCCCATCAAGATGTTTCTTCGAGCTCGATGGACGCACTTTGATCTACAAGGATGCAGTCAGAGTTCAAAAATCTGTTTGACAATGTAAGAATTGTAATAGAAGAGCTGTTTCTTCAGCGTAACCAAGACTGTTACAAAACTTTATTGCGGTTTACGTTTCGGCGTTGCCGCCTTCTTCAGGGCCTGTTAAAGTCGCAATTCATTTCAGAAACTACCCTCCCAAATGCCATTTCATTCTGCAGAGACCTATCCAAAAGGCTAAGAGACCACGAAAACCCCTTTCGGAAAGGTTTCTGCAGAATTATGAGGCATTTGGGAGTGTAGTTTCTCAAATGACTTCGACTTTCCTAGGCTCTGAAGAAGGCGACAACGCCGAAACGTAGACCGCAATATAGTCTTGTACCAATCCTGCCTACGTTGAAGAAACTGGTCGTCTATTACAACGTCAATGATGCCAAGATTTATCGAGAGTAGGATGTGGAATGTAAGAATTCACTGAAATAGGACGAACCTTGATTTCTTTTCGATTCGAGGCCAGCATCACGCACTCTGCTATCTCCTTCAGGGTTTTTGAGTCGCGTACGACAATCGGAGCACCTGAAGTATTGGTTGTAACCCTAACTCCTTGTAACAACGAAATATTGGACGATGTTAAACAATTTCTACACCAAATGCGTCTTGAATTCTACATTAATGGGATATTATGAGATCATTTGTTCGACACGGCTACGATGATGATGGAACTCAGATCTTGTCTCCCAGGACGTTCCACCAGCAGTTCATCGACACGAAGGAATGAAGATTATGTTTTTGGGAAGGATTTGAAATTTTTAGATGGAGGCAAAGCATACGAATCGACTAATGCTAAGCGATTGCCTTGGAAAAATCGGGACTTATACTTTGCGTGGGCAAACAGTCGCTCCTGGTGCTCTTCTCGCATACTAGGACAGGCTTTACAGCACAGACGGCTTTAAAATAACCCAAGGCCTCATTAGGCCATGGGTCATTTTAAAGCTGTCTGTGCTGTTTTGCAGCACAGACAGCTTTAAAATGACCCATGGCCGTAGCAATTTCGTCACAATAAATAAAAATTTTATCACAGTAGGTAGCATTAGGATGGGTGACATGCCGTTAGAGAACTGGGTGATACCAACTTTGAAATGAAAATTTTCCTTACGTTGAAGCGGGAAAATGGATGAAAAAACTAGACACCTGCGCGGAACAGCTTCGAGCGATCAGTTCCATCAGAACAGTTTCTTTTGAACACTACTGTGCGCCCTGTGATCGGATGCAGATCGTCTGAGACCAGCCGCAGGTTAGCAAGCAGGAGACCACGTTCTTCTAGTGCCGGCAGATCACTTACAGCGCGTAGTTCTTTCAGCTGAAATAGCCACGTATGAGAAAAAGAAGAATATGCACCTGATGCTCATTGCATGCTTATTACAGATTGTAAAAAAGAACAAAGAACTGTGTTAGTCAACCCCTTTTGGATGCGCCACGTATCCTACTTCTAAGGGTGGTAATACGGGCACGTATTTGGCCTGGGCACTAATATGTGGCGGCAAGCCGATAGCCAAGTCGGAGTTGTTCCTTACCAGACGAGTATGGGACGAATCAAAAACCTCGGATGGATGTAAGGCTTGGCTAGCCTGGGCGGGATCCGAACCATGACCTACGATTCGGGTACGCGCGACTGCCGGCGCCTCCTCTGACTGCGTTAAAATGGCATCCGTCAACATCTACGTACTTATAATGTCCATGTAAATTAACGCGTAATCCGACGCAATCCGCTCCGAGGAACCCGCAGACCATCTGACAAACGCAGACCGCTTAACAACCCTATGCAGCTCTGCGATTATTCTGCGATTTCCTGAAAGACGGAGACTGAAACTGTCATCACGATGAAGATGAGAGTTAGAATAATGTTTTATAGGCTTCAAAGAGCGAGCTGAACATCAAGTCAGAATCCGCACCTCCGAAATGAGAAGACGTTCGAGACCATGCGGATTAGGATGACTATATGCAAATGGAAGCGTACGGGCAAGTTAAATGTGACGAGACGGCATAAATAATAAATGATAAAGGATAAAGGACGTCGCTACTCAGTCCCTTCAGGGATGTGCCACGCATTCTACTCTACGGGATGTCGTGGAGGTGATATAAATGCGTATTTGGCCATGCAGCGGCTTGGGGTTGCCATCCGATGAACAAGTCAGCGATTTACCCTTAGCAGACAAGTCTGGTACCAATTCACCAACCCCAGAGGGATGGAAGGCTTGGTTCATGTGGGCGGAAAATTCGAGCCAGGAACCTGGTATCGGGTGCACGAGACAGCAGGCACTTCCTCCGACTGCGTGAGGCCGTTAGGCCTCATACTTCGGCAACTCTGTGTTACGCGGGCAGCTACGCACTGCGTAACAGCCCGCGCAACGCCGAGGCGTCATCGAAATATAACGTGGGCCTTAGGGCTCGTTTATACTTCGACACCGAACGACGCGACGCCAAATTGGTGGAGCGATGCGAACGACCAATTTGGCCGCAATACGTAGCGTCACGTCGCTCGGCGTCAAAGTATAAACGGACCTTTAGACGCCTCCACCAGACGGCATATGAAGAAAACACACTAGAGTGGATCGAAGAATAAAGGAAATCGAATAGAGTCGAGCCTCTGGTCAGCTTTATCGCGTTGAAGAGAAGATGCTAAAAAAAGATGAGGAACCAGAAAGAAGTAATACCGAGTGCACATTACGAGAGAAGACATCTACGGGGGTAGAACGCCACTCCGCACAATTAGTAAGGCGCTTGTAGCTGTCATTAGATCCCAAAAATTAGAGTTAAGATCTTCCTCATTGTAAAGTACAGACTAAATTATAATGAAAACCGAATTCCAAGAGCAATTGTAAAGCATGCAACAAACTGAAGCAACTGACGTGCGACACGCCCTCGTCGATCTCAGCCTGCAACAGTTTCGGCCACTCTTTGAGCTTCGCTCTGAACTCAGGCGGGTAGCTGGCTAATGGATCCTGGCGTTTCTGCAACTTCTCATAGCGGCCTATCGAAGCAACCTGGAAAAATAATAAATATTAACGACGGTGTAAGGTGCTTGCCATTAAAAGTGAGCAAAAATTCACATTAGAGGAAGAGTGAAGGTAGGACTTGAAAATACGAGTCACTGAGCACACCCTAGTGATTTGCCTGTTCTGCCCGCATATCATGCTATCGACCGCGACTTCAAGCTTCACTTAGAAATGGAGGCTTCTTTTCTCTGTCGACATCTGAAACAGTTTTTCTTAGGTTAGTTGACGGCCGGGTCCTTGAACCTGTGCAACTAAAACTGCTTTACTGCAGCGAAAAGATTGGAAGCAAGATTCGAACAGCAAGCAATGGCAACAACAAAGTGGATTTCGATGACTGAGACAATCTCATGGGAGCGAATATACGCATCAACATGCTAAAGAGATTCTTCGCAAAACTGCGAAATTATATTTTCCATTTAGACAACTACTACAAAAGCAAACTGCCGTCATCTACAGGCAGTAGGTGCGGGACCACAAAGCTGCTCAGTCACTGCAGTCACTGGGTATAAGGCTGCAGTTATTTTCCCAATTTCGCAGCATGTTCTCCCTAGAACTGGTTTTGAACATTTTCTCGTTCCATTCTTTTGGCGCCCTCTGTTTGCTGACGCTTTCATTTGCCTTATCGTGTTGTTCCGAAGCTTTTTCAATTCGTTGGTTGCCTCACGCACTGCGCTTAAAACGAAAAAGAAAAGGGGAAAACAAGACCAAAACAGTCACCAGAGACAAAACACGAGGAAAACATCGTTGAAAAGCGAAAAACGTGAAAAAATCGCTGGAGAAATATAGGCAGCACAACAGAGCTGAGTCAGTTTGCTTTTACAAAAAAAAAGCAAAGAAAACAAACCAGGGACCAGAAAATGAGGAATTTAGCCTAGAAAAAAACGAGTGGCAGTAGTGAAAAAACGGCGCAATGGTAGTTGGGAGGGGGGGGGGGGCAGCATAGCATGCCGCCGCGAGCAGGCGTGGCGAATAGCTACATACAGCGAATGTAGATGCAGTCTTATCTCCTCTTTCCGATTACAGATCCGTCTTTTATTTGCTTCCGTTTTGGGCAAGGGGGGGGGGGGGGATTCCAGGATATAGGCAATTTCAACACGGGTGCGTCACTCGAGCCACACCCTGGAGTCCCTTCCCCTGCCTAAATTTGTGCTGCTATCTGCTGTTCTGCTCCGCCGATGAGGAGGAGAGCCACAGAAGAGTTTTAGCATTGCTTGTTTGTTTTCCTTGCTATCAGTGTGTCATCGTTTCTTTTTTCGTGACTTTTTACAAGGTGTCCCCCCGCAACTATCATAGCGCTAAAACCCTACGGCCTCGCTAATCACTGATGCAATACTGTGTGAGCTAGTAGGAAATAACGATGGGATCACATGGCACTTCTGTACTTTCGCGGCTCCAGAGCTCTTGAAGAGGTCGAAAAAAATCGTCTAAACCTCGCCCCAGGAGGTTATTTGGGGTACTGATCACTAATCTGAAACCGGTTCTTGAAATCTCGGCCGATTACGGTAGGTAAGGGAGACGATGGCACGTAAAAACACCCCCCCCCGTGCAATCGATTGGGTCAGGCTTTCGCGATGGGGCGCGCGCGCACCGTGCAGTGGAGCCGACGACGCGGCATCGTACGCTGGCTTGACAGCTTGGAGGGGAGCAGGAACTTAGATTACGGAAAACAGTGCCAACTTGGCGTAATTCGAAGTTGGGCGTGAGGCCATTTTGCAGTCACGACACGGCATATTTCACGGTAAACGCTAAAGAGAAGCACCTTGCAACAGCTGTTACGAAACTGGAGCACAGTAAATTCTAAACATATGCACTTTGGAAGTGCTCTTACGATTCGTGGTCGTGAAATTCAGTTGGTTACTGAGTGTATATGTCACAGTCTGTTTTGCCCATACAGCCTTCTTAGGATGCATATTTTTTAAAAGTATCGCATCCATTTCGACGTTGCTATTCTATGAGTTTGGTCCAAAACGTCGGATTTCAGATTTACCTCCGCTCAGAGTTAATCTTAATGAAAGCTAAAAGAATCTACATGCTTTTGGTGATAATGTCTAAGTTAAGAGTTTCACGATTATGAAATGAAAGGCTTCTAGGGATGAGACATGGCAGTTTGTGTTGCTCATTATTGTAATGAAATCCCAAATCCTACATCTTAACCACTGCATTCAACATTTGTCCTCACAACGAGTACCAAGCAGCGCACTCCGACCCTTCTAATCTCATATGTACACTTTTCTCAGGGGCAAGAGGTAACTTCCAGATAGTTGACCACTCATAAATCCTTTCCAATCTCTTTCCACACACTACTCTCTCCACATCGGTACCTGATTCAATTTTCCCATTGATCTTGGTATCGTCCGCAAACAACACCGCTTTCATAAAGAATCAATGGCGGCTCAGCTACGTATGTAGCGAACAGAACTGCGGAAAGAACCCCTCTCTGGGGAACTTCGCTCTTCACCAACTTACAGACTCAAAAAGTACCTCCTATCCTGGCCTGAAAACTGAACAATTTTGTATTCATTTACACACTAAGGGATGGAACCTCAGATGTTCAGGTTTTTGCATAGGCGGAGTGGCGTTCTAACCCCCGCCCTTTAAACAGAGGCGTGCCAAATGTCAGCGTCT
The DNA here is from genome assembly GCA_947396885.1 of Heligmosomoides polygyrus polygyrus. Classification (NCBI taxonomy): domain Eukaryota; kingdom Metazoa; phylum Nematoda; class Chromadorea; order Rhabditida; family Heligmosomidae; genus Heligmosomoides; species Heligmosomoides polygyrus. Next base: position 10,146,401 of record OX377205.1, read on the forward strand.
CCACTATCTCGTAAGGCAGCCACTGGACTCTCGAGCAAGCCCAGGGGGTTGGGGGTGGGCGGGCCAGGGGGACGAGGGGGTAGAAAGCTCGTCCCCCTGGCCCGCCCACCCCCAACATGTACATTATTGATAATGTACATGTACATTATCAAAGTAAATTACACCACATGCTACATGCTATACCATGCCTTATCCGTTGCCATCACGTCGTTACATGATACCACTGAGTCGTGTGCTCATAAGTACTGTACCGAAAAGCGGTGTAATCCCTTTCAGCCCCCTCCAAGCTGTCAAGCCAGCGTACGATGCCGCGTCGTCGGCTCCACTGCACGATGTGCGCGCGCCCCATCGCGAAAGCCTGACCCAATCGATTGCACGGGGGGGGGGTGTTTTTACGTGCCATCAAGGGAGACCAATTTCACACACTCTGCAAGGTGTCAGATGATCAGCACAGCACCCTAAATAACCCACATATATGAGGTTTGGGCGCATTTTTTCGACATCCCTCGACCTTTGGAGTCGTGAAAGTACAACAGTGCCGAAAAGCGAAACAAAAGTAGACAATGTGACCCCTACCGATCAATAAACTGCAAAACAATGCTCACCTATAGGTCAGTTCATGGTGTTGCCGACGTTTGCTTTCAATTTTGTCACCATTGCCAAAGAACAACAGCGGAGTACCCTTCCCCCTCAAAAAACAAAGATCACAGTGCACTGCAGCGCAAAATATAATACTATGTGAAACTGAGAAGAATGAAGAAGATCGAAACGTCCGCTGTTAGAGAAACGTTTCTCGAATTCCATCAAAAATCCGATTTCAAATTTCGCGGCTACCGTATAGATTCTCAGGACATTGGACGCAATCGCAGAGATTCCGCCCCACCAAGTTGGCCTAAAATTTCGAAGTCACATAGAAATTCAGTCTCTCATGTTTCGTGGAGGTGAGTGGTTGCTGCTTCATCGCGCTGTGAGGGTGTACGGAGGTCAGTTTGTTAGCCACAGGTCTTAATTATTGTCTCGGTCCCAGGACAGCTCTTCACCTCTTGCGCATTAAATGTTGAGCTCATTTTCAGAGTCCGCCGGGTTTTGGCAAGTATAGCCAATGGTTTGCACTTGATGAATGCGAACGGAGGACTGGTCGTAACGGCATATACGAGCGAGGAATCCGATATAACCCGAGCGGTAAAAATTGCGACGAATTCTGCCCCTTTCATGGGCCTGAGGCTTAGGACGAACTAGCCACTCACGTGGTGTGGTCGTCCTTCGCCGTAGCAGAGCATCGGAGCCACTCGCCGAAAGGCCCTCTGATAGTGGTTGTATCTGGTCTGACGGGTCCTAGAGCAAGTGGTTGTGTGGCGCTCCATGCTGGAGGAGATGCCCGACCGCGTCCGTATATTCCTAATCTTTCCGTAGCTCCGATGGAGCCGTGACGGTTGGGACAAACCATACGGGAAACATTTCCTAGGATAACTACTCGAAATTGCTTTCGGGATGCTGGTCCTTATAATTTGTGCTTTAGTTGCTGCACTTCTGATGCAAGCTATGAGGACGCGGGAATCTTATCCCAGTAGCAGAGGAGCTAAGATCGAAGAGTATGTTTTGCTTTCTTAATCTGAACAGAGGAGCTCTGAATGGAATGAGACAAGGCTTGGTGAAGCTACATAGTCGACCTATTGTAATCCAGTTATACAACTCCCATTCTAGCTTAACAGGTTTAATTCGAAAAAGTGGGGTCTTCCTTATTTTTGCTATGAGTGATGCTGGCGATTTGTCAAAAAAAAAAACTTAATACTGCTTCTTTTGGATAGATCTGCCTGAAGTGGAACAAATGCTTGGATCTAGTCTCCAAACTTTCACAGGATAGCGTTCGGGCGTGCACTTTAGGCTTGAAAATAACGGCAGAGTTCTTTTAATTGACCCAGCGCCATGAAAACTAGGAAAATATTAGATGCTCAATGGCTCAGGAATTACACTCCCTCTGAGAAGTGAACGTTTTCCGTATGAACGGCTGCAGGGTAACCTTTCGCACTCTCTGCAGCACTAGGAGTGGGGTGGATGCAAATGCGCACGATTTTGGGGCGGGAACAACGGCAGTGGCCGCAATTTGGGACAAGTTGTCGCGTTGTATCGCGCTCTCCGTGCCAACCATGCTCTCCTCGCCGTCTGACACATTCTTTCACCGCCAACGTATACAACCATGCTACTCTAGTCGACAGGCCCCTCTTTCACATGTTTGCTCTCTCAAAACGGCGAATGAATGATAACAAATGACTGAAAACTGAAGAGCTCAGCCGTTTTCTGAAAAACCTGGTATTAAAACAATGCCAAATTCGATTATGAGCCCTAAACATGCGTGAGACAAGCCTCGATCCTCCTGACTCAATCAGCAAACGCGCTGGAATCACGTGAGCATCGCCGCGACTGCTCGTCCCCAGTGCTGGAGACCCCACCCCCAAAATCGTGCGCATTCGTGCGCACCCATACTGTGTCAACACGAGGTTTTTTTTAAAAGGTTTATCTTTATTCGGCCTAACGTTTCGACGGAGTTGTCGTCTTCAGAGACCTGAATGTGGCGTAAGGCATTTTGACATGCAGTCTAAACCACCAAACGTTTTGTCTTCTCTAGCGGTTTTGGCGTAAATCTACAACTAATCGTCAAAGACTGGAGGCGAGAGATAAACTCACGGGTAGATCCACCACCACCTGAGCGCGATCGCCGTCTATTCCCTCTACGACTGCACAGTGTGTTTCATTCGCTCTAATTGGTCTTCTAATAGAGGGCGATCGCTCTCTGGTGGTGGTGGATCTTTGCGTGAGTTTATCTCTCACCTCCAGTCTTTGACGGTTGGTTGTAGATTTACGCTAAAGCCGCCAGAGCAGACAAAGCGCTTGGTGGTGTAAATTGCATGTCAAAAAGCCTTGCGCCACATTCAGGCCTCTGAAGACGACGACTCCGTCGAAACGTTAGGCCGAATAAGGATCCACCTTTAAAGGAACCTCGTGTTGACACACTATTAACAAGAAAACGAACCAGGAGAGTTTATTTTCGTTTTTCATATTATTCATGTTTATTTAATAGGGAAAAGTCATGCACACTCTTGCTTAGCCATGTTGCGCTAGAGTTTGTGAGATTCTTCGTAATTTAGAACCTTGTACGTTTGAACGTTAGGGCGTGTTCATACTCCGGTACTGGAGCGACGGCTGTGATGTGAGCGACAGGGCAAAGCATATGCATCGATTTTTCCGGGGCGATCGCTCGGCACTAATCGATACATATGCTTTGCCCTGTCGCTCCCATCGCGGGGTATGAACAGGCGCTTAGGTCAACTTGGAGAGCTTTATCAGCCCTGCTCCCGTCTGTATGAAAGAAATGATTTTATAATCATTCCTTTCTCCCCTGATTTCATACGGACATGAGGCTTAGGACAACCAAGCCATTCACGTGGTGTGGTCGTCCTTCGCCGTAGCAGAGCATCGGAGCCACTCGCCGAAAGGCCCTCTGATAGTGGTTGTATCTGGTCTGACATGTCCCATAGCAACCGGTTGTGCGGCGCTCCATGCTGGAGGAGATGCCCGACTGGGTCCGTATATTCCTAATCTTTCCGTAGCTCCGATGGAGCCGTGACGGTTGGGACAAACCATACGGAAAACATTCTCCAGACTACTTCCCTTGAGTAACCAAATTTCGGTTATCTTATTGATCAGTTATTGATAATTTCAGGTCCTAGTTCGCTATCGTGAAGCAGGACATCAGCTGGGGTGTCTCCTGAGTCGAAGCGAGGACGCATTGGTAAGATTTTCAGTTTGAAGATGTGGGAATTAAGCCTGATGGGGCAGAGTTATCGTAATTCTAAGCATATAGCAACTAGTAGGTAGGGGTATTAGTGTCACAGTGCTACAGCTAGTAGCGTCATGAAGCTGCCTCTTTGGTTCATTAGAAGAACAAAGGCCGTTAGATATGCCGATTTTTGTGGTTCGAGAACAAGAACATCAAAAATTGCATTTTAATGTCTCACCGGGTGTGCAATAGTCTTGTTTGTTGCGGACATGAGGCTTTGGTTGACCTAGCCATTCACGTGGTGTGGTCGTCCTTTGCCGTAGCAGAGCATCGGAGCCACTCGCCGAAAGGCCCTTTGATAGTGGTTGTATCTGGTCTGACATGTCCCATAGCAAGCGGTTGTGTGGCGCTCCATGCTGGAGGAGATGCCCGACCGGGTCCGTATATTCCTAATCTTTCCGTAGCTCCGATGGAGCCGTGACGGTTGGGACAAACCATACGGAAAACATTCTCCACACCATTTCCTTTGAGTAACCGAACGGTGGTTTTCCTATTGGCTACATATTGATTATTTCAGGCCTACTTCGCTGTCGTGAAGCAGATTGTCAGCTGGGATGCCTCGTGAATCGTAGTAAAGAGGATTCATTGGTAAGATTTTCTGTTTTCGAGATGCAAGGGTTAAGCCTGGTGGCCAGAGTTCTCATATTCCCTAACCATGTCGCAACCACCTGGAGTACTGGTGCTATTAACGTAAATGTGGCACAGTTAGTAGCGTCGTGTAGTTGTCCTTTGATTCATTAGAGGGCACTGTTGCACTTTCAGCACTTCAGAGGTCGAGGAACGGTCGAAAAAAAAAATCGCCCAAACTTCCCCAAGGGAGTTGTTTAGGGGATCACGAATCTGACAAAATTTCGGCCGATTATGGGTGGTTACGGTAGGTACGAGTACCTAAGGCTGTCGAGGTCATAATCTAAACGTCGCATAGGGGGAGCTTATTTCGTGTGCTGATCACGATTCTGACATCCATTTTTCGTATTACGCTGGAGTCCAGCACCCGGAGGAACCCCCATCCCCTCCCCGGGCGAAGTTTGAAGGAAATTTTTTCGGCCTTTGCTCGACCTCTGAAGTCTCGAAAGCACATAGATTTTTCCGGGGCGATCGCTCGGCATTCATCGATACATATGCTTTGCCCTGTCGCTCCCATCGCAGGGTATGAACAGGACCTTAGGTCAACCTGGAGAGCTTTATCAGCCCTGCTCCCGTCTATATGAAAGAAATGATTTCAGTCATTCCTTTCTCCCCTGATTTCATACGGGCATGAGGCTTAGGACGGTCTATCCATTCACGTGGTGTGATCGCTCTTCGCCGTAGCAGAGCATCGGAGCCACTCGCCGAAAGGACCTCTGATAGTGGTTGTATCTGGTCTGACATGTCCCATAGCAAGCGGTTGTGTGGCGCTCCATGCTGGAGGAGATGCCCGACTGGGTCCGTATATTCCTAATCTTTCCGCAGCTCCGATGGAGCCGTGACGGTTGGGACAAACCATACGGAAAACATCATCTACGACTCATTTCTATTAACAAAAAAAGCACTAGACTTTATAGAACTTATTTTTAGAGGTACCTCGCTCTCAACTGTTGTGGATGTTGGTCCTTCTGTGCGAACTGTCAACGGAATCTCATCGAGCTCTCAATGGGATGACCTCCAGTGCATAAAAGTTGCTTATTATTGAAGGAATTTTGAAATAAACAGTTTTTTAAAGATCGCTTTTATTACATTCAGTCAGTGGTTCATTGATGGAGTTCAGTATGGTGATTATACGGTCATTGGATCCTACGCCGATCCAGTCAATCCGGATCCTTCATTTTTCAAACCTCTTATAATGGTACGCATGCGAATATATCATTTTTGAAAATCCCGAATCATAAGATCATTCACGTAGGAGTGATTTCACCTTGGTGGACTTTTAAACGGTTCAAAGGTGCAATACCAATGGGAGGTCCACTTTTAGACACAAATAATAGTTGAAGTAGAAACATATGGAGCATAATGTTCAACGTACGGCAGCCACTAGACTCGAGGAAGAGGGGTTCGGGTGTACGCCTAGAGGGTGGGGGTAGAACGGCACGTGGTAGGGTGGATCCACCATTTCATAGAGTGGGGCTCACGCGGGAGCCAGTGCCGTCTCATTCATCCCTGTCGCGCTCCAGATTGCTCCAATGGATCCTCCTCTCTCGAGGGACAACAAGGTATCGTTCGTTTAGGGCTCTCATAAAGAAGTCCGACCAACGCGTTGATGGACGTCCTGGGGCCGGAGTTATCAGCAGTTTAACAGAGAAATTACAGCCCGAATTCCTGATAACGCTAACATTTCACCGTATCGCATGTTGACAGATCACGTTAATTCGCGTTTTTTTTCTTCTTCAGGAATTTCGGATGTAATTTCTCAGTTAAATTCCTGTAAGTCGTTGAAGGATCCGGCCCCTGGTGTTCTCTTGACATCCTGCGGAATCCAGTCGGTGTAAATCATAATTACGAAGAAAAAAAAAACCGTCGTAAATCGTAAGAGTCACCCGAACCGAAGTTCAATACTACTAAATTTCCTGAAACTTTTTCTGCTAATGTTAAGCAGATGTGATTCAATATTTATTTAACTGTTGTGTTATTTTCAGCTTAAGCTGAACAGTTTTCTTGCCAAACTATTTATTTTTCCACGGCTTCTTGCTAGTAAAACATATTCCAAACCAAGCTAAACACGTTTCAGGAAAGTCAAAAAACTAAATTCAAAAACGACTAAAGCCTGTTTAACATTCCACCAAAAAGCTTGCATCGTTTGAATACTCAATCCCTAACTTACTACCAATTTTTAGCTTGGGTATTAGTCTAGGAATTAGCAAAAACAACAGAAAAGAAACAAAATTCGCTGTCAATACTAAAAATTAAAAAATCGTTTCACCCCTGACCCATGCGCCGGTTTCCTGCTCAAGCCTGCACTTGTAAGATTTCGAGAACTATGATATTGCTCCACCATTCAATAACTCCCTGCCCTCGCTCGGGCTACCCTTCGCCAGCTCCGTTTCCTCTCCGAGAACCTTCAGCATCGTGAGCGGATTAGATAGGGCGAATGCGATAAACTCAGCCATGCCACCGGAAATGGAGATCGAAGCTGCCAAGACCAGTTCGACCTTTTCTTGGAAAGCTACGCGCTCGATTTTGCCACACTTTTTATACCAATTTGCTCAGCTCTATAAAACACAATGCAAACTGATAGAAACATTGGTTCATGTCGCGAAGGTGAGCAGCATTGGTAGGTGGAAGCGCGCCAGCCAATAATAACCAGAGCACAGATTGAACATATGCCAGCCAACCAGCATACCGACTGTACACTCCCTTTCTGAATGACATGCTGATTCAATGCAGTCTGATTGGATGGGGCGCTCCCATCTCGCAATGCTGCCCCTCTTCGCGACATATACCGAGACATTAAGTGGGTTATCCTCTCCACATCCACGGATCTCCCTCGATAGAGAGCCTTCGGGCTCTCTTGTTAAGAGGGATCTCGGGCCGCTTGTCGCAGGGCCACGTGGCGCGTCCCGGGTGGTGGATAGGGGAATTAAACGCGAACCAAATGCGACCGTGTACTGCCCAGAGACGCAGGTGGGATGCAGGGGATGGACTCCTTGCTCCTGCTGTCGGGTCGACGCGTTCCTTGTGCGTGAGAGCGGCATGTTCGTGCACAGTGTGCGTGGATGTGTCCGTGACTGTGCGGATTGTAACTGTGTCGGCTCGGCCAAAAGCTTGCACTCGGTAGACTGGGAGTACATGTAAGGCGATTCGAGGCCGCCTTAAGTCTCGCCCCGTCCCTTCGGGCAGTCTGGCTGGCTGCCCGGAGTACCCCGCCCGCACGACAGAGCCCGACTAGCTACCCGTGTGTATTCAAGTCAAAAACAGCAGCACTAAAGGGCCTCATTCCCCTTACCCCGAAAGAGCCCCCATTTCTGCAGCGATGGGAAGGACGAGTACGGAGAGGCTGCTAAAATCTCAGGGCCTAACCAGGCTCAAATTGAAAAGCACTAGGATGACGATCTGTACTTACAACGCCCGCACGCTTGCATCGGAAGCATCCGTCGAGGACCTGATGATGCAAGCCAGGAAGATCAAGTACGACGTCATCGGACTGACCGAGACGAGAAGACACCACCCGCTGCACGCCGCCTACGACTCCGGAGAAGAACTGTTCCTCGGAACATGCGACAGCAGAGGAGTAGGCGGCGTTGGTGTCCTCGTCAACACGCACTTGGCCATGAACATCGATTCGTACGAGTCTCTGACAAGCCGAATCGGACGTCTGCGACTGAAGCGATGTGGTTCCGTGCCAGCTTTGACTGTATTCGTCGCGTATGCCCCAACACCCGACTACGACGACGAAGAGGTCGAAGCCTTCTACGTGGAGCTGGAGAAGTTCTATAAGGAAGATCACACCTTCTACAAGGTGATCGTCGGCGATTTCAACGCCAAAATCGGACCGCGAAGGTCGCCGGAAGAACTTCACATCGGAACCCACGGTTTGGAGTGGAACGAGCAAGGTGAAAGGCTGTCTGAGTTTATCATGTCGACCAAGACCATCCATGGAAACTCGCAGTTCCAGAAGCCTCCCTCCCTACGATGGACCTGGGAATCTCCCGGTGGCCAGTTCCACAACGAGATCGACCACATCATCTTCAACCGCAAATATTGCCTGACCGACGTCTCCGTTGTCCCCAAGTTCTACACGGGATCGGACCACCGCCTCCTTCGCGCAAGGTTCCGCTTTTCGCGTCAAGGAGAGAAGGCCGCGAAGTTCAAGAAGAGGAGTCCCAGAACGACCATCAACTGGGACCTCTACACCTCTCTTGCCGGTCTTTGGGAAGATGCCGTCATGGACAACGTCGACGAGGAATACGACCGCTTCGTGCACCATCTCCACGATAGTGCTAAGGGAGCCGAGAGCTTGAAGACCACCAAGAGACGTCTGTCTCCGGAAACTCTCGAGCTGATACGCCAGCGTGGAGCAGCACGAGCGTCAGGCAACTACCAACTGACGTCCGAGCTTGCGAAGCTATGCAGAGAGGCGATAAAGGAGGTTCTTAAGGAGAGAAGGGCGGAAGTGTTGGCTGAAGCTGCAGAGGCAGGGTTGAGCATCCGCAATGCCCGCCGGAACTTCGCCAACTTCAAGACCAAGATGACAGCTCTCCGACGTTCCGACGGAACCGTCACCTCTTCCAGAAGGACCATGGAGAGGGTCATCCACGACTTCTACTCCGATCTCTTCGATAGCCACGTCCACCTGCCCCCACGCCATCTTCCGCAGGATGGATACGTCGTCCCCTCTGTTCTCCCTTCCGAGATCCGACACGCCATCTCGTCGGTGAAGAAACGTACAGCACCCGGTCCCGACAGGATCAGACCCGAACACCTGAAGAACCTCCCGCCTACGCTCATCAACACCCTGGCGCGGCTCTTCACACGTTACCTGTCGGAGTGCAAGGTTCCATCTCAGTGGAAGACCAGCAGAACCGTCTTGCTGTACAAGAAGGGAGACGTGCACGACATTGGCAACTATCGCCCGATCTGCCTGCTGTCCGTAGTCTACAAGCTGTTCACTCGAGTTATCCTGAATAGGATTAGCAGAACGCTGGACGAAGGACAGCCATGCGAGCAAGCAGGATTTCGGAGAGGGTTCAGCACGATCGACCACATACACACCATTACGAAGCTCATCGAAGTGTCGCGAGAGTACAAGCTGCCGCTGTGCCTTACGTTCATCGACCTGAAGAAGGCATTCGACTCTGTCGAAACTGAAGCGGTCATCGAAGCCCTGCTCACTCAGGGCGTTCCTACTCAGTACATCAGAGTCCTTCGAGAGCTGTACAGTGGATTCACGACCAAGATCTCACCATTCTACAACGACGTCGTCGTCGACGTGAAGAGAGGGGTTCGGCAAGGGGATACCATATCCCCGAAGCTCTTCAGCGCCACTCTCGAAAACGTCATGCGCGAACTAGAATGGGAAGACATGGGAGTGAAGGTCGACGGCCGGCAACTACATCATCTTCGCTTCGCTGACGACATCGTGCTCATAACGCCGAGCATCAGCCAGGCGGAGCGAATGCTGGCCGACTTCGATCGTGTATGTGGGAACGTTGGACTGCAGCTGAATCTTACGAAGACGATGTTCATGAGGAACGGATGGGTTTCTGATGCCCCATTCTCGCTCAACGGAACGAACATCTCCGAATGCTCCAGCTATGTGTATCTGGGTCGCGAAGTCAACATGGCCAACGACCTAGCATCAGAGCTGAGCAGGAGGAAAAGAGCGGCTTGGGGAGCTTTCAAGAGCGTCGAAGAAGTCGCGAAGAAGACGAAGAACGTCCGACTCCGTGCCCACCTATTCGACTCCACTGTTCTTCCCGTCCTAACATACGCCTCAGAGACCTGGGCTATACGAAAGCAGGATGAACACGCGATCAGCGTCGCGCAGCGTGGAATCGAGAGGACGATGCTCGGAGTGAAACGACTCACGCAAGTGAGAGAAGGCCTCCGGAGTTCCGAGCTTCGCCGACGCTCGAAGATCAGAGACGCTGTCGCGTGGGCCAAGTTGTCGAAAATTAGGTGGGCCGGCCACGTAATGCGCTTCGCAGACACCCGCTGGACGAGAGCCATCACCGACTGGATTCCGCGGGATGTCAAAAGAACACCAGGACGCCCACCAACGCGTTGGTCGGACTTCTTTGTGAAAGCCCTGAACGACCGATATGACGCTCTTCGTGTCCCTCGAGCGAGGAGGATCCATTGCACCACTCTGGCACGCGACAGGGACGAATGGAGACGCTGCTGGCACCCGCTCGAGCAATTCGATGATCAACGGGACGACAGGTGATACAGGTGATACAGGTGATCCTCTCCACGTGAGTGTAGCAACTTTCTAGACCCCGCTTCCAATCACGAATGATGTTCGATCGTGGAATTGCGTCAATTCTATTCAGTAGGGTTAGCATATGTCGTATCTGTTACAAAGTGACTCGACGTTATTACCAAACAGGACGTGAAGCTAGAATACTCGTCTCTCTTTCTCTAAGAAATTGCTTCCGATGTCCTTTTACGGGCTGAAATGGAACAACTTTCGGCAGTAGGAACGCGATGTGCCTTGCTAGCTCTGGACCGGAAACGGAGGAGCCCAGTTTTTCCAGCCTCCTTTCAGGATATTCTTTTAAACATTGTATTGCACTTGTTTCTCCTCTCGAACCTATCCGGTTCCAAACGGGAGTCCTTACAATGTTGGAGAAATGGAAAAGTTAGCGAAGAGAAAAGTAGGATTCGAGAAACCTGTGAACAGGACGTATTGTACAAGACAGTAACACATCCGATCATTAAAAATCAACTCTAAAGAGAAATTAGAATGAGCTATAAGAGGGACGATAAGATTGGGCACATCTTTATAACCCAGTCCAACCAATTTGGTCGCAGTTGGTTGTTGATCAAACACAAAATGACCCAAAATGTCGTAAATCGTAAATTGTAAAAAAAAATTTGACAAAAATAGCCGTAAATCGTAAAATCGTAAATCGTAATTACGCACACCCCTGGTGACGGCCCTCGCTCAGCGGGTGTCTGCGAAACGCATTATATGACCAGCCCACCTAATTTTTGACGATTTCGCCCATGCGACAGCGTCTTTGGCTTTTGATCGTTGACGAAGCTCGGATCTCCGGGACATTCTCTAAAGATGTTAATGTTTAGAGATAAACAGGCAAAAAGTTGCCCAGAGAAGTATGGTTTGAATGGCAAGTAAAGCAGAAAATTTTATTCACAAATCAGCTACATGTACATAGAGGTTTGACCTCCATTACCACCGCTAATCCTGGCACAATGTGCAGGAGGCTGCGTCTCCTTGAGTTGCTTTTATGCCTGGATCACGCCTATGTCGTGGAGTGACACTAGTGGTTAGTTAGGCATTACAGCGGCTTTCTGCTACTCATTTCACAATCAGGATGGAGTTGAGGCAAATTCCCAAAATCTCCAAGCAAAGGAGGCCAGGGTTAAAGTGAAGGCGAGAATCGAAGGGTGAGGGTCATACTGTGTTTTTGATTTTGTGGAAGGATTGTTTCATAATTTTTCGCAGCTTCTAATTGATCTTCTTAGTCTCTTACTAAGTTGTTCTTACAGTGTTTTGCTTCAAAATGTTGGGATCTATGCACAGTTATGTTTACGACGGAAAAAATTGTTGGACTAGATTTGCATACTGTAAAGCCATGGATGTTGATTGCTAAACACTTAAAAAAATAACGATTTTACTTGGCCAGTATTCGTATCAACCAAGTCGCATTCCATTTTTTGCCGATTTTCAGCAGACTGTGTATATTTCTCTACCTGTGTACGAGCGACGTGTGGATCCGAAACTCTACTGTATAAAACTATGAGTTCTCTTGGTAAACTATTGGTAATTTCAGTGTATTTCTAGAGTACTGTAAGATTTTCTTTTACAATCTGAGAAAATTTCAAAACGATCGTGGCGTGGAAATCGAAGGCTTCACACGGGAGCAAATTTTTCTTCTATCTCAAGGCAACCACATATAGGGGTTGTTTTGGTTTCGAACGTTACTTATTATACAGAACAAAGGTGGCTTTTCAGTTATACAGTTTTTATGGTCAGGGGTTCAATTTTCCATGCAATGCCAAAAAACATGAAAAATCTAATCCATTTGATCAGAGTAGAAGCTCACTATAAAAGCTTTGATCTTCAAATTATAACAGCAGAGGCCCTAGTTTTATGTAAAACTATATTTTTATTTATTTATTTATTTAAAGCACATACAAATGCCCCAATATCAAGCATTAAAAACAATCAATAGAAAGTATGACAACAATGACAAACCACTAATGAGCAGAAAAACTAATGAGGAAACTCCAAAAAGCAGCAAAGAGAAAAAAGGAAAAGAAAAAAAGCAAAAAAAAAGAAAAGAAAAAAGAGCAAGGATTACGACACGGTTTTTAATCCAGCAAGAAGTGTTCCGCAAAAGGTTTTTCAACATCTGATAAGGACTAGTGTTTACGCTGCCGAAGAGTAGTCCAGCATTTGTTATTTAGTAAAAGCCTTTAAAAAAAGAATATCAGCTTCAAAAGAATGTTTTGCAATAAAGACGTCTTGCCCTTGAAACTATAGAATGCGCTAAGTCTACGACCCTCACCCACGATTCCGGGGCGGGTCCTGTATCTCAAAGACGTCTTTAAACTGGCACGTACCCTCGGGCGATGGCATAGAAGGGAGCGCGCACATTGAATAAATATGTCGATACGGAAGAAAGAAGTCTTAAAGATAAAAAATGAAGAGATTTCTAAGACCAAAAAAGTATTTTTAAAAATTTAAACACATTAACAATAAGGGCTACGCGTAGGCAAAGCTATCCTTGATATTCAGCATGTCATTGCCACACGTTGTCTCTAAAAATTTCTCCTTCTATGCTGTGAAGTTGATATTTCAACGATTTTCGTCAAAAATCAAACACCAGGCTTGACGCTGATGGATTTATTCATTTATTCTACCCGGATATCCACGCAAAACAAAAAAAAAAAAACTGAAAATTCTTCAATCAGTTCTGCAAAGAAGGATAAAACAAAATGTACACAACGGGAAAACAAAAAACATGTAGTTGTATGATAAAGAAAATCAAACAGCATCCTAATGAATCACCCTTTGAGGTACCTATTATAGTTGTGCTCTTGGGAAGTTTTATTGAATTAATGATTGAATGAATAAATTCGATGTAGAAAATTTTCGGGAGAATGAACGCACGAACTTATTCGATCATTAGTTTTTTTTTTTCGAACGAAAATCAAATAAGCGCATTTTTCGTTTATTCAAATGTTAGAATAGGCGAATAATTTGTCGTTGGTTATGTGCTTGAAGATTAGAAGTTTACTCGATATTCGAGTAAAATTACAGCCAAATTCGAATAATATTGGAATATGGTTCTCTCTCGGCATTCGAATTCGAACGAATATTCGAAAATCTGGAAATATCGACTACTCGAATATTTATTCGAGTGTAATCGTTTGAAGGGCGCGTGTAGCGCAGTCGGAGGAGGGCCGGCTGTTGCGCTCACCCGATACCAGGTTCCTGGTTCGGATTTCCCGCTCAGGCCAACCAATCCTTCCATCCTTCTTGGGTCAGTGAATTATTATCAGACATGTCTGGGAAGGATAAAGCACTGACCTGTTCATCGGCTGGCCACCGTAAGCTATCGTATGGCCAAATACGCATTCGAATAACCTCCACGACATCCTGTAGAAGTAGAAAGCGTGGGGCGTAACGCCTACTTTATCTTTATCCTTATCTACTTAAAAAGATATTGATATAGGACAGTGAGATACCACTTTAGGTACTAGTCGTTAGTGTGGTCTACATGAGGAGGTAGGAACGTGCCTCCAGACCACAACCAATCAGAGCCCCAACTGTAGTGCCGTCCTTTGTCCTTTTATCGTTTTTATTCATTTGATCACAACTATAGTATGTATCAATGAGCAGAGAACATTTTTTGGAAATCTTCAAGAGGTTTTATGAAGTCCTACATTTATCCTATGAACCACCTGCTTCAAGCCCTCTCAGACCTTGAGACTTATTCCTTGAGACACGAACGTTTGGAAGAATTCGGAAAACTCGTTAACGATGGCGATTGAAAAATTTTCTGACGATTTTTTTTTCTGATGAGCTTACATTCGGTTGTCAAAGTGACGCTACCAGAAACGGATTTAGATTCAATAAATGGAAGAGTCCAGTTTGCACCCCTTGGAGTTTTGGCGTTGGATCCTGTGCTTTGTTTCAAGTACCATGCCTTTATCATTACTTCCTTATCATACAATGGATCCTTGTCCTCTGATCCAGTTCCGCCGGTGTTCGTCGGGATGCGAAGGCCATGTGTTCGATAGCTGATCAGTTGATTTCGTGGTGATATCGACTCTGATGTTATTACACTGACTGAGACGACCACCCGAGATGCGTCACGGGGATAGACCGCGCTGCTCGCCTCCGGCTGTGCCTTCTGGTCACTGTCAGGTGGCCTTTGACAGTACAGAACTGACCTCTTCGCATTTGTTCTCAAGTGGTAGCCATTTTTTAATGACCAGCAGAATTGTGTGATACCTGGTTGAGGTCTGCTCATTTTTCTCTTTTAACTTCAGCAACCATTACCGTAGCCATTTGGCTGATTTTCAGTACAGCCAGTTGAAGTCCAACTTTTCAAGCTCAATCCAAAATAAACCTCAATCTCTCAATCTACCTAGCAAAATTCATCCTCATCCTGTTCAGCTTTCAAAATTTCATTGTACAAAGATCATTTATTGGGGAGACCGAAACAGATCTTATTTTTTCAACGTTATTTTACTTTCTTCAAATGAGGTCTTTGCCGAAAGTAAATGCAAATGAGCTCATAGCTTTTGCACTTTCTTGAAAATGCCATTTTATTTCGTTAAAGTAAGCTTTTTGCTAATGGAAAAAGCGGGTGTCAGAGCATGCTTTAGAAGAGGTCTAATATCACAGCTTAGGTGCAACTTCTTCGCTCATCGGAATCCTGAGCACTTCAGGGGCCGGATTCATCAACGTCTTACAGCAATTTAACGGAGAAAATACAGCCGATATCTCTAATAGCGCGACTTATCAAGCGATATGGTGAAACATTTCGTTTACTAAGTCAGGGATTTTGGCTGTATTTTCTCCGTTAAAATATTTTAAGTCGTTGATGAATCCGGCCCAGATTGATTCCTCATTAGCGAAGACTTTTTTTGAACATTTTGAGTTTTTTTTTGAACAACAATCGTTGTTAGTTACTTCACGACTCGATAGTGCGCCATTTCCTTCACTTTCGTGTTCATCACCGTTGTTTATTGTTTGCTTTATCACTTGTTGACAAGCAGGATAAATAAATAATTAAATAAATAAATAAAGCTTCTAGATCATAAAGGATTGTCACTGGAGCTCTTAGATGCGTAGTTTTCATTTTTTCAATTTTTTCTTTCCACTCATACGACTGCTTGTAATCCGTCTGAAAAAATAAAGGCTTGATGATTTATCTATTGACGATTTTGTTTTCTATTTTTCTCTTCATGTCACCGTTTTGAAGAAGAATGCTACACCAGCTATCAAAAGGATGCGCTATATATTCATCGTTTTTGAAAAACAACTTTGGCTTTGTTTTAATTTTTAACCTCTCCTTCAGATCACCTGCCAATTCAGTATTTTTAAAGTAAATTCCTAGTAACCCTTCTTAGTGACTATGAATTTAAACCAAAACTGTCTTTCCAGAAGAAGCGTAGATGATTCTGCGGTTACTCTTCTATTGTCTGCTTTCAATATGCATCGTAAGCGTTGTGCAATGTATGTCACCATACACACGGTCCAGATTCAAGCAGAAGCCCCTGCACCCGGTGATTCTGAGTAGGTTATAGCCGTCTTTCCTCCACAGTGTTCTATTAGGTCAGCAACCGAATGTCGAACGTTCAGTTCCCGGTGACGGTGGCAGTCAGCTGGAGGCGAATCTCACCGGCAAGCCGACTGTGGTGCATTACGTGTGTTCGAAGCAGACTTCTGACTACTTCGATCTATGGCTGAATCTCGAGCTCTTCACGCCGCTGATCATCGACTGTTGGGCAGACAACATGCAGTAAGTATCTCGTAGGTTTACTCTAGCTAATTCCGACGTATGCGGTCTACAATCATTGTCTCGAGCCATTGGTCTAGGCAGGAAGTGAACCCGGCACCCGGCCAAATCGTCGGCTTTTGCCTCTACGCTATGTGCGCTGCTATAAGTTGTGGGTTTCTTCACTGAACAAGATAAGTAACGTTCTAGATTAGTGTTCAATTCGACGACGACGCTATCGGACAATATGCCAGGGGTAGACATTCGCGTTCCCGGCTTCGGCGGAACAAGTACGGTTGAATGGCTTGATAAGAGCAAGGTAAGCAGAAGTTTATAGTTTATTGAGCAAAATTTCGTAAGTTTGACGTTGCTGCTGAAAGAATGAACCACTGCTTCCTCAGAGTTCGCTATTATTAGGTTGGAAACTAAATCCCTTTCATTTTTAAAACATTTTATTCTGAATTTCACTCTCAGTTTTTTTGCTTAACTTTATATACCGTTCGAAAGAAGGTAATTTGCTGCATCAGAAAATATGCGTTGTCATTTTTAGGTGAATAAAGTGGATGGTCATAAAAAAGACCTTCGCCGACGGTTCCTTCTCTTTGCTTTCTCTGAGATCTTTTTGTACAATTGCAGTTCCTTCAATGTTATTGTTTGAAAGGTGATGATAATTTGTGCTACAAGAATTTATGTTGGGTTTTTCCGTTCATTTTGATTTTTGTTGATTTTTAAAGTATGTTTTGCTCTTCCTTGCCTGACAGGTTTGGTATAAATTCCTTTATCGCGACCGACGTTTCGACGAACTCGTCTTTCCCAAGGTCCGAAGAAGCTCGAAATGTTTGATCCTGCAGAGTTCATTGGGTCAGAAACGTCACGTCTACCCTTATAGGAACAACATGTCCTTAGGAGTGTTAAGAAGAAAGACCACATCCGCCCCCAACTAACTCACCGATATCCCACCAGCGCCAAGAAACTGGCTCAACTGGTCACCATGGAGCAAATTATACATACTGTCCGGTCAGATATACTGTTCTGAGCACGGTGCTATTGAGAATGTATGCGAAGCAGTGTAGACATCTCATAGCTCACACAAAGGATAAAAGGCAGGAATTCACTGGTAACGGAGATGCACTCGTTCCTGTTGTTCATGGATGGATTGCGCCTGTGAATCCAGAAGGCTTCAAGAGCTATTCTGGTCCCTATTTCGCCTCCATGATACAGCACTGTGCACTTCACATTAAAATCGTCACCGGAGTGGGCTTCCCTTCGGTGTTTTCCAAGCGCGGTTAACAAACTTTGTTTCCTCTTTCCAGCAAGATGTTCCTTAACGCGGATGCACAGCAGTCTCCCAGTTTCCCCAATATATAATTATGGAAGAACAGGAGACTGCGCGCAGAAGGGCGTCATTTACCAGATAGTGTTTAACCTGCGGTGAATTATGTACCATTTTCAGGTCGAATTGGACACTTTTCAAATCAAATTGGACACTTTTCACGTCAAATTGAACACTTTTCACGTCAAATTGAACACTCTTCTAAACTCGCCTAAGACTTTTTAAATCACCGAATCGCAACAACCTTTATACAGGTTGAGCTACAGACTCAATAAAATAGTTAGAAAAAATTTTTGTTCAAGGAAAATTTAGAATAATTTTTTTTTGAATTTTTTTTTTTACTTTAGCTGCCCGAATGAGTGTAATAATTTTATAAATTTTTACTTTTGGAGAAGAAATAACAATTTGTATTTTCCCGGATACGGGTGGGTGCTGATCGGTCCCACGAGGTGTGGATGTTGCGTTCGATCAAACGGCGCCGGTGGTGTAATGGCGTAGAGCATTCCCGCCCGGTCAGAGGGAGGTGCGGGTTCGAGTCCCGCCTGGCGCTAGAAGTTTTGATCGCAACAAAACATCGTTGTGACAGCTCACTACCTCGATACCAGCCAATTGAGGCTTAAAGAAACTGATTTGAATTTGTATTTTGTTTTAAAGCGCAGCAAAGCAGCAACCATAAAATGTACTAAAAGACCGGATTGCGCCATGCATTCGAAAAGCTCGTCGCGATTTTTATTTGATTGATAGTGTGAATGCCGTTTACATGGAATTACGAGGTATGCGCGTTCTTAGCAATTGATGTTTAAATCAACAATCATATAATTATAAATATAATCAGCATATATGTATATATAATATGAATCTACGAAAGCAGTATTCTTCTTTTCCATTTCAAGTAGGTAAAAGAATGTAATACAAAGTGAATAAATACATCAAACACTAAACGGTTGTCCTGCTGCTGCAGTGGCCATCGTCAGTTATAGCAAAACTGGATGATTATGACATTAAAGAGAATACAGCAATAAAATATTGTCATATTGTCTGCAGGTTTGTGTACAATTTGAATTGAAAAGCGTTCAAACACTATCAAAAAGCTTGGTTATCTGGCAGCTATCTCGCTTGCTGCACCGTTGAAACAACGCTGTAATCTGCTCGCGTAAAGCATTATATTTCCACGAAGAACTAGAATTTCATAAAATTTCAAATAAAGTGTTCACTTATTGGGTAAGTGAATTAAACGCTTAAAGAAAAGATACTGAAATTTTCCTCGAACAAAAAACTGTAGACAATGCAACAAGTACAATTGTTAAGAACGCGCATACCTCGTAATTCCAGGTAAACGGCATTCACACTATCAATCAAATAAAAATCGCGACGAGCTTTTCGAGTGCATGGCGCAATCCGGTCTTTTAGTACATTTTATGGTTGCTGCTTTGCTGCGCTTTAAAGCAAAATACAAATTGTTATTTCTTCTCTAAAAGTAAAAATTTATAAAATTATTACACTCATTCGGGCAGCTAAAGTAAAAAAAAATTCAAAAAAAAATTATTCTAAATTTTCCTTGAACAAAAATTTTTTCTAACTATTTTATTGAGTCTGTAGTTCAACCTGTATAAAGGCTGTTGCGATTCGGAAAGTTCTCCATGATTTAAAAAGTCTTAGGCGAGTTTAGAAGAGTGTTCAATTTGACGTGAAAAGTGTTCAATTTGACGTGAAAAGTGTCCAATTTGATTTGAAAAGTGTCCAATTCGACCTGAAAATGGTATATAATTCACCGCAGGTTAAACACTATCTGGCAAATGACGCCCTTCTGCGCGCAGTCTCCTGTTCTTCCATAATTATATATTGGGGAAACTGGGAGGCTGCTGTGCATCCGCGTTAAGGAACATCTTGCTGGAAAGAGGAAACAAAGTTTGTTAACCGCGCTTGGAAAACACCGAAGGGAAGCCCACTCCGGTGACGATTTTAATGTGAAGTGCACAGTGCTGTATCATGGGAGCGAAATAGGGATCAGAATAGCTCTTGAAGCCTTCTGGATTCACAGGCGCGATCCATCCATGAACAACAGGAACGGGTGCATCTCCTTTACCAGCGAATTCTTACCTTTTATCCTTTTGTGTGAGCTATGAGATGTCGTATACTGCTTCTCATACACTCTCAATACCACCGTGCTCAGAACAGTATATCTGACGGACAGTATGTATCATTTGCTCCATGGGGACCAGTTGAGCCAGTTTCTTGGCGCTGGTGGGATATCGGTGAGTTAGTTGGGGCGGATGCGGCCTTTCTTCTTAACACTCTTAAGGGCATGTTGTTCGTGTAAGGGTAGACGCGACGTTTCTGACCCAATGAACTCCGCAGAACCAAACATTTCGAGCTTCTTTCAGACCTTGAAAAAGACGAATTCGTCGAAACGTCGGTCGCGATAAAGGAATTTACACCAAACCTGTCAGGCGAAGAAGAGCAAAACATAGTTACAAAATGCCCAGGTTTCAAGAAAGTCGAACTTGGACATTAATGATTTTTAGAGTATTAAACTGCAGTAACAAACTGCATTAAATTGCAAGACATATTTTTCTATCAACAGCTCCTACTCCTTGGTTATTATTTATTTATTTTTCGGACACTGTTATATGTCTTTCGAAGGAGAATGTTTTGCACTATCAAAGAGAAGACTGCTGCCTTACACACCCTGAAGTGATCATGGTTTAGGCCACGCACATGTAAACGAAGCCTTTAATCATTCTGATGGCTGCGAATTGGTGCCGGAGTTGTATGGACTGAATAAAGTACGGACTTGTTCATTGGTTGGTACTGCAAGTCATTATATGGTCAAATATGCCTTCAAATCGCCTCCATAGAATGCGCGGCGCATCCCAAACGGTATTGAATAGCGCCTTCCATTATCGTTTATCCGCGTCAGCCCCTTTGGTATTTCAAAAAGTAGGATGGAAAGTTTAAAAATTCGGAGTCATCAACGATGCTTTTGGAAGCGAGGATTCAGTGCTTTAGAATCCGAAAGGAAATGGATAGCGTTGAAGGAGGCGGTGTTGTTTTCACTTGTGACAGGGGGTACTTGTGTGGTTTGAGCGACTGAACAACGTGGCAAAAACCTCGAAACCTGAAGTCGCTTCTATACACCTTCTTCTCCGTCGTTGTTCCCGGCTTCAATTTTCTGGCCAATCAATGCAACGTTTCAAACCCAAGACTTAATCACTTAATCCTTTCCTCACTGATGAGTCACCGAGGACAAGTTATAATGAACAGGGTTCGTCTGAAGGGCGATGGCGAAACGAACCATTGGAGTTTGCTTTGACTGTTATTTCTCCAAAATATTCAAGTAAATTGAATCAGAGTGAGCACCATCTACTTTCAAGCCCTCGTGCAACATAGCAAACCGTGCTCCTTCGGGCACCATTTAAGCTGTTCTTACAAAATGTAGACTTTCGGGCCTATCATAGGCCGTAAACTGATAGCACTAGAGGCTTTGGAAGCATCTGTTGACGTCAACCCTGTGTTGACTCCATGAGGCTACGGAAGAAGTTTGGCAACTCGGAGTGGTCATTGAAAAATCGTGCTTCCAGGCATCTCCTGGGCTATACTTCTTCACACTGGTCGACATGATGGTCACCTGGGGATACAGTCGAGGCAAGAACGTTCTGGGTGCACCGTTCGATTGGCGGCGCTCACCAAGTAAGACAGGAATTATTGTAGAATGTTAGCCCTGACCTTGAGGCTACGGCGTCAGGGCTGCACAGTGCCTCGAAGTAAAATAACCTCCAGCCGTTGGTAACTTTCAGATGAACTCCACGAATACTTCGAGCAGCTAAAAGTGTTGATAGAGACCACCTATCGGTACAACGCGCACACAAGGATCATCACCGTTGGACACAGCATGGGCAATCCGATGATGCTCTACTTCTTCAACAAGATCGTCGATCAGGTTGGTATCTTTTATGGGCTACAGCCTTACCTGAGGGCTTCAAGATGCCTATTCAAGGAGTGGAAGGACAAGTACATTGAGTCGCATGTCTCGCTGGCTGCCCCATGGGGTGGCTCGATGCAGATTGTGCGACTTTTCGCGTCCGGCTACAACATGAACTACTACAGGGTTATCCTTCCGCCCAGTAAGCTGAGAGGGATGCAGAGGTGACGAGTTGCTTAATTCGTCGGTAATAGTAAACATTGTGGCCTACATGCGAGGGTGGGAACGTGCCAGCCAATCAGAGCACCGAGCAGGTCTTGTTGTTCTAGCCGCATGAGCTACCGATCAATACGGATCATCAGCTGTTAGGTTGGGTGGGCGTTGGACGGTAAGTTGTCGGCAGATGACTTGTTCCCGCACCACTATGTAGGCCACATTGTCGACAAGTACCGAGTGGGTACTCTCACTGGCTAGCGCTTTTCCGCTTCCTCATGTAGGCCAAATTGTTCACTAGTACTAAAGTCCTTCCAGGTCCTTTACTTCATCAGCGTTTCTCTTCCCAAGTAATGGCGTCTGGAACAGTACTGAGGTCCTAGCCAGCACTGTCGAGAAGAACTATACGGTAGTCCAATATTGCTTGGGTTTAGAGCTGAGCTACAAGTAGCGATTCAATCACTTTCAGGTGGCCAATGTGCAGGAGTTCTTCGAAGATATCAACTACATGACCGGCTGGGAGCAGTACAAGGTGGCTGCCCAGCTGAACGGAAAGCTCGATCCGCCTGGTGTTAAGGTAAGGGCCTGTTCATAGTTCGCGACAAGAGCGACTCGTGCAAAACATGCATATCGATTAAAACCGCCGAAAAGTGTCCATACTCGAGCGCCGGCGCTGTCGCTTCAGTCGCTCTTGTCGCTCTAGTTGCTCCAGTCGCTGCCGTCGCCTTTTCATACTTTCGCGCGCTGCGCTTTCGTCACTCCCGTCGCCCGTGCAAAGCATGCAGATCGATCGCGCGCCGCGAAGAAGTGTTCATACTCAGACACCGGCACTGTCGCTAGAGTCGCTTTTGTCGCTCTAGTCGCTGCTGTCGCCTGTTCATACCTTCTCGCGCCGCGACGCCACGCACGCTACGCTCTCGTCGCTCTTGTCGCGAAGTATGAACAGGCCCTAAGCACCGATTGAAGCGTAGGAAACTGTAGTCGGAAAGGGCACAGTTCAGGTTCACTGCATCTACGGATCAGGACTAGCTACTCCGGAACAGTTCAACTGGGCAAAAGGCTACTTCCCGGACTATCAACCCGCCGTTGTGTACGGCGATGGAGACGGTACGGTCAACAAAAGATCAGCAGAAGTTTGCCTGAACTGGAACGAGAAGAATAACAATGGAAAACCGGTAATCAATACTATTTCCAAGAGTTTCCTCGGAAGTAAATCGATTCATTTTCAGGTGACAACTCACGAGGTACCGAATGCCGAACATATGGGCATTCTACAGAGCCCAGTGGCGATTGAAATCGTGCGCAAAGCGATCTATGGTCTATTGTGAATAGACGGCGTGCTATGAAATAAATCTCTTGCTTCGACCACATGTCTGTCTTCGTTTTCAGAAGCCCTTCGATAGACTCAGATAGATGTAAGCAAATGTAAACAATGAAATAAACGTAGAAATGGGCTATCCGGGATTCGCATATTTGTAACAGCACACGATACAGTACCGTTCATTTCACCGCTTTAGAGGTCGAGGAGAGAAGAATTTTTGCCCAAACGTAACCCAGGTTTATTTAGGGTTTCTGACATCCGCTTTCGAAATTTCGAACGATTACGGTAGGTGATGAAAGGTTGGTGTGGGTGAGTGAAGGCATCCACGCACTTGTGCGGCAAGCGGCGTGCGGAGGACGGCAAAACTTGCAAGGCGCACTGCTCACGCACACTAGAGTCTTGCCGGCGGCAAGCGTCAACGGTAAGCGGCAGAGACACAGCACTCTTTCAGGTCGGGACCTACTGCTGCTATTTGCCTTCTGTCTGCACTCTTGCCCATCTCTGCCGCGGTGGCTAGAGCGGAGACAGGCAGAGCGCTGCGCCTGCAATAGTGATGTAAATCATGATTGCCGTATTGCGGGAGTGATGCTGCCGCCTCCTTTCGCCGCCGCCGGCAAGCTCTGCGTCCTGTTCTGTGGTCAAAGATAGGGCCGCCGCTTTGTCGCAAAAATGTGCGGAGGTCATAAGGCTGTCGGGATCATCATTGCCCATTTTGCTCGGCGTTTGCATGAGGTTCTGACAACGAGTATTGTTGTAACGTTTGCCACGCTCCTTCACGACTCTTCAAGGACACACACGCTGAGAGATGTCTAGGTCCCGACGCGGAGGGCATACAGTCGCGCGCACGCGCCGCGACGCACTATAAACGCCTTCCCGCGCGTGCCCGGCAGTCTTGGCTTCGTCGTCGCACCGAGCGGTTGGTCCGCTCTCCGCTCCGGTACTCCATCGTCAGCGCAGTCTCCACTCCATCGGGAAACGACTGGACCAGCCGCGCAGGGCTCTAGGACGACCAGGACAGGACGCCGAGGAGCAGCAGTCAGAGCTAACCGCAGAGACCGACCGAGCCACCGCTCTCGTGAGCGCATGCTGAATGGTAGGAGCCATGGAGGATCTGTGGGTTGCGCTTGGGGCTGACCCATAGGTAACGTGGAGGGGCTCAGCCTTAACTCGTAGGCAGTTGCGTTGTTCTATTGATATGTGTTGTGTGTATGGAGTTGCTATGAAGCCTGATATCTGTTACGCAATGTCATACGACTCGAGAGTGGGAAAGGTTTATTCCGAGCGTTTCAATTATATGACGTGAGTGATGTGAAGATGGGCGAGGGTCGCCGGGGAGCCAGCGCAGGAGCAATCTGCGGAGGACAACCTAGACAACATCCGCATTGGTATGAGGCGTTCTTAGTCGGGGCAACAAGGGCCTAACCTTAACGTGGCAAGCAATGTAGGAGCTAGCGCGCATGGGTAAAACCCTCGGCTCTGAGTGTGCCTCACACGTGGCGTCGGGTTGAGGGCCGCACGAGTTATACCACCGGTGCAGCGAACTCGCCCGAGGCACGACAAGTATGACACCAGTTTTAGCACTTTAGTGAGGTTAGGGTTTGCGTTAGTAAGGTTAGTGAGGACGAGCCATAAAAACCTCGTTTGGCACGATACTAACACTTGAAGAACTTAAAAGTAAACAAGTTTTTACCCTAAATCAATCCATCTCAGAGATAGCCACACATACCGTTCTGTAGGTTTTTTTGCTCTTTCAAAAAAAAAACACATGTAGATGTCGCTCTAATTTTTCCAGCAGACATTTTCCAGGGCTTCATAGAATCATGAATCGAGGCGACTACCGAGTCATAGGCATCCCGTAACCTCAGCAGCGCTTTTGAGATGGACTGTCCTTGCGAACGAACGGTGAGGTTCTGCTTCTAAAAACCCGCTTCTAGCGATTTTGATCTCGAAGGAAAACCGGGTCGAGGGTGCAGGTTGTCCTTGACGATGAAGTTTTGAGGAGGGCCGTCAAGCAAATTCGGAGGCGAGTACACTTACGCTAGCAGAGGATTTCAACGTACATGACAGCACGATAGCAAAATGTTTGGTGGCGAGGTGAAGAAGACATGTGGATGCCTCATGAGTGACCGATGAGTAGCGACTATCACGTGTCGGCACCTGCTCTAACCTGCTGGTTCGCTTCGAAAATGAGTCTTTTGTAAAGCGATAACTGTAGATAAAAATCTATTTATTTATTGTTTTAAGCCGCCTACGACTCCGGAGAAGAACTGTTCCTCGGAACATGCGACAGCCGGGGAGTAGGCGGCGTTGGTGTCCTCGTCAACACGCACTTGGCCATGAACATCGATTCGTACGAGTCTCTGACAACCCGAATCGGACGTCTGCGACTGAAGCGATGTGGCTCCGTGCCAGCTTTGACTGTATTCGTCGCGTATGCACCAACATCCGACTACGACGACGAAGAGGTGGAAGCCTTCTACGTGGAGCTGGAGAAGTTCTATAAGGAAGATCATAATTTCTACAAGGTGATCGTCGGCGACTTCAACGCCAAGATCGGACCGCGAAGGTCGCCGGAAGAACTTCACATCGGAACCCACGGTTTGGAGTGGAACGAGCAAGGTGAAAGGCTGCCTGAGTTTATCATGTCGACCAAGACCATCCATGGAAACTCGCAGTTCCAGAAGCCTCCCTCCCTACGATGGACCTGGGAATCCCCCGGTGGCCAGTTCTACAACGAGATCGATCACATCATCTTCAATCGCAAGTATTACTTGACCAACGTTTTCGTTGTCCCCAAGTTCTACACGTGATCGGACCACCGCCTCCTTCGCGCAAGGTTACGCTTTTCGCGTCAAGAAGAGAAGGCCGCGAAGTTCAAGAACAGGAGTCCCAGAACGACCATCAACTGGGACCTCTACACCTCTCTTGCCGGCCTTTGGGAAAATGCCGTCATGGACAACATCGACGAGGAATACGACCACTTCGTGCACCATCTCCGCGAAAGTGCTAAGGGAGCCGAGAGCTTGAAGACCACAAAGAGACGCCTGTCTCCGGAAACTCTAAGCTGATACGCCAGCGTGGAGCAGCACGAGCGTCAGGCAACTACCAACTAACGTCCGAGCTTGCGAGGCTATGCAGAGTGGCGATAAAGGAGGATCTTAAGGAGAGAAGGGCGGAAGTGTTGGCTGAAGCTGCAGAGGCGCGGTTGAGCATCCGCAATGCCCGCCGAAACTTCGCCAACTTCAAGACCAAGATGACCGCTCTCCGACATCCTGACGGAACCGTCACCTCTTCCAGAAGGACCTTGGAGAAGGTCATCCACGACTTCTACTCCGATCTCTTCGATAGCCACGTCCAACTGCCCCCACGCCATCTTCCGCAGGATGGATACGTCGTCCCCTCTGTTCTCCCTTTCGAGATCCGACACGCCATCTCGTCGGTGAAGAAACGTACAGCACCCGGTCCCGACAGGATCAGACCCGAACACCTGAAGAACCTCCCGCCAGCGCTCATCAACACCTTGGCACGGCTCTTCACACGTTACCTGTCGGAGCGCAAGGTTCCATCTCAGTGGAAGACCAGCAGGACCGTCTTACTGTACAAGAAGAGACGTGCACGACATTGGCAACTATCGCCCGATCTGCCTGCTGTCCGTAGTCTACAAGCTGTTCACTCGAGTCATCCTGAATAGGATTAGTAGAACGCTGGACGAAGGACAGCCGATCGAACAAGCAGGATTTCGGAGAGAATTCAGCAGGATCGACCACATACACACCATTACGAAGCTCATCGAAGTGTCGCGAGAGTACAAGCTGCCGCTTTGCCTTACGTTCATCGACCTGAAGAAGGCATTCGACTCCGTCGAAACTGAAGCGGTCATCGACGTCCTGCTTCAGGGTGTTCCTACTCAGTACATCAGAGTCCTTCGAGAGCTGGATTCACGACCAAGATCTCACCATTCTACAACGACGTCGTCATCGACGTGAAGGGAGGGGTTCGGCAGGGGGATACCATATCCCCGAAGCTCTTCAGCGCCACCCTCGAAAACGTCATGCGCGAACTAGAATGGGAAGACATGGGAGTGAAGGTCGACGGACAGCAGCTGCACCACCTTCGTTTCGCTGACGACATCGTGCTCATAACACCGAGCGTCAGCCAGGCGGAGCGAATGCTGGCCGACTTCGGTCATCTATGTGGAAACGTTGGACTGCAGCTGAATCTTACGAAGACGATGTTCGTGAGGAACGGACAAGTTTCTGATGCCCCATTCTCGCTCAACGGAATGAACATCTCCGAATGCTCCAGCTACTTGTGTCTAGGTCGCGAATTCAATATGGTCAATGGTCTAGGGCGAGAGGTGAGCAGGAGGAAACGAGCGGCTTGGGGAGCTTTCAAGAGCGTCGAAGAAGTCGCGAAGAAGACGAAGAACGTCCGACTCTGTGCCCACCTATTCGACTCCACTGTTCTTCCTGCCCTAACATACGCCTCAGAGACCTGGGGTATACGAAAGCAGGATGAACACACGATCAGCGTCGCGCAGCGAGAGGACAATGCTCGGAGTTACACGACTCACGCAAGTGAGAGAATGCCTCCGGAGTTCCGAGCTTCGCCGACGTTCGAAGATCAGAGACGCTGTCGCGAGGGCCAAGTTGTCAAAAATTAGGTGGTCCGGCCACGTAATGCACTTCGCAGACACCCGCTGGACGAGAGCCGTCACCGACTGGATTCCGCGCGATGTCAAGAGAACACCAGGACGCCCCTGTCGCGTGCCAGAGTGCTCCAATGGATCCTCGTGTGAGGAGAATCCATTGGAGCACTCTGGCACGCGACAGGGACCAATGGAGACGCTGCTGGCGCCTGCTCGAGCAAGTCGATGATCAACGGGACGATAGGTGGTACAGGTGATTTATTGTATTAACCTATTGACATAAGCAAAATGCACAGGCGATTCATCAAAAACAATAACACTAGAAGACCAGAGATAACTAACGATAAGGTACAACATTGTGATGGGCAAATTACAAACTCAACGCTATTGCTCAAAACTCAAATGGCTTGTTTAAACTGATAATTCATTTAGGAACCTTGTCATCAACATCTTAAAAAGAGAGAATTTCAACGGTCGGATGCTGTTTTGAAAAAAAAAACTGTTGAATTTGCTTATTGATCGGTAGGCAAAGAAATCTCTGCGGATTTTTGTTCTAAACGTTGGCAGGACAAAATTTGTAGACCCACTTCGAGTGACTGAGCTTCGAAAAGACGGCATCCTGCGGTCAACTTAGATTAGGTTAAAAATAATTTTGTAAAGCACCACCAGGTCATTACGTTTACGTCGGAGCTCTAGGGTCTGAATCCAACAGTCCTGTTTTAAAACGGGTCCCTGACGATAACGGGAAGCGGAGAATTGTCTGGGAAGGTTAGGATGATCCTCCAACATCCTTTCCTAAACCCGACCTTCACCTTAGAAGAGTTACGCTTACTTTGTGGTGGTACTGTAAAGGTGTAATCCATTACAGCTGTTTGCAACATAGTCAGGCAAACACAGCAGAGTGCCGCTGTTGTGGTTTCTACTAGACATGGGATCCGAATCATGCATTTTCGGATATCCGGCCGGATTTATCCGGTTTCGGATTATCCGAAATCCGGCTCGGTCGAAAATTGCTCTCATCTGAATCATCCGAAGATCCGGGGTTTCTAAAATTGTCCTCATCTGAATCATTCGAAGATCCGGGGGTTTTAAAATTGCCCTCATCTGAATCATCCGAAGATCCGGGGTTTTGAAAAACGCAATGATTCGGATAAAATCGGATAAAAATCGGATAATAGGAGGTTAGCGCGTCTTGCTGGCAAACTCTGCGCCATTGATAACCTGACTTTTTCGGGCACATTTGCAATCATTTGGAGGGAATTCTCTCACATGGGAAGGGTCTGATAGCGTATATCTGAACGGGGAGAGGGAGTCATCCTATTAAATAGGAATAATCGCCACCCCTCAATTAGCATAAAATGTGTTTTATTTTTGCCAAGTCGTTAAACCTTAGGAGTGGGGGTTCTTGAAGTCACAATTGAACGGCGCATCACGAATTTGGGTTCTTGTACGACCGCGATGGCTCTGCCGGCAAGCAGCTCGGGGCGCAATGGGTAGTGACGATGCTTCATGGGAGGAAGGTCGGGGGTTCGATCCTCATGCGCGGCTGCATTCCTGCTTTTTGATTGATTGGTTGAGATTTGAGGGATTCTGACGTCTATACCATTTTAAGATGTTTTCTGCGCACTTTCCAGCTGCATGCTTTGGTACTCAACATGATGATGCATAAATATTCAACACCAGTGATACACAGGTGCAACGTGCATAAAGCAGCACTGGACACAATGAGCAGGGTATAAATGCTGCAGGCTCCTCTCAGTCTGTTTCCATACATCGCCCAATGACATCGGGTAAAACCATCCTGCTCGGATTTTCAAATGAGACCATGATGTGACGTCACATGTGGTCAAAACGAGAAAGTCTGTGGATCCCGCAAATTGACCTAAACGGCATCGATACACTCTTTCTCTCATCTTTGCCTGTCATCTGGAAATCAGAGGTCTGCTGGAGGCTCTCTAAAACCTAACACCAACAAAGTCGCCGATGCTCGAGTGGTCCACTTGCTCACGCTGAAGTGTGGTCCACCTTTAGATAAGCAGCCTTCATGGGAATAACACCAACCTGACCGAACGGATGGCTAGCATACCCAAGGACTTCGAAGCACGTCAACTTGAAGTTAACGAAGACGAACGGCTGGAAGTGGTGGAAAACCAGAAGAAGGTTGGGATCCGCAAAATGAACTGACAGACGTGGAAAGGCTGGCAAGCAGTGGGCATATGATAACGTTTTCGGCTGGAACTTTTGTTTCAGAGGAAAGGAAACGTCTTCAGTTGGATTTTGCCTATGGAGCCGATCTCATTGGTTTATGTATGGAAGCAAACTGTGAGGAGCCTGTAGCCTTTATAAGCTATCCGTATTTTGACCAGTGCTTCTCTTTCATGCACTTTGTGTCTGTATATCCCCTATGTTAAACGTTTATCTATCATTATGTTGAACAGCTTTCTCATTGCCTTTTGGTTAAAAACCCGCCAGTAATAAACAAGTGGCAACAAAGTTGCTCTCACGGCATACATCTGGAAACACTGTACAGCAAACATCTAAAATGGTGCAGATGTCAGAATCGCTCAAATCAAACAATAAGTTAAAATGCAAAGATGCAGCAGCGCAGAAAAGTCGAACCCTCTACCTCCCTCTCATGGAGCAACGTCGCTATCTACTGCGCTACGAGCCGCTTCCCGCCGGCGGCATTGCGGGCGTACAAGACTCCCGAACTCGTGAAGAACCGATTCCACTGTAACTTCAAGGGTTCTCTACTCCTCGGGCTTATCGAAAAAAGAAACACATTTTTATACTAATTGAAGAGTGGCGATTATTCCTATATATGGTGGGATGACTCGCTCTCTCCGTTCAGACATACGCTTCAGACCCTTCCCTTTTCAGAGCACGAGAAATTTCATGCGGGGCGTTTCGGAATTGCTTCATTATTGTCCTTTAAAAGACTTACGAACTACAAGTGCATTACCAACTCACAATTGAGTTGGTATTGGCTCTTTGGGGTCTTAAAGCTGTTTTTGTTTGTTCTGGAAGCGCAAAATAGCTCTGCGGAGGACTCCCCTCGTAAGGCACTCAAATACGACATCTTTTACGTAGCGCTGGTGTGTTCCACTCCATTGGTGAGCTAAGCTAGGCCAGATATAATGTAATTGGGCATTCATGTGCCTTGCTACCAGGGCATATAAACACTTAATTCAATGTGAGGCGCTCCAAGCTGCTTTGCGCGCTCGTGACTTCAATTGATCAAGGAAATAAACGCGGAGTTACTGATGTGTTCCGTTTTTAAGGGGTTGCGCGCCCCTATTATATCACTTATCTGGTTGTATCCGAATCGGATATCCGAAATCCGGCTCGGACTAAAAAGGCGTTATCTGAATCATCCGAAGAACCGGGGTTTCTAAAATTGCCCTCATCTGAATCATCCGAAGATCCGGGGTTTTCGAAATTGCCCTCATCTGAATCATCCAAAGATCCGGGGTTTGAAAAAGTAGCCTATCCGAATCATCCGATTATCCGGAAAATCGGTGTCGGATCCAATGTCTAGTTTCTACCAAACGTATGAGAAGTTTCAGAAATTTTGGTCGGTAGTGGTGAAAAGAGGAGGTCCGCTCCTGTTGCAATATAACGCAATGCCATACACCTCACAAATCATTCGGCGAAAATTGACCCATTTAGGTATCGAGGTTCTCCCTCACCCACCATGCTCTCCGAACCTTCCCTCACTTTTTTCGAGCTCTTGGTTCTCATTTGTGTCAAAGGCAGCTCATTAATTTGGCCGGTGTTGAATGTGCCCCCCCTCGATTTCGTTCATTCCTTGATCTCAGTTTTTGTTGTAAAGGATTAGGTTTATTACCTTCTTCGTTGGCAAAAATAGATAGATTCTGGTGATTTTTACCGCGATTAACAAAGTTGTGCTTAAGCTGAATTATAGCAGTTTGAAGCAAGCGGTCCGTTTCAGCGATTATTTTGCGACAGCCTAATATAAAATTTATTTATTTATTTATTTGTTTATTCACAGCGTGGTGGTAGCCTTGCAGATAGTAGAAAAACAGAAAAGAATACCAGCACATACATTAATAACGCGAAGTTTGTGAACAAAGAGGTGTCAGTAAATAGGAACGGAAACAGTTATAGTAACGCGACGTTAGACAACAATCAAGCGAGCGAATGCTCAGATAATCCTAAGATTCTCGTTTTGGGCTAGAAATAAGTTGAACTCCCGCAAGTTTCTATAGGTCAAGAATGTTGATCTGAATGTGGTCTTCGCTGCCGGCACATATAGCCGAAGCTTACCTCTCCTTGTTCTAGTCAGATGCTCTCGGAAAAAATGTGCAATATATATATATATATATATATATATATATATATATATATATATTGCACATTTTTTTCCTTTTTTTTCAAAAACTTCTTTAAAGCTTATGGTAGTGCACACAAGAACAAGAATTAAGAAGGGGTAATGTAGCCAGGCATCAACCTGTGTAGCACCCGCTTTAAAAATTCGAATTCTTCAGCTTTAGCACTCCTATCGAACTGATCGTGAGCTTCTACGCCTTACAATTCCACTACTTTTTGCAGTGCGCTTTACATTTTATAGGGTGGCAACAACACTGTCGTTCCACGAACCAAGTGCAGCGACCATCATTGCCATCGCGTAATTAGCAGTGATTGTTGAAAGTTGTTTTCCTAAGAAACTCACTCGCAGACATCGCCAGTGAATAGAGTTAATGAGAGGTTAAAGGAAAAAGGCTCTATATAATCCGATTTTCGCCTATTGTTAGTGAGGAGAGATTCATGCACTTGGTGCATCGTCTCATGTACTCTCTCACACTCCTTCACAGTCATACCTAGATCATTCTACGAAAAGCACTCATCTGCAAAAACTTTAATTGTCGCTGTTCGCTGCGGGTGTTTATCATACCAATAAAAAATGTTCTCTTAAAATTCCTTAGTACCCACCCAACTTTATCATAAAGCCGTCCGGCTTGAGATGCTAATCGAGGCATATTACTCCGTCTGTCTGGTTACCGTGTAAGGGCCCGTGCAAAACGAAGGCCAAACTAATTCTTTGTTTTCAATACTTCTGCAATTAAAATTTGAAAACTAAAAAATTTAATTAATCAAATAATTAAAAAATTAAAAATTAAAACCTTCCAAGTGGAATGCAGCGTTTCTTGTGTAATTTCTCGAGCTATGCTAGTCATCCAACTTGGACACAACAGTGTCCAATTCTACTGACAGCGACTTTACCACAACAGCTTTAAATTGGCCTCTACTGGTTATTATTGTTATCTGCCACTTTCGTTTTCTTATCAACCTGTATTCATAGTGTTTTTCCTTATACTCTGAGCTAGCCAAGGTCTTGTGTAGATAGTTGCTTAGTTCTTTCGACACAACATTACTCCGCGTGAAATGAATAAGGAATAAAGAACAAAATTACTATTACGCTTATATGGTTTTACTCTTTTATAGTTTATGTTCTATCTAACGTACGTCTCATGAATAGTAGTGACAATAGTAATAACCAGGTTTGCGCCAGTAGCTCGCCAAGAGGTCATTTCCGGATAAGGGGGTTGCTCTGAGATATTTAAGAGTTCATGGACTCATTTGCAGACGTGGCTTCAAGAATTGAACTGTTAAAGTTCGGATGGTGTAGCTTAAGACAACCTCCCGCCGCTCTCAGGTTGCCTTTTGTGAAAGTCCCGAATCGTTTTGGATCAATTCTGAGGCTGTACTACTTGTTGCTGACTCTCCTCTTAATCTCGTGCTCAACCGTTCAGGTTATATGTACCATTTTTGTCGAACTGATCTACACTGTTTTTAAAATCAAGATGAACTCGTTCAAATTAAAATAGGTTTTCCCACAATAAACTAGAAACTCCCAAAAAGGTTAAAGCGAGAAAAATCATAAAAATTGGTCAAGAGAAAATTTAGTGTGATTTCTTTAAAGTTTTAAATCACTACTCATTAAGTGAACACATTGTTTGGAATTTTATGAAATTCTGAATGAAATTTTATAAATAAGTTTTCGCAACTTTGGATCTAAGCAATTGAATGTGTCACAACATACTCATCTCCGCGTTATGAAGTGCGGCAAAGTCGCTGCTATTACTTAAAGGACTGCCAAATGCATGTTTCTAACTTTGTGAGTAGTCGTTAGCTCGTATGAAAACTTGTTCGTCCTTACTTTTTATTCTTGTTTATTGAGAATTCCCAAATATGTCCCATATGCGATATATATATATATATATATATATATATATATATATATACCATTTTCAGTTCAAATTCAACGTTTTCGAAAGCAAATTCAATGTTTTCGAAAACGAATTCAACGTTTTCGAAATCAAATTCAATGTTTTCGAAATCAAATTCAACGTCTTCTTTGCAAGCTGTACGTTTCAATGTTTACTTCTTCTCAAAAAATTCAAACATTCAGAAAAGGCTATCCAACGAAAATTAGAAACAACTAGCAACTAAAGCAAGTCAGGCACTTCAGTAGTGATGCGACACAAGTACATAGTAGTGAGCAAACTAAGCGATACAACTATACAGTATGATAAACAATACAGCAATACAACAATAACTATTTAAAATAGCACAATGAGCACGTGAATGTCAGTCATGTACTGTTGAATCTTTGCCCTGCTGCAGCTGCTGTCATGTTTGCCATCATGTGGAGGACGTAGTTTGCACATTCTTGCTGCGATACTGAATGAACACCCTCTTCAATAACTTCGGCCAGCGTCCTCTCCGCGACAGGATTACTTAGGAGGCGCCTCACCGTGGCCTTCACTTTTGAAAAAACGTTTTCCGTAGGATTAAGCATTTAAGAGTATGGCGACAAAAACTTTAAAGTGTATGATTGTCCCATAATTGTCCGCAGGTCGCCCGCTTTGTGAATCCTGGCGTTGTCCATGATCCGCCACGCGCCATTCATCTCTTCGTTGTCGCGAATTCGGCTCAAAAGTCCTTCAATGAACTTGCAAAATTTGGCACTGTTGCAGAGTGGAAAGGACGGCTGATATGATACGGGGGAGATTCCAGAAGAACGTTGAATTTGATTTCGAAAACATTGAATTTGATTTCGAAAACATTGAATTTGGTTTCGAAAACATTGAATTTGATTTCGAAAACGTTGAATTTGAACTGAAAATGGTATATATATATATATATGGGTTGAAAACTATCCAGGCAAGCAAAAAACTCATTTTCTATTCGACGCCGCCTCTATGGTTTTGACGGTATTTATCGTGACTATCGCCGCGACTTTTTCAGGGACAGCTGTCGACCTCGGCACATAGGTCCCGACGTGAAGGGCGTGCGGTCTCTCGCCCACTCCGCAACGCACTATGAACAGCCTCCCGTGTGCAGCAGTTCGTCTTCCCGCTTGTCGCCACCGCGTGCAGTCGGGTTGCATCGTCTGCCGACGTCTCAAGCGGTCGGCTAATCTGTCGTCATTGCTAGCTGCACACATCTGTCTCCGTGTCTGACGACGACTTTAGCAATCGTGCAGAACTATAGACTCGACCAGGACAGCAGCGCAGAATCAAGAAGACGGAGGAAACCACAGGGTCGAGCCTGGCCACCGCTCTCGTGAGCGTGGGCTTCTGAGTAGGAGCCAAATGAGACCTGCGGCTTAGAGACATCCGTAGCTAACCGAGAGGAGCTCAGCTTTCTAAGGCCTATGTTATACTTCGGCGACGCGTCGCCGGCGACGTCGCCGAGAGCTCCACAGGGGGTGTTATACTTCCGCCGCCGACGTCGCCACAGACGGGCCGATGACGTCGCCGACGTCATCCAAGGGTGGTAGAAAATGCGCTCCGATGGAATGTTATGATTGTGGGTTGGTTCTTCTTTCCCGGAACTGCCATCATCACCACCGTACTTCGAATTACGAAATCGAGAAGTGCAAAAGACGCCGTCTTGCGAACACAAAAAGTGCAATTCACTAGAACACTGAGTGTTTGGGAGGGAGTGGGACCCTAAACCTTAGCTCCCTTCACTTTGTCACTTTTATTCCTTTTTGTGTCCTTCTCAGCCGTTCTTCTAGTCCTATTTGCTTCCTTGTAGAGCAAGTAATATTAAATAGAACTGTGTAGAAAATAAGTGGTGTTTCCTCGCTTTCTCAAATGGTAATGCAAACCTAAGAGTTAAATTTTCCTTTGAACTTCGAGAATTCAGCGTAAATTAAATTAAAAACGATTTAACGAAAAAGGTCTTTGCTAAACCAAAAACGCTGGTAAAATCGCTAAATTGGTAAATCAATAGTCGTTAAATGCCCAACACTATCCCGTACTTCTATTGTTATCGGGATAGACTGCGCCATGCACTCGTCTGTTATTTTGCATTTTACAATCTATTGATAGTGTTTCGCTTGAATAGTTGTCTCTTTACAAAGTAACCGTATCGATTGATTTGTGCTTCTTTTAAAGTTTAAAACCTAAAAACACACCATGTCTTGCGAAAAATACAGGGCATCCTAAAAAATACAGGTACTGTTTGAATGGTTCTAACATTTCTGCTAGTGAAACCTTTGAAGACGTTTGAGACCCATATGAAAGCACAGGTAGTAAATAGCCACGTCTGAAACCTTGCATTTCAGACTTGTTTGATTGTGCATGGTCTGAATGCTTACAATCTTGTTACTACTCGGCCATATTAATTTATGATGTGCTTTTTTGATGTTTAGAACTTGACAGTGACGTGAAAGACACGTGGCGTGCGAGTGATGACATTGAAAACGCGCTCCGATGCTAAAAATGCGCTCCGATGCTCCTCTCCTGTCAACGACGTCCCCGACACCGCCACAGAAAAGGAGCATAACATAGGCCTAATTCGTAGGAGTAGGATGGTGTGTTCTTCTCCCTTGGTATTGTGTGTATTAGAGGTTTCGATAGGAATGTGATCTATACTGCGTACTGTCATAGACGAGGTTTATTAAGAAGACCGGCAGAGGCCGCATAATGATGTTCAATTCAATTGCGTCAAGCGAGTGACGTGAAGAGGGGCGAGTGGTATCGGGTCGTACAAGGAGCAATCCGCGGAAGGTCACTAATGTAAGTACATCCGCTTTGGGGCAAGGTGTGACCTGGGTTGGAGCAAAAGGGCCTACATTATTCAACTGCAGTGTCAGGCAGGTTAAAAGCAGCGTGCAGGCAAGACCTTGACTTCGTTAGTGCCACAACACGTGGCCGCGCTGAATATGTACTTAATCGGTGCTGCGATCTCATACGAGGTACAACGGCCTTCAAAGGGATGCTAACCTAGTCAATTTTCTTAAGTGGGCTGAAAAATCTAAGAACGTAAAAAGGTTATTCAAATATGATGAGTAGCTCGGAAGTTGAGTACATGAGATGTTATATAAACAAAAATTGACTTTTTAGCGTTTAATGTTTTCTGCCTCAAATACGCCACATCCACTGCTATCCATAATTGCTCTCATTTCCATGCATGAACCGAAGGCGTCAACGATGTTGTGCGTCATTCCTGCAAGATGCTGCCGTAACCTATAGAATCGTATAATCGTTCTGTCTTACATTGCATCTTTTGCGCGTCACTCCTTCATATCGACAACAGCCTTCTTAAAGCTTTTTTCTCAAGTGGAGCTTGCGGGGGAATCTAGCCAGTTTCTGCATTTAAACTTCTGGTGTCATGCGTGAATTATTGAAATACATGATATTATATAAAGGGTGCTCGCAGGTGGATAACAAATACGTTACAGAAATTGTGTTTCGATCAAGGCGTCTATGACAAGTTCTTGCGAGAGGACACTACAAGTCGTCCTTATTATTCTAGATTTTGTGGTCGTCATTTTATCTACAGTGTTTCTGGTAGTATCGCACCGCGTAAAAATCTTCCATCAAAATCTTATTTCAATCCTGCATTTTACTGTTATCATGCTCGCCCTAGCTTTCCTAGGACGACTTGTTACCTATGTATACCACATCTTTGGAATTATACCAGGACAAGGTAAGGAAGAACTCTGTTGATGGTTTTGCGTTTGCTAGTTTGCATAGCATTGTTGTACGCCATATCAACATTAGGTACTAAGAGTGTAAAGCAAAAAAAAAAACAACCAAAAATCCACACAACTGTGACTGATAGTTCATTCTCTTTTCGGGCATACAATCTGCTCAAGGTCCCCAGGACAAAAAATCCAGATGGCTTATTGCAGGCATATGTATAAACATGTATTATAGTATGTGCATTGAAAGTATTAAAAGCAATTCCATTAGAAAGTTGGCACCTACTAGTTAGAGAAATAAAATGGACTCTTATATTCAACACCTAGGTCTCGTACTTCACTGCAACTCTTGACAGAAATGTCAGAGTATTTGTTCTGCGGCGAGTGATCACATCCTATGTGCAAAACGTATGTTTTTGACAGATTAGGGTAGATTCCAGATTTTATACCACTCCATTAATCTGTGTATGGACTCCGTTAAGGCATTATGGATTTCACTCTTATTCTCCCTTCGGTAGATACCATATATCTTTATATTATCGGCATAAAGCTGAACCCTCGTCAAGGTGTGGATTTTCAGTTTGTCCGGTAGACCAAAACAGTATATGATAAAGAGGAGAGGTGATATTATAGTACCCCACCCTGAGGCACACCACTCGGACAAGGATAACGGCTCGAAAAACTACTTTTTACTCTTACCACATGTGGTGATGTGTCAGATAGGAGACAAACCAATTCAGAAGAGCACCATCAATGCACAGGATTATACACCTTTATAATCATGGAACCATTTGCTTATGTTATACGTTTAGAAATAATACCCACGGTGTTGCATGGTATGAGCATATGGTTTGTATCTGCTTATCCTTACTCGTTCTGCTGTTCAATCACCTCAATAGCCATTGAAAGAGGATTGGCAACGTATTTTCTATGGTAGGCTTTAATCAATAAGCTTCCTCATCATCAGGAGTAACTGTTCTATTTCAGTGACTATGAGCAGAAAAATCGACCAGCGATTCGCGTCAGCTTACTGTTAGTATCTACAGCCGTATCAATGGTTCTTGGTCCTAACGACATAGCCTACAACCTTACAACCGTCGACTTGCCTTATGTGACTGTTTCTATCATGTCGTCTGCAGTGGTTCGTTAACGCTCCACATTGATATTTAATGTAATGTTTTTGTTTTTCTGCCATTGAAATTGATAATGAAAAGAGTTTGTTTTAGGCCTGACTTTTCGACCTTTCATCGTCTTCAGAGACACGTCTTTCCACTACGGACTCTACAGTGTCGCAATACTCGAAGTTGGCTGACCAGTAACGATTTACCACTTATCTACGAGTAGTAGCGACACTGCAACACTCACCAGGAAAGGTGTGAAAGGTGTTGAACTCCATGATACGTGAAAACTCACCTTTGGTCGCTAAGGGAAAGGCATGTCTCTGAAGACGATAAAACAGTCAAAGAGTCAGGCGTAAAATAAGCTCTCCCATCGACCAACGTTGTGGGTGCGGATGGTAGAAACATCACTTTAACATCGATTCCGAGATTTCAAAGTGAGTGAACATGGAGATCACGATTACGAGAGAAAATGCCCGAACCGCGCCACGTCTGTTTCGGTGCGAGAAAATGCCCACGATCAGGGGAGAAAATGCCCGCAACCAAGGGAGGAAATAACAGCAACCCTGAACGGCTGTCGTTTGCGCGATCAAACCCTTTCAACAAAACACGTCGTAATCATAAACAAGGATACGATCTTTTCTCGTTTCGTTATGCGTTGGACATGAGAAAGAAGTCGAGGGTGTGGAGAAATCGAGGGTAATTGGAATCGTGATGATGTCTCATTCGTACACTCAAAAAGAGCAACATGGTCATTTTAAATCACTTAAAGTTCACGAAATG
The DNA here is from genome assembly GCA_947396885.1 of Heligmosomoides polygyrus polygyrus. Classification (NCBI taxonomy): domain Eukaryota; kingdom Metazoa; phylum Nematoda; class Chromadorea; order Rhabditida; family Heligmosomidae; genus Heligmosomoides; species Heligmosomoides polygyrus. The sequence continues at coordinate 10,186,149 of OX377205.1, forward strand.
CCATAGAAACCCACATCAGCAAAGTTCAGCCCTTCTCAAAAAGGGTGAACATCTATTGTCATATTTGCATCTGAGCGCATGATTGAGGACAGTGCCACAAATACATTTTGAAGAGGAAAAACAAGAATGATATTTCCGTCTGTGAATGAAGTGGCTGCCGATGCATGAAAATATTTGACCCAGCAAGATATGAAGCCCCTGTCCCTGTAAAGGTAAAAGGCTTTTCGTGTATTTTTTGAAATCTGACAGAGTAAGCATGCATTTCAGATAAGAAATGCTTACTTCATAACGGATCCTCTTCTTGGTCACTACTGTAAGCCCAGGAGCTCCGATAAAGTTTCTATGGAACTCGATGTAGTTAAAAACTTTTCCAAGTGCTCGATACACATACGTCTATACCTGCCCCTGCTTCTGCGGTTTTAGCACCTTTTCATGATAGTGAATAGGCCATATCCTTGGCCAGTGACTTGTTCATTGGTACGGGAAGATGGACATGACAATATCCAAAAACGAGGTCTTCGGAACAGTCTTAGGAGATGTTAATCGATCTGTGATATTCTGCTCTACAGATGGAGAAGAATTCATTCCCTTCGAAGGTAAACATACTGCATATCTTCCAAGAAGGAGATTGTGAGGAAGTGCGTTGCATTTCTTCGATTTCAAAAACATTTTAAAATAAGTTCAAAATGGAACGGTAGATCTGGAATATATTGAGTCTTAAGACGTGTTTTTGAAACGAAGGTCGATTTAACAAATTAATAGAACCTGCGGTGCAGTACTCTGCCAAAAATCTTTCGAGCCTCTTTTCAAAATATATTAGGTTGTCCCATAAGTCCTTGCCGTTTTTTCAACGATTCAGATTTCGCCGACGGTCTCTTGCATAGCGCTGCATAGCTTTCGAAAGAGAATGATTTGCTCTATCAGAGCGTATATTGCATTTCTTTTTTCCTTTTTCATCATGAATTTTTTCAATTTTTAGGTCGTTGAAGTGAAAAGTGAAAAATTGAAAAGTTATCTATTTGCGCACTTGTTCTCTCCGCTTAGGTTTGCAATTTTTGCGCAGTTTTTATAGCATTTGGAAGACAGTGTTTCGTAATACATACAAGAATATGTGTTGGTCCCATTTTCTCACTTGTCCTTTATTGATTTTTAGGTCATGAAATTGGGACGTCCGAAGGAGGATGGTTTTTTTGCCGACAGCTCCTGCTCTGTGGTTGGACTTTTTGGGTTGGTGTTATATGTCGTTCGAAAGAGAATGTTTTGTTCTATAAGAATATGTGTCGCGTTTATTGCTTTCTATTGAATATCAACAAAATGCCAAAAAGAGAAAAATCGTCTTCGCCAACAACTCCTTCTCCTTATTCAGTCTGTCTTGCTCAGTTTTATATAACATTTGAAAGTGGCTGTCTTGCTCTACCATGATTTGTTCTTCGGTCATTTAAATTTTTGCAAATTTTGCGGTCATCAAAATTGAGTGCCAGGCCGACAAGGATGAGCACTCCCGGCACCTTTTTCTCTTTGCTTTCAACCATGGCTCTAGTGCGGCTAAGGAACTAGAATCCTGCTTGACCGTACAAACACTATTTTTCATCGCCAGTTACAATTCTGTGCAAAAATCGTTGAATATGACCGTGTGATGAATGATCATCAGGAACCAGCGAGTGACGATTGCTGCCGGCCTACTTGTCCGTCATCATTCATCACACGGACATATTCAGCGATTTTTGCATAGAATTGTAAATGGCGATGAAAAATAGTGTTTGTACTGTCAACCAGGATTCTAGTGCTTTAGCCGCACTGGAAGCCTGGTTGAAAGCAAAGAGAAGAAGGTGCCGGAAGTGCTCATCGTTGTCCACCTGGCACTCGACTTTGATGACCTGAAAAATAGTAAGAATTTAAATGACCGAAGAACAAATTGTATGCTGTGGTAGAGCAAAAAACCACTTTCAAGTGCCATATAAAACTGAGCAAGACAGACTGAATAAGGAGAAGGAGTTGTTGGTGAAGACGATTTCTCCCTTTTTGGCATTTTAGTGATATTCAATAGAAAGCAATAAATGCGACACATATTCTTATGGAACAAAACATTCTCTTTCGAGTGACATATAACACCAATCCAAAAAATCCAACCACAGAGCAGGAGCTGTCGGCAAAAATAAGCCTCCTTCTTCGGACGTCCCAATTTGATGACCTAAAAATCAATAAAGGACAAGTGAGAAAATGGGACGAACATATATTCTTGTAGTACAGAACACTTTCTTCCAAATGCCATTAAAACTGCGCAAAAAATTACAAACCTAAGCGGAGAGAACAAGTGCGCAGATGACTACTTTTTCACTTTTTCACTTTTCACTTCAACCACCTAAAAATTGACAAAATCCATGATGAAAAAAGAAATGCAAAACAAGCTCTGATAAAGCAAATCATTCTCTTTCGAATGCTATACAGCGCTATGCGAAAGCGGAATCTGCAGTGAATCGTTGAAAAAAAAACGGCAAGGACTTATGGGAGAACCTAGTAGATTATTTTCTGAGCACGAAAGTTTTGCTATCAACTTCTTATTGGAGCTTCGATTCGAATGAAACGTTGCGGATTATCCGTTATATTAACGATACATCTAACTAAGACTCTTCCAATGAATAGTTTTAGCTACAGTTTCGAACTTATTCCTAGCTTCCTTAATGTTGTTTACAGCCGAAAGTTGGTTTCGTTATAACGCCACTTTTGCTAATCACCGCATGGTGGTATTTTCTGGTGTGCTATACGTTCTTCTCGTCGATTCGGGCACCTTCGTTCACGGCTGCAGGTATTTTGTTCCCGGTTGCGGGCATTTTCTTCCCTGGTTGTGCGCATTTTCTCCCTTGTTTGCGAGCATTTTCTCCCCTGTTACGGGCATTTTCTCCGCACGCAACGCGCGCCGTGAGATTCGGGTGTTTCTCCGCAAACTGGAGATCACTCAACATTGATTTCATTCGCTGCAAACTTCAAACGAAGGTACCGTTTAGGGAACTGTATTTCTGTTTTGGTATAACAGGAAGAGGCTAGCGAAAATGTCGCGTCTTATCTTCTGCGGTGGTGTCTACTCACTCAGCTCTCGATATCAGCTGGTCGAGTGTTCAAGGTATGTAATGCTCCTCCGACGACCACATTAAACTTGTAGTCCACAAACTTTCGATAAATCTTTCCTTAACGTGTTATACTGTCAACGTTTCCTTCCTTACCCGTTGACCAAGATTGCCTCCCATTTCTATTAAGTCATCCAATAAGTAATGTCGTTTTTTGTGCACTACGGTTTTAGCCCATTATTTGTCGGCAGATTTGTATAATTCGAAGGTGCACTAAAGTGATTCTAAGGTAAATGAGACTTGCTCTTTTAGAATCTACCATTAGTTGATTTGTTAGCTTGCAAGTTCAGGTGAAGTGGCTTGGCAAATACCAAAGGAGCATATTCGGCATTGCATGCTATTCGAATTTGGTGTCCATCCACGCATTGTTTCCTGGATTAGATCGTTCTTGACCGATAGAAAATTTACTGTTCGAGTTAACTCTACGTTCTCAAGTTACAGATGTATAAATAGTGGAGTTCCTCAGGGTGGAGTTCTCTCTCCTATACTGTTCAACATTTACACATACGATTTGCTGAACCTTTTGGAAAATAGTGGAGTAAAATTTTGTGCGTTTGCTGACGATATTAAGATTTATCGGATAAAATATCGAGTGAGGTGGACGCCGCACATCTTCAAAGGGCTATCGATATTGTCCAGAAGTGGTCTTTAAAATGGCAGTTACCACTTTCGGAGGAAAAGTGTAAAGTGCTTCATCTAGGGGCTAGAGGTCAATTACACCAATACGCTATCAATAACTCACCACTCAGTTGTGCTGACGAGGTTAAAGACTTAGGGTTCCTAATCACGAATAATCTAAATTTTGACAAACACTGCACACTGGTTTCCAACAAAGCCATGAGAGCAATGTACATCGTGTTCAGAGCTATATCTTCTAACGATAGTAGCTTACTTCTCCAAGTATATAAAGCATTTATCAGACCAATTCTAGAATACGGTACCCCAGTTTGTAATCCTTACACGCGTAAAGGTATCACAACATTAGAAAGCGTGCAAAACAGCTTTACAAGGAAGCTCATGACGCGTACGCTAGGATATCGTTACGATCAAATACCCTCAAGCAGTGTGCGAAATAAGAATTTTGGATTGACGTCTCTTGCCCTTAGAAGAACGCGAAATGATCTATTACTGTTTCACAAAATTGCACATCAGCAAATTGGAGTCGAAATTACAGATCTAGTGTCGATAAGAGCATCTAACACCCGTGGTGGTGTCGTTAAATATGACACTGATACTGCCAAACACAACTGTCGTCGTTTCTTCTTCACTCATAGGACACTCTCGTTATATGAGAAGCTTCGCAAAAAACATTTCTTGCCATCAAACTACAACGCTTTCAAAAAATTTCTCCGCGAGCATATACGCTCCTAAAATGAGATGCTTCAGATGTTGCTAACTCTTCATTAGGCGTTGCTTGTGGTGTTGTATTTCTTGTGTGTGTGTGTCTTGTGTTGTACTTCTGTTGTAATTTTTAACACACGAATATTGTCGTGTAATAAATAAATAAATAAATAAATAAATAAATTTCGGAAGGGTAGCAACGCAACGGTTGCTACCAAAATATCTGCGATGTATGTCCAGATGCATTGGACGTTCACAAATGCCACCGATGGTTTTCCAAGTCAAATCCGGTAATTTTGACCTCACTGACTCCTCTCGATCAGGAAGATCCGTAACATTTGACAACGACATGTACGGACCCGTTTTTTGATCGACTGATCATAGGAGACGAAAAATGAATCTTGTACGTACGAAGCGCAAAAAGCAGTGGCTTTCCAAAAATGAACAACCAAGAAGTACTGCGAAGCCGAACATTCATCTCAGAAAGGCACTCCTCTGTGTTTGGTGGAATAACCGTGGAATTGTCCACATTGAAGTGCTTAAATCTGTACAGACCGTTGACGCAGACCTTTACCGTAAGCAATTGGATCGAGTGAACCAAGCTTTACTAGAAAAGTATCCGGCGATCGTCAGCAGAAAGGGCGTAATTCTCCATCACGACAATGCAAGATCGCACTGTGCAAAACGGACGCTGGAAAAAATCAGCGAATTAGGACGGGAGATTTTGCCTCATCCACCGTATCTTTCCGATCTCGCACCTTCGGATTACTACTTATTCCGATTTATACAGCATTTTCTTAATGGCAAGAAATTTGAAAGTTTGGAGGATATTTAATATGTTATGTCCACATATTTCGCTCAAGAACCACAACAGTTGTATTGCTCAGGTATTGAAGATTTGCTCGTTAGATGGAGAAAGGTTGTTGATAACGATAGCGATTATGTTTTTGGCTAAAATGAAGTTTTTTTTTTGAAAATTTGTTGTATTGAAGTCAAGGTTGAAAAAAGACACTACTTATTGGATGACCTAATAAATGGCTAACCTTTCGGTGAATTCACCTGTAAAATCGGAAGTCTCTACAGCATTACCAGCTCAGCTAAATTTCATTGCATTGATGATGAGAGCTAACCTTTAAAAAATAGAGACAAAACCCGGTACTACAGTTTAAAATAGGGTACTAACTTTCCAGGAGGAAGCTGAAGAGGGTCACTAAACACCCGCAGATAAATGCAGACATGGGTCACTGATCTTCATCTACAAAATCCTTATGAGCTCTATTCCATTCCAGTTACAAGTAGGCTTATTGAGGCAGTACAGAATCCTTATTGAGAGCTATCTAGAGGAAGTTCCTTGGCATTTTCTTTTAATTGATCATAATGCCGTACAAATTGTATGCACTAACTAGTCTGTTAACCATGCTCAAGTTCTGTGGTGATTTTTAGCGTTGCGTTCTTCTCCGCGTGGAGTACCACCTACAATAAATAAATAAATAATTAAATAAATAAATAAATAAATAAATAAAATGTTGTCAATTAAATCTACAGGTGAAACCAGTTCCAGATGATGCGTTACGTATACATGCTCGCCGTAGGGGCATCATTTATAGCTATCGTGATCCTATATATAGAAACGAATTGTTCGTCCGAGAACTGTCGAGAGATCGCGCACTCAATCTTTAAGCTAGTTATAACAATGTAAGTTGTGATTTTGTGCGAATTTGATATAGGCCATGCGCCAAGTTCATTAGCGAATTCACTCCGCGTAATTGTCTGAACGGATATATAACAGTATCCGGCAAGAGCGAAATAATCGTCGCCTACCCTACCCAGCGTTTCGTGGTTGAATTTCTGGGTAGAAACCTACACAACAGTGGAGTGCAGGTCCCGGATTTATCAACGATTTACCGGCCAGCAACTATGGAACTTACCGTGAAATCACCACGCTCCGCGATTCGTCAATGCGCGGCGTGCCGGTGAAACCCGTTGTAATGGTTACCCGGCTAGAGCGTCGGGTAAACGACGCGGTGAAGCGTACTTGTCGCGAAGATGGGCAGCATTGGGAGGTGTGACCGCTCCAGCCAGTCAGATCGCATCAAATTGGCGTGCCATTCAGTGAGAGCTTGTAGGGTCAGTATTCTGATTGGATGACCTTGTTTGGCCGGGGCTCTCCTTGGTTATGATTGGTTGGCGCGCCACCACCTCCCACCGCTGCTCATTTTCGCGACATGACCGTCGGACGCAAGTGCGATATCCATCACCGTGTCCTGCACGAATCACACGGGCCGGTAAATTCCTAGCAAGGAGCAGGTTAGGTAAATCTGTGTCAGCTATGCACCGAGTCCTTCGTTGATAAAACCGGACCTCTCTGTAAAGTTCGCACTAGTTCTAGGTGTTTTTTTTTCAGAGGCTCATCAATATTTCTCATAGTGTGCCTAACCTCCATTCCACAATGGCGAGCGGAGCTGAAGAACCTCCTACGGTATCACCATCATAAGCAACCTCAGAGTCAGGTTGTGCCAATGCAGACGCAAGAGGTGGTGACGGCAATCTACTTCAACACCTTAAGCGCATCGTGGCGCTGAATGAGAGCGACACCTTATCATTAGATGATTGCTGTTGATAATAAAATGCTCCCAATATTGCTGGTCGTGATTTTTCTGCTACTGAATCGCGGAACAGTAGCCGCATCGTCGCTTCCGTGACGTGTCACGGAGAACTTTAATTGCCGAAGTATAAATAGATGTCGTATATGTCAAGCTTCTAAGCTGAACTACTAGTTCATTGTTGAATTGTAGGCTGCAGTGAAAATGTTGACTTTCACAGCTGTGTTGTCGCTCATACCATCTCATGGGAGTCTATGTTGTCAATCGCGCAGCATTCCTTGCTATACTTGATGTTCAACCCTTATAAGCCAGGCCGATTGTAACATTCTCAGTCTTTGTCATCCCTCGTCGTTTTGTTACTTTCCAAGAATAGTTTCTAGCTTAGCTTTTTGTATTAACATCTTACTTCTAGGTCACAAGCATAACTGCCACAGAACCTTGTCACGGGCACTGGAGGTAGAGAATATGTGATAAGGTCATTAGGTAATAGGTTATCTTGTATCGCCGTATATTAATCTAATTGCTATTATATATAAAGGATTAGTTACCCAACTTTGAGGCTATCCAAATAAACCGCGTGGCATTCGCATGATATCTGTGATTCTGCTAAGTCTATAAGTAGCCATGTTTGTGCCAAACAAAATGAGCTTCTTTGGCAGTTCATTATTGAGTGCTCCTACTTTCCCTCATGAATCATGAATTTACAACTGAAACTACCACAACATCTGATAGGAATAGCCCAAGAAAGCAAGTCTATTGGCGTTTTAATGCAAATGAAACGTGCCTGTCCCAAATGCAACTTCCCTAAACTGATTTGACGCCGTGCCGTTAAGCTGTTTTCGCTCCCCAAACCCCGAATAGTTTTAAAACCTGTGTGTGTGTGTGTGTGTGTTTGTCTGAGTATACGAAGGCGCGAGGCGCTAATTGGATTTCGATTATGAGAGAGATATTCAGCTGTCAGTGGGTAATTGCCTTTGCCGCCCTCCCTCCCTCTGTAGGGGCAGGCGCTGAGACGGGCGGCGACACCGCCGACGTCGTCGCCGCCGCTGCTGGCGTCGCTGCTCACAGCCACCAGAGTGCAGAACGCCATCAACTCGTGGCAGTGGCCGTCTACGTCAACGGGCTTGAATCTCGTGAATCCGCGAATTCGCAGCGACACACCCATGCGCTGCTATACAACTGCCCCGTAAGGCGTGTGGCTCTGAAGGCGCTGCACCACGGATCCCAGAGGCTCAATCCCAACCTATGCAAGGTCGTGTTCTATCGATGCAGGATCGCTGATGCAAAGGGTAGGTAGGATCTCTTCCGAAGGGTAGAGCACCATATATTCCTATTTGGGTCAAATTGAACGCTTTTCAAATGAAATTGGACACTCTTCTAAGCAAGCCTGATGCTTCTGAAATCACACTAAACATCTTCCAAATCAAGAGAGGCGTCTTGCAGACCAAACTGTGTGGCCTCCAAGAAAGTTGAAATAATTTTTTCTCCAAGGAAAAAGCTTAGTATGAATTCGTTTGAACTTTTTCAACTCATCTGCCTCAAACAGACCTCCAAAATTTTGCACACAAAGGTTTAAAGCTGTTTGAAGAGTTTTAAAAGGTTTAAAGATGTTTTGAAAGGCAGTAAGGCAACAATTTTAAGTCCACCCGTCCAAGGTGATTTTCATTTGAATCATAGCAAAAAATCGTCTCATGTCGCGAAGATGGGCAGCATTGGGAGATGGTGGCGCACCAGCGACTTAGTACCAAGCAGATCACCGGCCAAACACATGCCAGACAATCAGGATGCTGACCGTAGAAGCCCTCTCTGAATGGCAATTCAATTTGATGCGACCTGGTTGGCTGGCGCGCTCAAAGCTCCCAATGCTGTCCATCTTCGCGAAATGTACCAAAAAATCTGTTTCTTTGGAGTTACCCCCTTGCCAAGAATGCAATAAAAATAATTGTAGGAAAACACTTATGTTCACCTTGTTCGGTGAAGTAATCAACATTGAAGGGGTTTAAGGGATTTACACTATCAATGGGCTTGTGTACCGCAGTCGGAGGAAGTGCCGGCTGTCGCGTATAGTCGATACCAGGTTCCTGGTTCGGATTTCCCGTCAAGGCCAACCAAGCCTTTCATCCCTCCGGGGTCGGCGAAATACCACCAGTCTTGTCTGGGAAGGATAAAGCGCTGACCGGTTCATCTGCTTACCACCACAAATCATTGTATGGCCAAATACGCATTCAAATCGCCTCCACAACATCCCGTAGAAGTAGAATGCGCTGGCGCATCCCAAAAGTGATTGAGTAACGCCGTCTTCTTTCACCCTTTTACACTATCAATGAACTAAAAATCGCAACGAGCTAGACGACTGCTAGGTGCTATCTGTTCCTTTATTATCCTAAAAACTGCTGCGTTTCTATGCTCTGGAATAAGCTATAAACCACAGTTTTTTCCTCAAAAATAGGCATTTTGTAAAATGCCATATAAAAACAGTGCGTTCACTCATTGGAGCAGATGGTTAAAAAAACATTTCAAGGAAAGCGATACTTTTCTCAATCAAAAAAGTTATTCTGACCTTCTCAGAAAGTATAATTTGGAAAACGCTCGCCTTGATTTGAAAGATGTTCGGTTTGATTTCAAAAGAGACAAGTTTACTTGGGAGAGTGTCCACTTTTTAGCAACAGTGTACAATTTGATGTGAAAATGGCATATATTAGGGGGGGGGGGGGCAAAAGTAATGAGACAAAATGAAAAAAATCTTTATCTCCTTATAACTCAATTACAACTCAACGATGCTGAGGAATGTATTTGCCATTAAGGGCAATGACCTTGCTGCCATCGCTCAGCCAACTTCCTGATCCCATCCTTCCAGAACTGCTTAGGCCTGGTGTCGATCAACTGCTCGATATGGTTGTCAAGGAATGCTTGGGTTCTTGTGTCCCTTCCGACTAGGAAGTCCTGTAGGCTCAAGTAGTAGTGGTAGTCGCATGGAGAGATGTCCGGCGAATACGGTGGGTGAGGCATGTGAACGTAGCCCAGCTGGCCAAGCTTATCCGTGCTTACTTGTTCCCGATGGGGTGCGGCGTTGTCGAAGAGGAGAACCTTCTTGAAGCGCTGCGAATGAATAAGAGCGAGTCGTCGGCCCACCTCTTCTATTTTGTTCACCATGGCCTTGGAGTTCATCGTAGTGCTCTTTGGAAACAGCTTCCGGTAAACCGATCCACGGGCGCAGACCCAAAAGCTCCAAAGGTGCTTCTCGCCGTGAACATCTCGCCGAACGAAGGTCGGTAACAGGTCACCAGGCCTCACCCAGACTCGCTGCTTGGCAGGGTTAAGGTAGAAGACGTACTTCCCATCTTGCGTGAATATTGAGCCCAGGCTGCTCGGGGTTGGCAATTGGGGGAGATTTGCGCGACACAGGTCGGCTCGTCAGACTGGGGTTTCGGCATGAGACAGACTGGGGTTTTGGCATGCTTCTGGAAAGGGCGGAAGTGGTAAGTTTTCAGATGGGCTTCAGTAAGTAGCATACAAACATACAAATACGATAAGAACGAAACCAGACTCCAGCCACGAGATATACGGACACGGCATGGGGAGTGTCATTACTTTTGGCCCTTGCCCCCCCCCCTCCTAATAATCGAATGGAGTCAAATATTGTTCTGCAACACAACACTGATCATCCCTAGCAGGCTTATCTTTGGCGTTATTTATTTATTTAATGTGCTCCAAAAGTACGCTTGAACAAAAAAATAAAAAATAAAAACGCAGTAACCTTAAAATACATCGTTGGTGTTATTCAGGTTATTTTGAGTAGACAATTGAGCAGAACACTGCATACTTCTCTGACGTCTTCCAAAATTCACCATTTGCAATGCGAGAAGAAAACCTTGACCTAACTGCCTATGCAGGTCAAAAATACGCTCTCGCCAGGAGCTTAATTCCCGAATGTCTCGTACAAGTAGAGTGCAGTGCATGGCGCACCCGAGATGGATTAGTTAACGCCAGCTTAGGTTATTCTTCTTCGGCACGATGTTGTGAAGACAAAATCTCGTTTCGCAAATACTTTATCGATCGAAATTACAATATCATATAACAGTACAAAATTAATAATAAAAAGAATAATAGCAGCAGACGATGATGATGATGTCGATGATGATGATGATAATGAGTGCAGCACTGTGTGTGGTGCGTATATATGCATATATATGCCACAAATGACCTATGTGAAGACACTTGAACAAGGACAGATGAGACGCGGAGAATCGCCGACAAGACATACAAACAGACGTATACGACGGGGGACGGATATGAGAGAATATACACATAATTGTTATTACTGGTAACTGCGGATGAGTTCCGCTGTGCGGAGAAAAACTCGACGAAAATGATGATTTTTTAAGAAAAATACTCTCAATCTGATTCAACAATACTATAGCTAACTATACGGTGCACAATCGTTGTCAAATGATGATGATGAAGCTGCTAACCACAGAGTTACAGTCTATTACGCGAGTAATAATCACAGAAATCGACAGAAAATAGCCGAATAGTGCGGTGTGAGACGACGTATTCAGAAGGTAGGCGGTGTCAGAGGTGTTAGGACTTTGGAAAGTTTTCCAGATCAATACAGTAGCCTCGAATTTCTTAGAATTCAACAACAATACTGCTAGACTATTCCAAAATTAGTTGAGAAAAAATTAGCTAAATTAGCATTCACTGGATTCTAGGAGATCTCCAAGAAGCTCCAGATGGGCCAGAGTATGAGGTTGAAATGCTCTTCATGACCGTCGAACTATATGGTTCTACTGGACTATTTTGGCACGCGTCAGGGAGAAATGCGGACGCTATGGGTACAGAGGAATCAATTCAACGATGAAATTAAATGTGCAACAGATGCAGATATCTTGAAGCACTTCCTCATCACATAAAAGTTTGGAAAGTGACAACAAACTTTTATAGAATTTTAGGTACTAGTCGCCATTGTGGCCTACATGTGATGGGAGAGAACATGTCAATCAATCGCAAACCAATCGGAGCACCGACCGAAAAAGCACCAGCTAATCAAGACAGCGAAAATCGCCCCCTCTCGATCACTCGCCCGTTCGGTGCGGCTTAATTGTTTGGTGCGTTCCAGCCCCTCTACGTAGGCCATATTAACGACTAGTATTGATTCCTTAAACCTGCCCGTCCTGGAAGAACTCAGAGTCCAAGTTTAAGGATGTCACAGCTACTGCACCGCACCTTCTAATGTATGAAGACCAGGACTAAAGCCTTCTAAAATCACGGTTCGGTACAACTCGGTTCTTTGCCCCATGCCGTGAGGGAAGAAAAAGCGAGCCAATCAATAGTTTAAGTGATCACATTCCGGAGTTCTCCCAACCATAGTGACAAACGGTGACGAATTTATTGGGCACAAAGTAGACTTGTACCGAAAGTTCTTCCACAGTACGAGCTCTGGCTTCGAATTTCCCAGGCTACTTCAGATCTTCAGAAGAGCGCCACCGCTTCTTCTTCAGAAACAACTATCAGAATTCAGCGCAAAAGCTACCGTAACCTCAGAAATGGGACCATAACTCCCGACACACACACCTTCTGAATACCCAAGATCAGGAACTCGTTTATTTGCTGAAAGGAACAATAACGACGGCTGTGAGAAACAAATGAGGAACAAAAAGGGGGACGGCAGCGGATCCGAAGAGAAGGGACCCAGGCATCTCGACGAATATATGTGTGTATGCGTGAGTTCTTGCGTACTCTTGCGTGATTACGGTAGCCGTGTGTTTGGGCGATTACCGTACATCGTGACGACGACAACAACGACGGCTATCAGTAGCCTTGGCCTTGGTAGTCGGCGTGCGATTGGGGCGGCTTCTGCTCCATCAGAGCGCTGAAATCGATCGCATTCCGTGGTGAGTGACTAAATAGTTGAGGAAATTATGGGTTTCTGTAGAAAAATCGACAAATATAACGAGAAAAATAAAAAATGTGAATTTATAAAGAATCCATTGAGTTTAGAAAATGCCCGTAATTTCTCTTTGAATAATTATATGACTTCATACCCCTGATTATTTCACCTAGCTTCGAGCTCTATGACATTTCTTTACACCTAATGACCAGCATGAATGACAAATTCCGCTACTAGTCGATAATATGGTCTACACGAGAGGGAGGGACCAACCAGACCAATCAGGTCACATCTAGTGTTCCTGTCACCCAGAAGAGGAGGTGCGGTCAGTGATTTGACTAGCTGTTCCGCGTTCGGTTAACGCACTGACTGGTCGTGATTTGCTATCGCGCAGCAGCCCCCCCCCCCTATGTAGGCCACATTAACGACAAGTACCGAAATTGCGCCCAAAGTCCTTCATCGTCCCAAGCTTGATGGATTGGAACCAGACTTCTCGGGATCCGTAAAGCACAGACTTTTTCGTCAGTTAGCCACCAAAAATGGTTCAAAATGCTACCATAACCTAGAAGAATAAAGGCATGGCGCATTCCAAAGTGGATGGCCTACTGATTAGCACACCTACGTTTCACTGCTCTATCAAATACTAAGAAATGAACTTTGTTTGTCTAAGGAAAGCAAAAGGTGCAGGATTGAAACACATAGCGCAGCGTCACTAGACGGGCAAGAGAGGTTCGATTCCGTATCCAGGTAGGCAGAATCCTTTTTAATTCTTCGGCTACTAATTTGAGGATCTAAAGATGTGAGTCTTCGATACGTCACTAGAGTTCAGAATATAGCCGCAATAGTAACTTTCTCCATAATTCCGACAAACCGATGAAAATGAAAAGCATGGCGCAGTCCAGAAAACAACCGGACCTTAAATTTTTAGTTTTCTCTTTGTAAGTCAAATTTTAATTATGTATTAAATAAAAGTAAATGATTTATCTATAACAAACAGGGGTACATGTCGCGAAAATGAGCAGCGTTGGGAGGTGAGGGCGTGCCAGCCAGGTTGTATCGAATGGGTGTGCCAGCTAGAGATCGGATGTAATGTTGGTACCCCAATTAGTTGGGGTGTGTTCGGTTGGTGCAGTGCTTGGCTATGATTGGTTGGCGCGATCCCATCTCCCAATGTTGCCCACCTTCGCGACACGAATCCAAACAGGCAGGCATATAAAAATTTTAAAAAATTGTTTGAAAATTCAAAAATAAAAGCTTCTAGCCCACTCACTTCGTCGACATCTTCTCGTCCTCGGATCGTCGTTTCAGACAGGCGGCTTTCGGATTCAGATTGCGCTGTCGGACCTGTAAAGCGGAATGTGTTGGACATCACTGCAGGCCACGGGACGACGATCAGGCACACGGGGGCGAGGTACAAGCACAGAGTAGGTACAGTACCGTTACCTGTTCCTCTAGAGCGGTGATGATCGAGACAGCCTGGTGGAGGATGCCGAGCTTCGTCTGTGCTTTCTCCGACGCGTTCGGCAGATGCTGCCCGCACATCTTGCCCAGCTCTTTGAACGCCGTGTTGATGTCACGTACGCGGACGCTGAAAGAGGTGGCGTAAGTCTGGGTAACAGCAGGGACTTCTGGAAGGTTTGGAAGCTGTTCGGGGAGCGGAGATGGTAGGTAACCTTGGAAAGAAATTGTGGTTTCGTGGTTCTTTTCAGAATCAAGACGTCGTGGCATGAAATTATTGAAGAAACCGTGCTCTCTATGGCGCAATACCTTTACCCAAGTGCCCAAGGGCTACGATGGAACCTTGTAGGTTTCAGATCATTTAGGGGATCGTTATAGATACCGAAGCAACCCTGCAATGTTCATTCCGGCTACACGAGTTCCTATCCCCCAGACGCTTCCTATAGAAGATCCGGAAAAATCCCCCACCCCCCGACTAAGCTGGAAAGAAGGACTCAACCAACGAACTGACTTCCCAAAAGTCACGCATGGGTTTAGTCCTGATCCTAAACTAAGTCTCCATGCCGTAGCCTAATCGGAGCATCTTTAGGTAGTATTAGAACCACTGAGTTCTTGAGGTTCTCTGCTGGTAATGTAAACCGCTGTGGCTCCCAAGGAAAGCTTCACAACGCCTCCATGAAACAGCCAGCGAAATAAGAATGCATGGCGCATTCCAAAGGGATTGCTGATCCCAGGAGACGGGCCAGCCAATCAGGTCTCATCGCGTGGGCGTACTAGCCAACGTGAACATGCTCCCACCGTGTCGTGATTGGCTGGTGCCTGTTCTCTTTGTAGACCAAAGTAACTACTAGTTCTGATTCTTCAACCACGCTTGCTTTAGAAGACTTTAAAATACTAGCGAATGAATAGCGAGTACCGCGTCTCCTCTGAAAACCAGAACCTCGTAGAATCTTGGTTCAGTAGATGTCGATTTTTTCCACACATAGTGAGGGAGGGAGAAGCTCCCCTTTAAGGGGAAAAATCAGTGGCTATGATTAGCTACCTTCCAATGCTGCTCACATTCGCTACATGGAGCGAACCTTTTAACGTTGGCACCTTCACTGCAAGATTTTTGAACAGGTTCAACCTGGACTTATGGAAAAGTTGGAAGACTTCAAACTTTTTGAAAATTGCTTCAAATCTCTATTTTTCGTTTCGGAGGTTGTATGGGGAAATTTGATGGTGATCAAAACTATAGCGCCAAGAGGGACTCGAACTCTCACGCGCTGCTTTCCGGTCGGGATGCTTACGCCATTACACCATCCTTCCCGTTTATAGGGGTCTGTCTATTTCCCGCACCCAGCAAACTATGAGTTTTTAGAAACATTTCCTAATAGAGAACTCCACACCTCTAACGATGGCGGCCTCGTTGCGCAACGGACAGCCAGATGGCCGGTGCGCGGAAGTCGCGCCGTGCCACTCAACAATGGGCGATAAAAGGTTATCAGTTGAATCATAACCTTGTTATAGACCTATCGCGCAATTTACGGGCCCTTGTGTGGGAGACGTGGAGGATCAGAGAATAACAAGCCCTTAGAATCTGCAACGATTCGAATATTCAGCCTGAAGACGTGACAAACCTGCTCCAAAATCCTGATGTCAGCCCTTAGACTAAGCCCTCATAAATCCAGGAGAAGAAACGCGTCTCGCTGGGCTGAAGGAGCTCGTCGGACGAGCTGGTTGACGAGTGATTTAGTGGCCACTGTGACATGACACTCACACTGTCTCGCGCTCAACGGATTACGCCACGACGATACGTGACAGGTTTACGACAATTACTGTCTTAATTCGCTGCGAATGAGAACCTCTCCGAGGCTAACGACCTGACTCGGGTCACCTAGGGTGGTGGTCAGATGCACTTTCATCGGACACTGATGGGAAACGAGCAGAGTCGACCACGGTGGGGGGAGAAGAATGACGGTTTTCAGTGCATACCTGCTCTCATACCAGGTCGTTCGTGTCAAATTGGGCTCTACAAAATCGTCCACATATATTGAACTGCACAAATGTATTTACTTATTTATTTGTTTATTTAAAGCACATAATAGTGCGCTCAATACCAAAAAAAAATTAAATGCAAGGATAAAGGACGACGTTCCTCAATTCCTTGTGTGGTGCGCCACGCATTCTACTTCTACGGGATGGCTTCTAAAGAACAAAGTCACTCGCGTCACCTTGAGCACTAGCCGTCAAATAAGGATACGGATAAGGATAAGGAACGGCGCAGTTAATTCCTTTTGGGACGCGCCACTCATTCTACGAGATTTTCAGTTGATTGATAGTGTAAAACGGTGAAAGGAGACGGCGTTACTCAATCCCTTTTGGGATGCGACCCGCATTCTACTTCTACGGGATGTCGTGGAGGCGATTTGAATGCGTATTTGGCCAAGCAATGGCTTGCCGTGGCCAGCCGATGGACAAGTTAGGGCTTTATCCTCCCAGGCAAATCTGGTGCCAGTTCACCGATCCCAGAGAGATGGAAGGTTTGGTTGGCCTGGGCGAGAATTTCGAACCAGGAACCTGATATCGGGTGCACGCGATAGCCGCCACCTCCTCCGACGTGCCCAGTTCTTCTCTAATAATTATCTTTAAATCAAAACAGCTTTTTAACCCAGTAAGGTGAAACGCATGGCTCATCCACGAACGTGGCGACGTGGTCAAGTACAGTATCTCCAGAAGCCGAAATGTTCCTTTTGTTCATGCACTCCTGTGCCTAGCCAGCTCTCATCGAACTCTATCCCATAGAGGCCATTACAACCCGCAGCTAAATTGCGCAATCTCTATATATACAGTGGGCCTTAAGTGATCCCCTCATCGGATCAGCGACCGTAATACCCCCTCCCCGTGCCTCTCCAGGCCACACTTGGGCGAGCCAAGCATAAACTGATGAGAGCACAGACGACAGATCTCAATAAACGCTCGAAAATCGACAAATAAACAGAATCGATAAACACTGGAGACACCACGAACCGTTCGCGGGCGTTGTTCGCCGATCGTCGGTCGACATCGCGTTCGTCGCCAGATCTGGTGTCGTCGTCGGATTCGCAGCGCGACCTCGACTTCCGCTTCGTATTCGGACGAATCGGCAACGAACTGAATGAAAGCAATAACTAATCGATCTTGATCAATAATTGATCGCGCACGGATTTGTCAAGCAACAATCTAGGAGCGGTCGCGTTTTTTCACTTTTAGCAGACAAATGAAATAGTAACCGCTTTTGGTCAATAATCGATTATAATCAGACCCAACAAGATCTCATTGCACAAAGTTGATACGTCGATAGCTAAACCGTCGATGGAATTAGACGACGCATAAAACGAGGGTGGACCCGCTAAGCCAGGTTTTATAGTACACTTGAAACGGGAAATATTAGGCAAACATTCCCCCTTACCACAAAATCTTTTTTCAAAACTTGGACGATTTTTTTCACTGATTCAATTTTGACCAATCATTGATTGTTACCGAACTTCTTCTCGTCTACCAGATGTCATCTGCCTAGCACAAAAACCTTTTTCCAAAAGCTAAACGGTTTTTTGGCGCGTGGGGAGGAACTATTTCTGCAGAGGAAGTGGTGTGCTTCACATAATTTTGCAAAAACACTAGAAAATTTTTGAAGAACATTACTCATTTAATGAATTACAGAAAACTCTCATTTTTGTACACGTTCTCACCTAATTATTTTGCTACAATTCGCTAATGTGAACTAGGTCGGACAGGTGTGAATGCATCCGACCGACCAACATCCGCATCGAACTGCTTGTCGCGCAGAGGAGGCAGCGCGTTCCACCGTGTAGGCCACATTAACGACTTGTACAATTTTTCTCAAAAAAAGAGAATTCATTTTTAAGCAGAAAGGTGCATAAGAGCCCGGAAGCAGCAAAAAGCAGAAACTTCTAGCCGATTTTTCAACGGCATCTTTCAGTGGGTCGAGCTGTGGAATCGCCCGCGTTAAATCTGAGTGATTAAATAGAGACTTCTATGCAGAACCTAGCACTTCTCATTTCGCGTAAGAAGAAAGAATGTACTAGTCGGCAATTTGGCCTGCATGGAGGAGGCGGCGAATGGGCAGACAAACAATGCACTAACAGTACACGCCTGAGTTCCCTCCCTTGCGTAGTCCAACCCATCGGAAACGGCAGGTGGTTAAGGATGTCGGACACAAAGCTAAACTACGCCGGAAAGATGGGACTACAGCTCAGAGTAGGCCTGCTCAGCCGATGTTCTGATTGGTTGTGGCTGGTTGATGTATTCCCGCTCCAAAGGTAGGCCACATTAACGACTAGTGCCGACTATATTGCTTATTGGTTCAAAAGTGAAAAAAGAAACAGCGGAACGAAGCCACTGACCTCACACTGGAGCCGGATGGAGCCTGTTGCATCAGACAGTAGTCGAAGTGTCCAGGAGCCGGTGAGACCTGTGCCGGTGGCAGGCAGTGCGACGCATAGCCGGTGTCGGTCGACGACGGCGTGTCGGACAGCGATGACTGAAAGCGCGACTTTTCCTTAAATTTTCACCCCGTTTCACTCCGTTCACACCACTTTCGCCTTCAAATCGACCTCGATCGTTCGATTTGCACATGAATCGCGCTGTTAATGTAGTCAGTCGGTCGATCCGTCGAAATCGACGTCAAAAACGACAACGACGACGACGAGGAGGCCATTCCGAGCGCCGACGACGGTCACCCGCGCCAGCGTGGATTTGCAAGACAATGGCATCGGCGCAGATGTTCTCCCCTCGCGCTGGAGAACGCGACGGCTACAATTGCCGACGATGACCGATTTTGGCCCAAATGGACGACGAGGAGGCCACCGACATCCGAAGGGTCAAGTAGTGCGATATTGAGGCGTACTGGTAGATGAGAGCGGCCCTTGTCACAATGGGCTTTCGTCAGCTACAGGAAAAAGTAGAGGTGGAATGCGTGGCGCATCCCAAATGAGCTGAATAACGTCCACTTTTCCCCGTTGTTCTTGAGTCCGTCGAGCGCTAAGATTCTGCTACAGTTCCCAGAAGAGGTTCAGGCAACCACTTGAATAGGAAACCACCCGAATTGAGAGGCGACCAACCCCTCCACCTCCCCCTCCCCCTCCACGCAACAACTTTTGCTGTCCACTCAAATGCTTTTTACCTTCACTTTAAGGATACGGTAGCTACAGTACGCCCCGTAGAATTCCGTAAGAGCATAAAAAAGGACATCTCCCGGCTGATTCTAATCCCACGTGAGAGTGCCTATTCGCACAAACTACAGAAGACTTTGTCCACAACCTCCAAATGATCAGATTGTGATGCGAAAATAATTGCCGTTTTTATGATACGGATCAGAGTGCGGTGAATCGTGAAACAGTGCATAGGTGACGATCTGGTTCATAATCGCTTGAAACCGTCGGCCATTATA
This sequence comes from Heligmosomoides polygyrus polygyrus, assembly GCA_947396885.1. Lineage (NCBI taxonomy): Eukaryota > Metazoa > Nematoda > Chromadorea > Rhabditida > Heligmosomidae > Heligmosomoides > Heligmosomoides polygyrus. Next base: position 10,205,997 of record OX377205.1, read on the forward strand.
TTCGCGTAGATTAGGCTACACACTTCTGGCCTAGGGATGATTCTAGTCTGATGCTCTGACTAGGTATTATCGCACAGAGGTTCATAACGCGGTCTTCCCATTTCATCAGGATGGAACCAGCCAGAAGGTCAGGGACGAGGGTGAGCTACTGCGAAAGTAACGGCCGTTTCCATATGTCCCTGATCCTCACTCGTCTGTTACAGGATGGAATACATCCACTACCCTTCTTAGTAATCAGATTATATCAAGGGTCGTCATTAGGAGAAGGAGGTGATTTAGCGGACATTTTTAATGCGACAATTGGCGACAACTGATAGCCTTTGCAGTATACCTTCATCAAATCGAAGAAATGATGCAAAATTGTTGGATTAAAAATAAATTATTCCAGTTGTTTCCAGTTTAATTAAAGGCGCTGAAGTCGCTGAAGACCTTCAGATTACAAAAAGGAACGTCACGGCTTATATAAGGCTGTTCACAGTTCTCAACCTTAACGAGAGCGGAACTCTCGTTCAGTTACGTTGAGTAGCCGCGAAAATAATGGCCGTTGGATCTATCCTAGTCGGAAGGAGGCACTTCTAGAAAAACAGAACAAACACCAACATGGTAGCCTCTTCTAGCTAGGAAACTGCGATGAAGGGCCCTGTAGACCAAGTAGGTTTGTCGTCTTCGAAAGGTAGTTCACTTTTGATTTCCCCTTCATTGTCAAAAAGACTGAGTGAAGTGCCACACCCCACTAGGAAAGATCCCTGGCGTTTTGCGTTGCTCATATTTAAGGAGGAACATGTTTTTTATCCTCTGAGGGAGTACGTTTATAACAGAAATTATCGCCATAAATTAAATATAGTTGAAGAAAACCGTCATAATGGTCACTTATTACGCGACGACTGTTTCAGTATCGGATCCATCCTAATCGGAGGGGGGGGGGGTGGCATTCGATTTCGTTTGTTCAACAGTAGTGGCAGAATTGTTATAAAAGACTGTGATATAAAGAAAATGAGCGCGTGTAGCGCAGTCAGAGGTGGGGCCGGCTTGGGTTGCACCCGATACAGGGTTCCTGGTTCGGATTTTCCCGCAAAGGGCAACGAAGCCTTCCATCCCTTCGGGGTCGGAGAATTGGCATCAGACTTCTCCAGGAAAAATAAAACGCTGACTTGTTCATCGGCTGGCCACCGCAAGGCATTGTATGGTCAAATACGCATTCAAATCGCCTCCACGACATCCTATAGAAGTAGAATGCGTGGCGCATCCCAAAAGGGATTGTGTAACGCAGCCCGAAGTTGAGGAAGATTCGTCCATTCGGCAGTACTACTGCCCAGGTGCTTCCCCCTAAGACTCAGCAAGGATCCAGAGTCCAGCGTAGAAGCTTGGAGTTTATCATGCGATTAGAGTGATCTTCAAGGGTTCCCCAAACAGGGTCCAGAAGACCCGGAAAACCCCCGTCAAGGCCATCCTCGGCCAATATTTGTGGCCGACGAGACCTGATCCTCTTTTTGCTATGCTATCGGGGGCGACGTTCATGCACTGTGACGCGCGCTGGGGCAGCGAGCGGCTCGGCACGCGCTATTGTCTTTGTCGACCGACCGACCCACCGACTGACGACGTCAAGGTCGTCTTTCTTTGGGCATGGCTTTGCTTAGGGTAGAGAGTGGGAGAGAGAGCGTGTGCGGCGAGGCGGCTTTGGCAGCGGATTATGATTTACAAGACGCTGTTTATACGCTGATCATCGCTCGAGTTGACGGCGACACTTTGATGTCGTCTGACCTCGTCGCCGTCGGTCCGACTCGGACTGACCCCTTCAGTCTCGACCGCGGCGGCGGCGGCGGCGACGTCTTCGGGGTATTATTCAACTAGACAACCAAACACACACGCGATCTGCCCCAACAAACCCGACAGAAGAACGAACCTGCGTGGGATTATGGTAGAACGACGCGTGGTTCAGATCGGAGCCGTCGGGAAACGGATACGGCAATGGCAGGGCTGGATACGCACTGGAAGCTCCTGGGGCAGACGTCTTATCATCTGGCGGCTGGAAATGTAGCGATTTAGGGTGAGTTCCTCGGGTTGCAACAAGAAGTACAGTATGCTGATGGTGACACATGAGACGGTAATGTAGTAGTTGACGAAGCTGGAAAACTAGAAGTCTCACTACAAGTATGAAGGTAAACCGCCTACAAAGGACAAAGGACAGAAGACGGCGTTAATCGATCTCTTTTGAGATGCGCCACGTATTCTACTTCTACGAGATGTCATACAGGACATTTGGGTATTTGGCTATACAATGACTTGCGGTGGCCGGCCGATAAACAAGTAAGCGCTTTATTCTTCCCAGACATGTCTGGTGTCCATTCACGTACGCCGAATTGATGGAAAGCTTGATTGGCCTAGGCGGGAAATCCGAACCAGGAACCTGGTATCGGATGCACGTGACAGCCGGCACCTCCTCCGACTGCGCTACACGCGCCCAAACCGCCTTTACAGTACACTAAATACCATAATTCTACGCTAACTTGGTGAGTGGTCACACATGGTTTTTAACAGTGCATGTAGAAAAATGAGAACTGCAGCCAGGTATTCAGCTGCTCCTTAAGTCTCCTATACAGTATACTTAATACTGTAGCGCTACCGTAACTCGAAGAGTGATTAAATTTGCTTTCTTCCGGTGCGGTTCCCTTAGAAAGAATCTTACTTGACCACCCCACTAGATGCTAAGGTTCGTGTGAAGCGAAGTAGCGAGAGAGGCCAACTAATTTGTTTTGAAATTTCTTTAAATTAATAAGTGAGGAAGGATGGCGTTGATCAGTCTTTCTCCCTCTGGGGTGCGCCACGCATTCTACTTCTACGGGGTGTCGTGGAGGCAATTTGAGTACGTATTTGGTCTAAACAGTGAGTTGCGGTGTTCAGCCGATGCGTAAATCAGTGTTCTATTCTTCCCATACAAGTCTGGTAGCAATTGAGCGGTCAGAGACCAGATTCATCAACCTCTTACCATATCAGGGAGTTAGGCGGTATTTTCACTATTAGAGGGCGGTAAGCGGTTGATGAATCTGGCCTCAGGAGGGATGAAAGACTTGATTGATCTAGGTAGTAAATCCCAACTCTAAGGACTTCGGATGCACACGGCAGCCAGCGCCTCCCCCAACTGCGCCACTACGCCACGCGTCCATCACATAGTCACAGGAAGTAGAGCATTTCGCTCCAGCTGTACAGGATATCGATCTCAAAATTGATAGACCCAGTGAGATTCGTCAATAATTACCCACTTCAGAATGTACCTTGACGGTATAGGATGCAGTAGGTTAGGAATACTTCTAAATGTAGGGACTTCAGCCCTGGAAAGAGTAGAAGCAGCTGCAGCTCACACTGAGCACCAGGCAAAGATTTAGGGTAGCAGCCCCGTAGGCTATCATTGGACACTAAATTATTCACAGGAAAGGATAGGCTTCTAAGCAAAAAATCAGACTAAATATTGAAGTCAGTGCGTAGTAGCGCAATCGGAGGACATGCCGACTGTTGTGTGCACCTGATTCCAGGTTCCTGGTTCGGATTTCCTGTCCAGGCCAATCCATTCATCCCTCCGCGGTCGGTGAATTGGTACCAGAATTGTATGGGAAGAATAAAACATTGATTTTTAATCATGAAGGATAAAGCGCTGAACTGTCAATCTGCTGGGCACGGAAAGTCATTGTGTAGACGAAATACGAATACAAATTGACTGCACGGTATTATGTAGAAGTAGAAAGCATGGCGCATCCCGCAAAGGAAAATGTCTTTACTAACGCTGACTACTATCCTTTAGTCCTTTGTATATTGGAGTCGCTACAAGTTAAACCTTATGTCCGACATCAGCTACCGTCTCGGTAAAGGGAGTAACACTGAGATGCGGTCCATCTTAGAAGCAACCCGCTGATTGGGTTTCTCCCTCTCCCTGTTTGGAAAACGTTGACCTGTACCTTGAATCGTTGCACTTCTTCATCAGAACCTCCGTAAGAGTCCAAGCTTGTCCATACCCTATTAGGTAAATTACGCTCTACAATCACAGAAACGAAGCCAAGCTCATGGCTTAATCCATCGCTGCTGTAGACCCATCTCTCAACCACTTAGCCCTCGCTAGCAAAGCCTGCACAGCCAGCCCGAGCGAGCGTGTTTATGAAGGCGTGCGAAATGGCGGCGTCGACGACGACGAACAGATGGCGTGGCGCAGTCCACGACGGGGCAACCTTGTCATCGTCGAGCGTCGCACAATTGAACGATCAAGATAGCGATCTTCGCTACGGCTCGCTCGGTGTCGCGTGTCGGCGGCATCGTCGGCGACTCAAACGCCGAATTGCGTACTTAAGTCGCTCTAATCAGAGGGTGAAGTGAGACGATTTAGAGGAGTGAGCCGGCCGGCCACCTTCTTTGACTTCACCGCTCGACATTCGCTTCTAATCCACTACAAAAACGATGAAAAGAAGGAAGAGGAGGAAGTGGATGAGGAGGTGGAGAAACTGGAAGGGAGGACGAGACGGATGAGGAAAAGAGATTCTACAGAGTTAGTACCTACCATGTAGGCAGGGTATCCGGGCCAGACGGTCGGCTGTTGATACATGGCTGACAGAGCATCGGCGGACACTGGAGGGTTTGTCGTCGTGGACGGGTACTGCTGCTGCACGCTCGACTGAAAAGGACATCTTGAGAATGAAGGCGATTTTCCAGGAGCGCACCATGCACTCTACCTCTTGATGTGTTACGAAGGCATTTTGAGGGACTATTTCATCGTTCTAAGAACTACAATCTTCCGCTATGTGGCAGTAGGTGTTCTACATAGCACGGTCTCCAGAGGGATGAAAGGCCTAGTTTGCCCAGGCGCGGAATCGAACTCACGACCAGAATTGACTCGCGTGTGGGTGGAGCCATTTATGGTCATTATAGATACCGGAAGGCGCTAACCAACAAAGTTTTGGATTCGCCACAGATTCGACTTCTAAGGGAAGTCATGGAGCGAATTCGAAGGCGTTTTTGGCTCATACGATGAAATACACTGATCAGCCGATAAGGAAACGGGCACATGTCGTTGAAGTGGCCTGCAGTGAAGGCGCGCCTTTCAAACACAACCTGTAAGAGCCTCTGCGAAACACCTGCCAGCCAATCAAAAGTCCGAACCACACCCTCTCCCTCTGAGTGGAACATCAATTCAACACGACCTGATTGGTATTTTGCCTTTATGCCATATTAACGACCAGCGGCAAAGTAGCCACCCTACGAAGCTTATTTCTTCAGTTCCCCATCCTAAAAGGCGAAATGCCTCAATAAGCTTCATGCCTTCCCAATTTCGTCAAGTTATACAATGAGATGTAGTGCTCGGCCAAAAGGAATCCGGTGCTTGTCGTCAATGTGGCATACATGTGAGAGGCGGAAACCCAACAGACTAGCCACAGCCAATCAGACCATACGCACCTCGGATCTATCCTAATGGGAGAAGGGCTTCATCCAGTTCTTTTCACATCGATGGTGGAGTTGAAATTAAAATATTTTGCAAGCACAGAACACTGACCTAGCCTACGAGAGGACCTCCCAATGGAGTTTCCTAGTCGGGTGAGGGCGTCCTATTAGTGTTTGTTTTTCTTTTCTAGCGGTGCTCCCCTTCGACTAGCGTTGATGCAGCACCTCGTATTCGACGCGGCCTGATTGATCTGATGCTACCCCTTCAACATGTAGTCCAAATTATCGACCACTACCGAAGCAACCAACTTTTTACCCGAAGAGACCAAATGACTTCAGAAACCGCATACCTTGCCAATTTCCAGCACATCTGACGACCCAGCAGCACCGCTAGTGGCCGTAGCCGCTGCGGCGGCTGATACCGGTGGCACAACGGGTGAGGGATAGGCAGCCGCAGGTGCTGAGTAGTCGACATCGGCACCGGAGGACAACGGCGGATAGGTCGGAAGGCCGCCAAGTGGAGCGTAGGATGGGGTACCTGGAACAGGAATAGGAATATTTTCTCTAAAAAATTGAAAAAAAGCATGAATAGAAAATTTTAAGCAAAAGCGAAAACCATAAAGAGTCCAAAAAAGTAGACATATTTTATTTTAAACAATTCAAAATAAGTCTAACGCTCTTCAAGGCTTACCAGCTCCCCAATAGCCAGCACCGATGTCGGCCATTTGTAGAATGTGCGGATCCATAGCGGAGTACGCCGAGTAGTCGTACGGAGCCGCCATCGCACCCGGTTTCTGTTCGCGTAGCTGGAACACGTCGAAATTCGGAAAGTCTTCCGGATACGGTAAGCGTCTACCGTAACATAGCTGAGGAAGTCTAGTCTGCATAAACGACACAGCAGTTAGAGAAATAGAATGAAAGACACTATTCCCTACAAAGCCTCAATCAATTATCGATCGATCGACTTTGGCATTTTCCATCTAGGACCTTCACATCACAAGTACATAGATGCAGTTGAGGAGAAATGTTTGGAAAACAAAGGATTGGTGCGCGAATCAGCAATTTTCCGCTAAAAGTTCGTCGGAAATTTTTTGCAGATTTTCCACACGAGACCGCAGAGGCGGTGTTACGGTATCTAAACTAAAACCATCTCTTTATAGTCTCGTTCGTCACCCAACTCAACTCGAATCTTCGTCAGCTCCATCGTTCCGCTAGCTAAACCGTTAGTCTACCACTACAGTATGCAAAGCAGGGAGTACTGTAACCAATAAAAGTAGCGTTTAAACGGGGAGAGCTGATCAACGGCTTAGAATAGGCGAAGTGTTTCAGACTCTTTCCCCAACGGAAGTAGTACGGTATCGATACAGTAGACAGTTACAGATGGGGTAGCCTCCTGGAACAATAGCGAACATATCAAGTTAATTTATTGATTTTCCATTGATTTTCAGAGCAACCCCGAATGAACATTAGTTAAATGGTGCACACGGAGAATGGTAAAAGGAAAGTCGGCAAAAGTATGAAAACACTGTAATGAATGAAAAGGAATTCCACTCAGGACATCATACTGCAGATACCGTACACTAAAAATGGTAAACAAATTGCACCTGTTTCGATGACACTGAGCCAAAACAAACGGCATACAGAAAATTGAATGGGGCTAACCTTGTAGGACCACCGCATTACGGCAGTTAAAAACTGAGCAGGAGGGTGCTATATGAAAAGGCACTTATTCCTTTGTTGAGCTGTCAGATGTACTGATGATCAAGAGCTTCCATACAGGACCCCACCATCAGATTTTTCTACGTAGATAGCTTCTTGACATGAAAATCAATAACAAAAATAGCTTGCACTGATTCTCATTCTACAGCACTGTCAAAATTGATTTTCAGGGGTTCGTTGCGGGAGCCAGTGGTACGATAGCCAGCCGCGCTGCGAGAGCGTATGTTTATGCGGAAGGGAGATGTGTCTTCAAAGACGCAACCAGGTAAAGATACCCAAAGAGCAATTCTAACGGCTAGGTGATAATTAGCCGTGCGTAACGCCGTCCATACGGCTACGATCAAGAAGCCGACGGTCCTCGAACAAAGGGAGCCCGACCGCGACTTCTACCCGATGGTCCCGTGAGGGAGGCGCAGTGAGGCGAGCGAGGAGGAGTTAAGGCGTGAATAGCCCTTCGACTGACTAATGACACTACCGTACCACCGTATGCCGACGGCAACACGGCTGCTAAATCACTCAGGCGAATCAGGGCCGGCATCGATTGATCCACTCCCCACTCACGAAGAGAGTGAACCCACAGGCGATTTCAGCCATGTTCACAAGTGCGGTTAGACACTCGAGAAGCAGCGTGCCAGCGGGTTTTCTGCGTCTCTGATCGTAGATCACAGTAGAAGCGCTGAAAGAAAAGCAAACGCGGTCATCCTGTGCCAACTTTTTTGAGTGGCTGTTAGGGATACTGTACATAGTCTACCGTAATCACTTCGAATATCCAAACCTTGACATGATTTTTCCGAACACAGTTCAAGCTATAAATCTCTGCAAACTGATAGCATTTGCTCAATCAATAACCGATTAATCGATAAATAAAACAAAGAATAAAAAGCAATCGAACCCAAATCCTGAAAAAAAGAAAAACCAATGCAGTTTTAATTTGAACTTTTAATTTTTACGAAGGAAAACGCACAACTATGTACTGAAGACGAGCAGCTGTTTAGAGAAAATAAATTGATTAATTGATCGTTTGTGGATTGGGAGCTTCAAATTAGATGACAGGTTTAAATTTTTGTTCAACTAAAATCTTCTTTCGATCGTGTATGTGGAAAGAAAATTTTAATTGTAGAAAAATTTAAATTTGCCGTTTGACTTTAACCCTTTAATCCCCGCAAACGATCAATGAATCAATTAATTTTATTTAAGCCTGGAGTGGATGTTGACAAATTAATAATTGGCTGAAAGATTAAAACTCAGGCATAAGGTGGAAATGTAACCCGTATCTGCTGGACAAGACATAGCCCCAATACATTACTGTCAATTAATCAAAATTCCAACAAAAAATCGATTAAAGAGTAAACATTGTTTTAACTGCCTCCCAACCTCAGGTAATGCCCATGAAGGTGAAGGTGTGCAAAATTACGTAAAATTAGTTTTATCTGATCTGATCTTTTAGCTAGCGTCGGCTGCTAAGCCCTTTTGCACAACCGTATTGTCTCTCCTAATTTTGTTCGTGAGCACTCGAAGCCAGGTCACCACAAAAATTACCTTTTAACATAAAAAATACACGACTTCTGGTCGTTTTTTTACACAGATCAAAAATTTTAATGGATAGTCCAACGGAATGGGCGTAGAGCATTCACGCCCGGTTAGAGGGAGGTGCGGGTTCAAGTCCCGCCTGGCGCTAGAAGTTTTGATCGCAACAAAACATCGTTATGACAGGATAGTAAAACGGTTAGAAAAGTCGATAGGGGAGTGACTCTTGTTGAAAGCTCAGCTTTCTGGCCTAATGCCTATAAAGAAAATTTCCGGGGTTTTTCACACACATTTAGTTTTCCTAATTGGAAGGGACTGGTCTGAAAGTGTGCAAAATTGCGTAGAAACGCCAGTGAACCTCATTCTCCTCTCCGCTGGTAAGGGCCACTTTACACCACTATGTGCTCTTCCCTGGGTTTTGTAGAACAGACCCATTGGCTGAACGCTGACTAGAACACGATCCTTCACTGACATCTCGTTCGAGGGTTCAGTCAGAATTCTGAAGTTTCACGCGAATTTGCAGTCAGATTTTCTGGCCGTTTCAGCTAACGACGCCCCACAAGAATAAAGTTCACGAAAGATTCAAGATGACTGGACTAGCTTTAAAAACATTGAAACTGCTGTTTTATTATTAGTTTTATTCTTTTATTAAAAAATAGTAGTATAGTCTTCAAAATCAGCAATAAACTATGGGTAGAGGTCAGGACAACATGAGCTTGCTTCCGCAAGCATTACGACAAAAAATGAAAACTGAGATGTGGTCCCGACACGATCACCCGGTACTGTAGGTCAAAATACGAGTCGATTTATACAGAGACGCGTCGGTTTTCGCTGGCTGCGCACCGTTTCTATGCTATTCTTCATCTATGGGTGATCCGACGAGCTCGATGCCATAAATATCGTGCGGGCCTCGTTCGAGAGGCCCTCGCGCTACGGACCATAGCAATTTTGTGACCGAAAAAAAGCCGCGTAGCCGCCGAGCAACGACGACCTATCGACGAAACGCGAAAACCGCGGCTCCGAATTCGAATGTTCCGACGTGGTCATTAGGCGGCCACTGTCTGTCTGGGGTCACACGGGGGCCACAACCCGATGGAGCTCGGCCTAGTGTCCAGGCATTAATGCACTGTGCTGCTGCTGCTTTCATGGTTCGTTGATGGCATTATTGATCGATTAATAGCACAGCGCGATGGTGTCAAGCGGACGCACGCACGCACAAAACCAACGCCGGGATACGGTAGCTGCCCGCTGGCCCGACGTCGGCGCCCCCCGTCGGGAGATGTCGTCGTGGGGCGATCCTAACCAGCTGATAGCTTACTTACTGGAACAGATAACGCCTAGGTGACGACGTAGATAGCTCCATTAAATCGATATGCATCTCCTCTATCGGGTAAGGGAAAGGGGCTAGAAGGCTTCAACGGCTTCATATAATTCAAAGGAGCTTCACTAGAGGTGTAGTTCACTTTTAAAATTCTTTTGTATCCAGTCCTTTTCTTTTTTGAATGATGGTAATCTAGTAGCAAGGTATGAATCTACCGATCGATATGTATGCTTTGCTAGCCAAAACCACAAAAAATAAACAAAAAGATCGAAAAAAACCTGAACCATTGCAAAAAAAAGCTTGGCTTACGGAGGTTTCTTACTAGCTGCCTGCTGGCTAAGATAACCTCCAGCTACTAAAAGAATTCGAAATTGCTATCAGGTACTCATTTCCGCGTTAAAACTCAATTTAAACTTTAACTAAGGTAAAAACAAAATTTAGCAGAAAAAAAACGCCCAGTAGCAGAGTACTTGAATAGAAAATTCTATTTCGGACCCCGAATCCAGTGGAGAAGTTGGAGCTTTTTTTTGTCATTCAGCTAGGAGCACAAAGTCTAGAGACATTCCGAAACACGTTGTGATACTCTGGAAAAAATTCTGCGAAAACTATGAAAAAATAACCAAACTATTAGCGAACAATCAAATAGAGGAAGGCGATTCTATGAGCGCGGATAGATTTTTGAAAAATGAAAATTCCAAGGAAAACCACTGCAGAAAACCTCAGAGAAGACGAAAAAGCGTAAGAAGACGTCGAGTAGAACTTGATTCGAAGAACACGATTTAATTGAATATAACCAAAAAATTCCTTTCAAATTTCAAAACACTTCTGAATTTGTTTGTAGTGTTGTTTAACGTTTTGCGCACCTTGACTGCACTGAATAAATGGATAATATACAGTTAAAAATAAAGATTGATAAAACTTTCTGCAAAGCGTAAGAGTTTTTAATAATTTTAATCAAATTTTATAGTAAATACGATGGTAGGGAAAATTGACAGCAAATCCTGGGTGACTGAATTTAGGCGACATAGCGTAACGAGCTGCCAGCTTGCCAAAGGTGCCCGAAGCTACGCCATGCACATGGTTTGCACTCGAAATTGAAACCGAGGTGGGCTCTAGGAGACAAGAAGGGTCCAATAGAATGTCTTGTCGAAGATTTGGATGGCATCGGTGGCAAAATCGCGAGCTCGAGTACAGAAAATTAAGGGAGTTCAACCACATTTTGAGCATAAATGAGGAAGTCTTAGGTCTATCCTTGCATGGTCTCAAGAAGCTGCTTTTACGTGTACAATGAGTGCCTTGTATTTTTTGTTTTTGATTGAATTTGTGGGTATTTTATTCAAACGCAGTAATTTCACGTATGGCCCACGTCATGAATGAATGAATAAATAAATAAATAAATAAATTTGGACTTGCTTTACCTAGACAGTTTTAACGACTCACACAAGGAAAGAGATTTAGCAGTAGCGAAGAAACGGAGGAGAATGGTCTAATAAGCGACTAATTGTTCGACTACAAAGGATCTAAGCTATCAAACACACATTTATTCGGATAAAAATTTCGAAGATTCCCTAAGGATTGTGGTTGCTTTACACAAAATCCTCGAAATACATATGCATTTCGGATTCTGGTTCGAAGCACAATCTCTATTATTTTTAGGCGTAAATAATGCAGATGAAGCGGAGAATAGGAAGAATGAAGAAGAACTCTGTCACAACAGAATAGAATGGGAGAGCGAAGAAGAACCCCCACCCCTCCCTAAAAAGAGCTGAGCGAGACGAACCACTGTAACAAGCTTACGGCGTTATCATAAGCAAACAGGGTACGGTAGCCGTCCTACTGTAGCCAGCCAGATGATGATGCTGAAGTGACGAAGATAGCGTTGATTACCTGTGATAACGGCGGGTAGTTGACGTCGGGCGAGCCGGCGTACGAAGACGGTGCGAGCATCTTCGGCGATGATCCTCCGGAGAGAGCTAGGTAGCTGCTGGCTGTGGAGCTGGACGAGCCGCGCGAAACGAACGACGACGAGGAGCGGGAGCACCGGACGAGGAGTAGGAGGAGGTGGAGGACGAGGGGGAGGAGGAGGGATCAGCCGGCGAGACAGGGCCGACGGACGAACGGACGGACGGACGGTCGGAGGGGGAGGGACGACGCGCGGGTCAAGCGCGCGCCTTTTAGAGCCGAGCCAGCGCGACGGGTCAACCTGAATAATGAGCCGAGCCGAGCAGAGCCGACCAGGCCACCACCTCTACGTCCACCGGATAACGACGATATCCTGCCATCAATGCGGATCGATTTCCGGTCACGGATCAATAGCGACACTTCGGCGGATACAGGGGGTACTGTAGTGTGGCAAATAAAGAGAAACTCTCCTGAATCAGTTTAGAAGCTTTGAACATGGAAGACGTCAATCACCTAATGCCTTGTGGATGTTCTGCTGTGGTTCTTATTGGCTGGCGTTTTGATTGGCTGGTGGAAGTTCTGTTGGGGTTTTTATTGGCTGTGATTGGCAGACGAGCCTTTACTTCCAACTGCAGGCCACATCAACGACAAGACTTTGGTGATAAAAATTTTAACAGCAAAAGGCAGTTGCTTACAAATCGACATACATACAAGACAGCACATTCAACCGAATAAGTAGAAAAAATAAAAGCCAGCAGCCAACAGTGAAATGAAGCTCTCCAAACCTCAGTATAGACATTAGAATTCCTTAAAGCACTTTCTTACTAGATGAAGGCCCAAAACTACTCCAGATAAGCTCGGAATTTCTAAGATCCTTACGACTTTCTCTCCAATGCCCAGCGGAGATATCAAGATTTCGTAAGGGCTTCTTTTTTTCCTTTTTAAAACACGGCAGAGAAGCTAGACGACAGTTGTGTGGTTTTTAAAATCTTCGAAATTTTCAACATCTTTCAGAGCAAAATCCTTAGGAAAACTTAATAGTATTTACCTTAACAGCAAACTTAATAGAAAACCTAAAATTTAATACTAAAACTTAATATTTGATGACGATTATGGTGAATAGTAAGTGAATGTAAAATCTATGTTGAGCGAAAGAGGTCCAATAATAAAGTGGCTTTAAGATTTTCGAGCTGTTTTCTTTAAAAAAATAAAAAATAGGGCGATTAGATCCTAATTCACGAGGACTTGGCACATTAGAAGAGTAAAGGATAAGGATAAAGAATAAAGGATGGTTATTCAATACCTTTGGGATGCGCCTCGCATTCTACTCCTACGGGATATCGTGGAGGCGATTTGAATGCGTATTTGGCCATACAATGGTTGCGGTGGCCAGCCGATGAACAAGTCAGCGCCCTATCCGCCCCAGACAAGTCTGGTACCAGTTCACCGACCCCGGAGGGATGGAAGGCTTGGTTGGCCTGGGCGGAAATCCGAACCAGGAACCTGGTATTGGGTGCACGCGACAGTCGGCGCCTCCTCCGACTGCGCTACACGCGCCTGCATTAGAAGAGTAGAACGTGAATCCTGAGAAGGCACGAAAACCATGTTTTATCAAGTTCTAGGCGAGCTCTAGCACTGAATTTTCTTCATTTTTTTCAGGAAAATTTGCTGTTCGAAAAAGCTACTATGTGAAGAGAATCGAAGGGCTAAAATTCAATTCTGAAATCGAAGGGATTATATAATTAAAATTTCATCTGTAATCCACAACCTCTAGAAATTGGTACGAATGGATTAAGTATCAAGATTTCTTAAATAGCTTTAAGAATCTAGCCTGTTTATTTTTTTAGATCCACTATAAGGTTTTTAGAAACTTTAAGGCTGATCCCATCCATATTGAGCCCCAATGTACTCGAAGATTGACGCACCGTTTATGCATCAAATCAAAGCATTTATTGGAATTTTCTTACATTTAACTTGAACGTCGAAAGCATGACAGCTGAAATGACGCGAAAAATCTAGTAATTATAGATTTGCATCAAGAATAGAAAAACTGTTTCCTTCTTCCAGCGAAAAAAGTGCTACATGCTGTCATTGTCACGAAACTAGGGCTTACACATAAGGAATGAACTCGTGATATTCTGACCAGCTACCGTATCGCCTATCAGTATTTTCATTTCATGTTTTTCCTACAGACCTAAGAGGTATGAGTAATTCAGAAGGAAGGAGCAGACCAAGTCAAAAAGAAAAAAAATGTCGATAAAAGACAGTTAATCAACCCCTGCTTGGGCCTGGGGTGAGCCATGCATTCTACATTCAAAAAAGCGTCGTGAGGACAATTTGAAACCGTATTTGCCCTGTAGATTGAGTTACGGTAGCCAGTCGATGAACAAGTAAAAGGATTCCCTTCTCAACAAGTCTGATACCAATTCACCTACTCTGGAGCGATGGAAGGACTGCTCGTCGCTCCGGAATCCGAACCAGGAGCCCCGATGGAGGGGACAGCCGGCGCCTCTTCCGACTGCGCTAAGATGAAGGAAAATGTGTCATTAGATTACCTTTCCGCACTGTTCTTATACCTGTCCGAAAAACTTTGCTTTAATATATATGTAGTACGAAGTCCTAGGTGACCTGCCGCATGGGGAGACAAGATTTTAATAGTGATGATTGATCCTATGAATGAAAAAAACGTACATGTCACGATGATGGACAGCATAGGGTGGGGAAAGCGCCATCCAATCAGATCGCTTCATCGGCGTTGACCTGGTATTCATAGAGCGCTTGTACTGGCCGTAACCCAAATTATCTGTAGTGTGTTCTCGAGGAACTCTGCTTAGTTATGATTGGCTGGCGCGCTCCCACCTCCCAATGCTGCCCAAAAATCTTCTAACGATCATCAAGTACTTATAGGGGAAGGAACGACCTTGACCTGATGCAACTGAAAGATTTCGAATGAAGCCGATAATAAGAGGCGATTGAGAGAAAAACAGCTGAAATTTTCGGCGAAAATAGGAGAAACCGCACTGCACAGGAGCAGCTGCAACAGGGTTTCACCCAGTAAAATGTGACACCTCAATGGAGTTCTTGTCCAATCTATAATATAGCCCCAGTACTGGCAGCTGTGCACCTGGCGGTTGGCGATTTGCGGCGGCGACGGCACACAGAGGAGCTGGACGAACTCGGGGCGGCACTGGCGATGACGAGGACGGCGATGATGATGAGTTCGAGTTTGAGTTTGAGTTCGTCGTCGACGACTTCAATTGCTGCCGCCATCGAGCAAGTCCATAATGTGCGTAATTTCGCGTGTCATCTACGGCCTCGGTGTCCTTGAGTTTTATGCGCTTTTTATGCGTGGTTAAATAGGGGTGAGGGTAGACATCTGGAACAAGGAAGACGTCGTCCCTGCTGGGCAGCAAAGGTGTAACAGCACGGTCTCGCTCTGTCAATTTTTCGACTGAATTAGACCTCGGAATGACGTCTATCGATCGCTATTGATCGCCCGAGGAATTTTTCCTAGCATGTCAATCACTCGTAGACGCTTCGGAAAGGCGGGGAGCCACGACGACGGGCCAGATGGTGGCCGTTGGCGCGCTCGAGCGCTCGACCTCGAAGAACCGTTTCGACGACGGGACAGCTTAACGGCATGCAGCTTTCGGGGGACCCTTAACACCAGAACGGCTTGGCAACGAGCCCAGACTGGCGTAGTGCCCCCTCCCCCCAAAAGAGAATGAAACTACGGTAGATAGAAGGGGCGAGGCTTCCACGAACTGCTTCCGAAGTGCTCATTGACGCCCTCAGCGAAGTGCAAATGTTCCCCCATAAAAACCGCTCAGTTATTTATGGGAGTTTCAATGAGGTTTTGCTAATGGACACCAATAAAATAGGTGTGACCGTGGTGTACTTTTGCTGTGAATGAGTCTGATATTTAAGGAAATCCCAGAACTTATTAAAATGCTCAAGAAATTGTGTATACATGAGAAATTTGAGATAAAAAGCTCTAGCTGGGTGTGTGGCGCAGTCAGCAGGAGACCAGATCCGGTGTAGACTATGATTCCTGGCTCACTTCACACGCATTTCAGCACAACCGTCGTCGGGCGGATGTTGCGTTCAATCAAACAGAGCCGGTGGTGCAATGTTGTACAGCATTCCCACCCATCAGCAGGAGGTGCGGGTTCAAGTCCCGCCTGGTGCTAAAGTTTTGATCGCAGCAAAACCTCGTTATAACGTCGAGCGTTTCGTCAATTTTGAATCGGAACTTGGCACTAATCGCTATTTAAAGTCATTAGGCATCATTAGGCATGTCAGTTAAGGGATAAGAAAAAATGTGGGCCTTGAAAAAAGGCTAATTATTCCTTCCAATGATGCGTCACGCATTCTGCCCTACTTCCATGATCCGTGATATCGTGAAGGCAGCTTGAATGCGCATTCTTGGCCTACACAATGATTTGCATTGGCCAGCCGATGTACAGGCCAGTCTATTAGCCTTCCCAGGCATATCTTGTATCAATTCGTCTTGGAGGAGTGAAAGACTTGGTGGTATAGGCGGGGAAATCAAACGAAGAACCTGATTTAGTGTATGCGACAGCTGGTGCCTCTCCCGACTGAGCTATGTACCACGAGCCCATGGATAGGTCAATTACGCATTCAAATTGCGCATGAGACGTCCAGCGAAAGCGAAAGGCACGGCGCAAACCAATGCGGATTAAATTGGCTTCATCGTTTTCCTTATCTTCAACGCTAGAAAAGTGCAGCAATTGTAAACAGTGTAGCATTCCCTGGCTTGGAAAATTGCAGAGAAAGGCCCTCTCGTAGGCCAATTCACGGTGATGTTTCTGTAAAGTTAAAGTTCAAATATTTAAATTTCGTATAAAAGCCTTCTTAAGAAGCCGACTGGGATTGCATACCTTCACTAGTGTTCGAATTCGAGGCCAATAAACAGTCTCTTTTCAATGGTAAGAAATGAAGGTCGATTCTGCTCATTCACTTTGCGGCATGCGCCACGCATTTTACTTCTGTAGACAACTTCGTGAAGGCAACTTGAGCACGTATTACATACATACGCTTGCAATAGCGGTGATAGCCGATGGATAGGTCAAGGTTTCAGGCCTGAAAACTCAGATACCAACTCATTGACCCCTGAGGTATGGGAAGACTTGGTGGGCTTCGCAAAATCGAACACTGAATAAAAGAGGGGCTTAAGCGAAAGTCGGCAATTCTTTTCCTTTTCGAAGTATAGGTTTTTTGAAGCATTGCCGACTTTCGCTTCCCTACTCGTAACCTATGTCGAGACATGATTGGGAAGCAACGCTACAATGTTTTTTCCTACAGATTCCGAAGGTTACTGTAGAAGCTAAAGCATTCCAAGGAAAACATTGAAGGTGAAGGCGTAGACGTGTGGGTTGCGCCACGCGTTCCACTTTTGCGGAGAATGGTAGAGAATGAATGAATTCAGGTAGTCATCCTAAAGACAATTCAGTGCTTAACCTCTTCCAAATCGCTTTGGTCACCAGTGAATGACCGAAGAAATGACTTTGCCCTGACAGTGAATCGCAAAGTAGGATCCCCTCAAGTTCTGTCGCCGTTTCAAGCCACTTTGCTTTAAGTTTTTAATCGTTGTAAAGCAGACAGTGTAAAGTGCCTCCCCTCCAACTAGGAGAGCCCCCCCCCCAAGGGCTTAACAAACCACCGTCTAGGTCAAGCAAGACCTGACTAAGGTGCACAGTCCCATGGCTGATCTCTAACCAGTGTGGAGTAAGCCTCCGTAAGCAACCGGCTAATCACTCCTACTCGCTCCGGCTCCGTTTAATGGTACGCCGAATGCAATTAGCCAGCAATGGGACTTTATATGACCTAATAAGGTAATCAAAGCCGGCACGAAGCATGACGAGCTCACGCCGTCCAGTACACCTAGGACGACGACTCAGAGTGGTGATGAGCTCCTGAAGTCCACTGTTGCGTCTCCACAGAGTCGTGCTCTGGGCGGGCGAGAGGCGCTAATTGCTTGCGGTTACCGTATCTCGTCGTCTCTCCCGCTCGTCGTCATCAACGTCCGCTCGCTAATAAACACATAGACACGGGGGGAGGAGGAGGAGTATCGTTGCCCGGAAAAATGATGATTTGAATTTCTACATGTCTCATCGACAGCGGTCGATGCATTCGGCCCCGAATGCAGGTGCCGGTACCAGCGATACGGTACCGGCCCCTGCAGAGTCACGAGGCAGCGCCTCGCGCTTGCTGAGGCGGCCCCTGCAGAGTCACGAGGCAGCGCCTCGCGCTTGCTGAGGTCAGCAAGCGCCAGCGCTGACGAAAGAGGGAGGGCACCGGCTAAACCCATTCCGGCTTTTTCTCGTCTAGCGACCCCACCCACCCTCCCATTTGAGTTGAAGGCTGAAGAAGAAGAAAAAAATCCATTTACAGATGTGATCCGCGGACTACGCCACACAGGAGCCGTTGACGCGGGTCACATGGCGTCAGCAGTGGGTCTTCAGCAAGTAGCCACCATTATCGAGGCTTGTATCGATCTCGCTGTAGCGCCAGGGACGCTCAAGATGAGCGAAAGACCCAGTTCTTGGATTTTATTTCCAAGTTTCGGGTCCCATATCAGGCCTCCCTGAATTGAAGAACGTTTCTGTGGCTCATCTAATCCACATCAGTGCCCTCACACATTTCTTCGGCCCGCTGCCTTCATAAGATGCAGATGTCCCACGTTCTGAAGGCGCTGTTTAGGACAGCAATAAGTCCGCCCACGTGCTAAACACCATCCCAAGGCTTCCAGGCCCACATAGATATAATAGTTAAAACAATCCTCCACGAAAGCTCGGACCAAGCTGCCGTAGGAGCTACCATGGTCCTCATCGCTTTCCGGGGTCCGTTGAGGAACAGTGAGCTTTGCATGCTCCACTTCCAACACTTTTTCTTATGAAGGTGAGAGCGTATGGTGGATTCTGATCGCTAGGTCCAAGACCGATCAGGCTGCAGTAGGGTCTAACGTGGCGACTAAATTAGGCCTGACCCAGATTTATATTGGCAGCAATTCTGTAAAGCCAGAAGCCCTCTGCTGCCACAGTCATTTCTATTCAGTTCGCGCAACGTAGGCAAGCCAATGGAGATTGGCTGCCTGGGTTATTAGGGCAGCTACCCACGCATTAAAAACTGGGATCGCCAGTGGGAAAATCATGTTAGCTGGTCGTTGTAAGTCGTCCGAGACATTTGGATGCTCCACACAACCTTCACCATTGTCATACTAGGGAGCCCAACTGGCCTTCCTCTTGGGGAGTTTAGTTCTACCTTCAGGATGCCGTCAACTCGTACCTCCACTTCTCCACAGTGTCGGTAGCATCTCGACTGACATGGCCGTCGGCACGACAGCCTTCTCAGCTTTCCGCCGATGAGTCCTTTGGGACAATTGGATGCTCCAGGAAACCGTCAAATTGGCATACTAGGGTGACCGCATTCTCAACTGGCCAGCCCCTCGGGGAATTCAGTTCTACCTTCAGGATACGGTCAGCTCGTACCTCCACAGGGCCGGCAGCGTCTCAACTGACATGGCCGTCGACATCGACACTACAGCCTTCTCAGCTTTCCGCCGACGCTCACGGACGCACTATGGCGTATATGTTGTTATTAGATTCAGAACATCTAATCTTCTCATGCCTCCCATGTATAATCCATTCAACCCTAGCGATGTTACGTTCACAGTTAGTATATCATCTTCTGACGCCTCAGTACGCGTATGATCCGACAATCTCACATGTATGTATGTATCCTTTACGTGAAACGACGCGTATGTGTCTACCACACCACATGGATGTATGTAAACGTATAACATGCATAACGAGAACGTATATACGCACGACGACGAGAGATAAAGCCTTCTCCCCCCCGTTCTATGTGTAGAAACTTCAAAGCGAAAGTTTCGCCGGAGTATATCGGAGGCGAAACACCGATTCTCTCGAAGCGATTAGGTAATCGTGACGACAAACACGAGGAAAGTGTCGCCGGCCGGAGGATTACGGTAAGGCGATGATGCGTCGTCACTTCGTGAGGGCTACGGTATCGTATAGGGGATTACTGGAGCGCTGGTGACATGGAATCCTGTGTTGAGCATGACACTGAGCCGCATTATCCAGGTCAGTGGGTTTTTGGAGCTCAGGGTGTCAAGGAATAGCGGAAGAATTAGGGTCAACTTCTATGGTTAGCTCAAACTGACGGGAGAGAGGGCTAGTAAAAACCACAAATACACAGCTGCAGCTTCGGTAGCAGACTTGAGCTTGAGTCGCGGCTTTCGAGGTCGGTCAGAAGCCTTCTTCTTCTTGGATGCTCTTAACCAGAAGATGTTGTTAATTCCACTGCATAGTAGAAGTCTTGTGCGTGGAAGCGCAGTTGGAGGAGACGTCGGCTGTCGCGTGCGCATCGATTTTCCCGGTTCTTGGTTCGGGGTTTCCCAGGACAACAAATCTTTTCATCCCTCTGGGGTCTATGAATTATCTGGGAAAGATATGTTCATTGACTGGTCACCATAAATAATCGTATTGGCCAAATACTCATTCAGGTTGCCTCCACGGAATACTATAGAAGTGGAATGCGTGGCGCGTCCCGCATAGGGGTGGAATAAAACCAACATTTATTCTTTTATCCTTATTGTAAATGTCTCAAAGCTGTTGAGAACAAAAAATAGCTGGACAGGAGCGTTCTCAGGCCTCCTGATGATAAATGACAGCGTTTTTTCAATCCATTGGAGTAGGCCATGCACTTTGCTTCTGGCCAAAAATCAGGTGGCAATTTAAACACGTATTTCTCCTACACAAT
This sequence comes from Heligmosomoides polygyrus polygyrus, assembly GCA_947396885.1. Lineage (NCBI taxonomy): Eukaryota > Metazoa > Nematoda > Chromadorea > Rhabditida > Heligmosomidae > Heligmosomoides > Heligmosomoides polygyrus. Next base: position 10,226,692 of record OX377205.1, read on the forward strand.
GATTGGGTCCGACGCACCTAGTGTCGTACTATGCAGACGATACCAACGACAGCTCAATGACACCAAAAAGGCACAACGGCCTGACTAGCCTGGATGTGGATTCGAACTTGTGTCGATGTCGAACAGAGTGATGAGCAATCAGCCCTCTCTGCCAGTGTACTATGTATCTCACCCTCTCCCTGATAATTTGAGGATTTCCTAAAAATAGGAATGATGAAAGGAAGGAAAGGTAGACATCTTAAGGCTTGAGAAGGCCAGGCATTAGCAAAAAAAACGAAGCTCTAGTATACGCCACGCACTCAACATGCTTGCGACATTGCAGGGGCAATGGTATTGTTCCATTGTATACTGTGAAGGTTTTGAGTCTAGTTGTGAAGAGCTTGAATCTACTCTTAAAAATTACTTTTAAAGATTCCGTAGATTGTAGATACAAACGGGAATTAGGAGAAAAGCTCAAAAGTCGGAGAAGAGAGGTAGACTGTTGGGATGAGTCATGCACTTAACCATCTTTGAGAGATGGCAGACGCAATTTGTATGCTATCAGCTTACTTCTTTTCACAAAACTGAGAATTTTAGATGCTTTCTATACTCAACTAGAAGTAAAAGAAAGAAATAATAGCAAAGGCAAAAGAATCAAATCTTTGAGTATGCACCGCGCTCTAGGCATTTTGTGATAATGCAATATTTACTCCTCATCATGACTTGTGCCGCCCCAGTCAAACTCCCCCCTGACACTGACAGTCCATCAGGTGGCCGTGCTTAACGGTGGGGTGCGTGTAGCGCAGTAGGAGGAGGCGCCGGCTGCCGTGTGCACCCGATACTAGGTTCCTGGTTCAGATTTCCCGCCTGGGCCAACCAAGCCTTCCATCCCTCGGGGTCGGTGAATTGGTACCAGAGTCGTCTGGAAAGGGTAGAGCGCTGACTTGTTCATCGGCTGGCCATCGCATTCAAATCGCCTCCATGATATCCCGTAGAAGTAGAGTGCGTGGCGCATCCCAAAAGGGATTGAATTACGCCGTTATTTATCCCTTTATCCATGATTTGTGAAGACGATTTGATGAAAATTTTACGATTTTCACACACTCCCAGACCACCTCGTTTCTGAAAACACCGGATTGGCTAACATGGATCTGGAGTTCAACCAGGGAACGGAAGCTGCACATCTTGTTACTGCGCCATTTCTCAACAAAAACTGCCATTCTAAGCAAGTTCTGCGTATAAATAGAGAGAGTTTAAATGTTGAAAAGACATAGATGAGAAGAATGATCAAAGACTATTGGGATGCGCCACGAATTCCACTTCCACCTGATAATGCGAACCTCATTGTATGATGAAATGATTCAAACTAAGTTTAGCGCATACGATCCTTTTTCGCTTGTAATTCCAATTCCAGACTTTTTGCTCTGACCTTTTAGATTTTTGAAGGCTTTTATAAAACAGTTTCTTTTATTATAAAATTACAAAACAAGGCCACTATTCGGCAAAACAAACAAACATATGCACAGAAGTATACATCAATCATATATGCACCTCACAATCATATATTGCCGTATTCACTTTGCATTCTGTCTCTTCCCATATTAATAACAAGGTAGATTTGCTAAGATTTTTTCGTTCAATTGAACAGTTCTTTACTAAATCGATGAATAGAATCGAGAACCATTACATTGCATTTCTCTCACTGTTATATGTTTTGCTTCGCTCGATTAGAGTGCATCTATGAGGGGAATAAATAAATAAATAAATAAATAAATAAATAAATAAAAAGATGTTGTGGAACCTCTTAGGGCACGATTTTTACTGCCCATTCTAAAAAATTCAAATTCGTGCTTTTGTTCCATTTGTTAGAGTTTTACTTCATGAACTTGTTCCTGAACCCTCAGCCTGGTTAATAGTCCATTATTACTGTCTTTCTGTTCTAATAAATGTTTTTAATGCTTGCTATTGAGCGCACTATCATGTTCTTAAATAACTAACTAACTATTAGGGGGGGGGGGCAAAAGTAATGAGACACCCCATGCCGTGTCCATATATCTCGTGGCTGGAGTCTGGATTCGTACTTGTTGTATGTTTGTATGCTACTTACTGAAGCCCATCTGAGAAGTTACCACTTCCGCCCTTTCCAGAAGCATGCCGAAAACCCCAGCATGTCTCATGCCGAAACCCCAGTCTGACGAGTCGACCTGTGTCGCGCAAATCTCCCCCAATTCCCAACCTCGAGCAGCCTGGGCTCAATATTCACGCAGGATGAGAAGTACGTCTTCTACCTTAACCCTGCCAAGCAGTGAGTCTGGATGAGGTCTGGTGAACTGTTACCGACCTTCGTTCGGCGAGATGTTCACGGCGAGAAGCATCTTTGGAGCTTTTGGGTTTGCGCCCATGGATCGGTTTACCGGAAGCTGCTTCACAAGAGCATAACGATGAACTCCAAGGCCATGGTGAACGAAATAGAGGAGATGGACCGGCGACTCGCACTTATTCGGTCTCAGCACTTCAAGAAGGTCCTCCTCTTCGACAACGCTGCACCCCATCGGGCAAAAGTGACCACGGATAAGCTTGCTCAGCTGGGCTACGTTCACATGCCTCACCCACCGTATTCGCTGGACATTTCTCTATGCAACTACCACTACTACTTGAGCCTGCAGGACTTCCTAGCCGGAAGGGACACAAGAACCCAAGCAGTCCTTGACAACCATATTGAGCAGTTGATCAACACCAGGCTCAAGCAATTCTGGAAGGATGGGATCAGGAAGTTGGCTGAGCGATGGCAGCAAGGTACTTGCCCTTAATGGCAAATACACTCCTCAGCATCGTTGAGTTGTAATCTTGTTATAAAGAGATAAAGATTTTTTTCATTTTGTCTCATTACTTTTGGCTCCCCCCTAATAAATAAATAAATAAATAAATAAATAAAGGACAAGAAAAAAGGACATGTAATCAATTCCTTCTAGGATGCGCCACGCATTCTACTCCTACAAGATGTCGCGGAGGCAAGTTACGTGGAAGCAATGTATCAATTCACCGACCCCGGAGGGACGACCCCTGGAAAATCCGAGCCGGGAACCTGGTATCGGGTGCAAGCCACAGCCAACATCTCTTCCGACTGCGCTACACGCGCCCAAGTAAATAAATAAAATTTATGGCGGAGTGATTGCAATTGGCTCACAGCTGCTGGCGTCATGTGCGAACTGGAGCCAAGCGTCTCATGCAGAAAGAGATGACCTATGCTAACAAACGAAAGAATACGTACGTACATACGTTGCGAGAGCAGCAGGGGAGTGGTTTGCGTAATAATTAGGGCGGGATTAATAAAGCGCTAAGACTATTAGCAAAGGTTACGTGCAGCGCTAGAAATTGGTCAGGTTAGTAGGTCCAATATGTACGGTGACAAGCAGACAGCAACTTGTGAGACAGCAACTGTCTTCAGTGGTGCAACCACTGAAAACAGTAGCTGTCTCTGGCTCTACCACATAACAGTCGTCCAGCTTATTTCCAGTGAATTTTTAGTTCAATTCCATGGACCAAGGGCTAATGTAGCGCAGTCGGAGAAGATGCCGGCTGTCGCGTGTACCCGATACCAGGTTCCTGGTTCGGAGTTCCCGTCCGGGTTAAGCAGCCCTCCATCCCTCCGGAGTCGGTGAGTTGGTACCAAGCTTGTCCAGGAAGGATAAAGCGCTGATGTGTTCATCGGCTGGCTATCGCAAGTCATTGTATGGCCAAATACACATTCAATCGCCTCCACGATACCGCGTAGAAGTAGAATGCGTGGCGCATCTTAAAAGAGATTGAGTGATTGGGTAACGCCATCCTTTATCATTTATTCAGCCTATACAATGAGCTGAATAGGCCAAGCGATGGATAGCTCAGTGCTGTATCCTTTCTAGAACCTGGAATGAAGCACACGCAGCTGATGGTGCCTTTTCCGACCGCGCTATGTACCACGCCCCCATCCAGAATAGATTTCAAGAATTCAAGCTTCCCTCAGGTTCCTGAATACTCTTGCCTATTACACGGAGAAGAACAAGAGTAAGAAGAAGGAGATGGAGAAGGAGGAAGGAGCTCTTATCACTACACTAAGCCACTATGAGGGGGGGGGCAGTCAACGTTCCTTGGGGCACCCGTTTAGGAAAGTCTCTAAAGGTTTCAAGTGCCGGATGTCAGCAGTTGTCAAGTTCTATTTCCAGACAGGCGAATAATCTCAGATGCTCGAACATTGGTCAAGCGTTGACCTACATAATAGAAGTAGTCAGACTGAACATCTTCCATACAGGCGAGAGCTGCTCCAGAAGACTATCGACAGGGATTACTCACTTCTGGAGCAAGTTTCTAAATGAAAAAGCCGTCGAGACGAAGACACCCTCCTTAGAATACACCAAAGGAGAAGACTTCAGAAGGCTGAATCGTGAAGGCCTCAACTGCGAATCTTCAGTTTCTTCCTCAGACTAGCCAATCCCTATTAGTAATGAGGCACTGTTTTCGAGTGAAGCTCGTCGTCGGCCGTTGTGTGCCTCGATCATCGACGTAGCCAGCGCATCGGCATCGATTCGCAATCAACGCCAGATGGTGTTCGCCGCGGCCACGTTCAGATCCGACGGCACATAAGTGCCATCAGGAATCCACGAAAGTGGACATATCTCTAGATCGTCTAGGCTAGGTAGCGTACTTGAGACTAGGAAGATTGATGTAGGGTCTTGAGAAGTAGAAGGAGTCTGAAGGAGGTTGGGAGCATTCAATTACATACTCTCTGAGTTATTCTCATCCTTTTCTTTTTTTCTCAAAGCTAGAAGACGTTAGTCATTGATTCAGGTCCTGGAATAATGCGCTCCTTTCTGGTGAAATCAGTATGGTTTAAGGATCTGAAGAAGTAGGAGGAGATTTGAGGATACGGTAGGGAAATGGGAACTTTAGTTAGAAAGTCTCATCCAACACTTTGTAGAAGAATTCCTCGGGCTTCGTAAAAGTTGCCGTTCATCTAGGTCGGCTTTAAGATGGACCGGATATGTCCTAGTCGGAGGGGGCACCGCTAAAAAACAACAAAATGCAGTATGGGATCTTCTGGCTAGGATTTCACAAAAAAATTCCTCTTGCAAACCAGTTGAACAGTGTCGTTCTTGGAAAACAGTTAAATTTTAATCTTGCTGTCGCTGTCAAATAGACAGGGTCCCCCTCCCACTAAGATGGATCTGACGACATATTCTTAGACATTCGTCACTCAATATAAAATTTATAAAGGATAAAAGGATAAAAGACGGTGTTACTGAATCCCCTCTGGGATGCGCCACGCATTCTACTTCGACGAGATGTCGTGGAGGCGACTTGAATGCGTATTTGGCCATAGAATGACTTGTGGTGGCCAGCCGATGAACAAGTCAGCGCTCTATCCTTCCCAGATAAGTCTGATCTAGTACCAATTCACCGACCCCGGAAAGATAGAAGGCTTGGTTGGCCTGGGCGGGAAATCCGAACCAGGAACCTGGTATCGGGTGCAGGCGACAGCCGGCGCCTCCTCCGGCTGCGCTCCGTGCGTCCATAAAATTTATATGATATAAAATATAAGAAAAGATAGAAATTCAGAGAAGTAAAGAAAGGAGTAAAATGTTGAATTTGTAATTTTTTTAAATAAATAAAACAATGTTACAAATATAAAAGATAGAAAAGGTTCGTGTCAGCACTATCTTCAAACGAACTTTCACTCAAGCCTAAATCGTCCACGACAGTGCGGCTTTCAAATGAATCAACGACCACCTATGGAAGCAGAATGCATGGCGCACATCAGCTAACAGCGTCAAGTTCAGCAACAGGTGGATCAACAAAAACGTTTGATGAAGGCTCGGAAAAGGATGGACTAGCTTTAAAGATCCAGGAAACCAGAGGAAGGCTACCAGTATCTTCTGAAACCAGATGCTGGGCTAGAGTAACGACGCAGCGGGTGTAAAGCAGAGATGAAAGGCGGGCAGCCTACTCCTCCTCTTCCCTGTCGGTCTAGCCGTCGTCGTGTGGCTCGACGCTAAATCGAAAACAGATGGCCTGTAAAGTTTAAGTGCTGGACGGGAAGAGCGCGAAGGAATCGCACACGCCGTCGGGAGCCGATTCTCGAGACAGCTGATTGACGAGTAGACAATGGCCCGTGTGATGTGTCTGGGGACACGTTCTGCAATTGCAGACGAGAGGCTTTTGTTACGCAATACCGTAATAGGACACAGAAATTATGCGACAAGCGGAGGACAAGTGCTACGAACAAAAAAGGGGCGCAAGGGTTCTTGGAAGAGGAGAGAGTCTCCTGTTATTTCTGAATAGAACACTACTGGAAAAGCTATTACCATAACTCGTTACCGTATTACCGAATCTTAGCGGTCTTGTTGGAGGACGAAAACATAATAAAAGGAGAGAAAAGCGTAGGAAACGAAAGAACAGTGGGACCATTTGAGAAAAAATCTGTTCAACTTCTTGAATAAAATCAAAAATACTGGAGAACTGAAAAGCCAGAAAGAGTACATTAAGGAAAAAAATCATAGAAACTCTTCAGGTTTTCAGCATAGTTTAGTCTAGAGCCTGCCGTCCATCGGAACAATCAGCTCATCATCATCTTAATCGTAAACACCACATCTAACGTCGGGAAATTGTTTTTTTTTTTAAATCGAAACTCACAAAGCTTAGCACAAGTCGTTAATGTGGCCTAAATGGAAAGGCGGAAGCCCATCAAATTATCATAACAGATAAGAGCACTGTGCGAACACGCTACAGGCAATCAGTGCAACGGCTGCATAAAGGATAAAGGTTAAAGGACGGCGTTATTCAATCGCTTTTTTGGGATGCGCCACGTATTCTACTTCTACGTGATATCGTGGGGGCGATTTGAATGCGTATTTGGCCGTACAATGACTTGCAGTGGCCAAGTCAGCGCTCTATCCTTCCCAGACAAGTCTGGTACCAATGAACCGACCCCAGAGGGATGGAAGGCTTGGTTAGCCTGGGCGGGAAATCCGAACCAGGAACGTGGTATCGGGTGCACGCGACAGTCGGTGCCTCCTCCGACTGCGCTACACGCGCCCTAACGGCTGTATATGGCCCTTAAACGGCGAGCCAGTTTAATGCGGTCTCTTGGTCTGGTGCATTTCCCTTTGTAGGCCACTTTGACGACTAGTACTGAAACCTCTAAGCAAGATCACGCTGGTATGCATCAGTTTATCTTAATACATGCCCTTCTCGATTTTGTGCATATGTTAAGGCATAGAGGTCTTCAAGTAGAATACGTATTAATTTTAATAGAAAAATGGACCTTTTCATAGAATGACCTCATGGCAATGACCTATATTGCTCATGCTGTAAAAATACTATTAAAAATTGTTAAGTTAAAACGCTTGCTAAATTAAAAGTTAACTTCGCCAATACTAGAAAGAATTGAAGTTCATTAAAAGGAACTTTGAAGGACTGTTTGAGCGTCGACCACAAACGAATAAATTCCTCATAAAGTTTGAGCAGGTGCTACGAGTTCAGCTAGGTAATGTTTGTTTACAAGTAGGAAATATTTATTCAGTTAAAAACGATACAATAGCATTTTTACAAAGAAAAATTCAACGTATGTACACAGTTCAGCATTTTGAAAAAACTCTTAGCGAAAAATCTTTATTTCGTTGATTGCTTAGTTTTTCCTTGTTAGATGAAAGAGATATGTGGAAGAAGTACGAAGGATCTGAACAAACGGTTAGCGTATGGAAAAAAAGAAAAAAGTTTTTATAGTAACGGATAAAGAAGAAAATGCTTTCAATTTTGAAAAAAAGAGGGGCCCTATGGTTTATTACTCTCGGCTAACGATACTATAACAAGACCTAAAACATATTTGTTATTCTGTGCTTTAATATAGGTCTCAAACATCTTGAAAAACTTTGCTGCTTGCTGCTGTATTAGAGCCTTTCACTTCAATTTCAATCTATTTAATTTATTTTATTTATTAAGGTGTGCACGTGAGTAGGAGGGGGTGCCGGCTGTCACATGCACCCGATAACAGGTTCTCGGTTAGGATTTTTCGCCCAGGCCAACCAAGCCTTCCATCCGTCCGTGATGGCGAATTGGGGTCATGATTTTCTGAGAAGGATAAAGCGCTGACTTGTTCATCGACTGACCACCGCAACAGTCAAACCGCCTCCACGACATCCAGCAGAAGCATAATGCGTGGTGCATCTCAAATGTGATGAATAACGCCGTCCTTTATCATTTATTCATTTAGGCAAAAAAGTGCAGCATAAATAAGAACAACAGAAAAGGTGTGACAAGAATATACAACCATAAATCAAGCAGTTCAACACCAATAATATTCAGTCGTCGAAAAATTCCCAGGTTACCTGTGACATGCATTTTTAGGATATCCTGCATTCCGCTGCAAGCTGTAGTGTGCTTTTAAGTTCAAACCTCAAAAGAAGCACAAATAAATTGATACGGGAACCTTATTGAGAAATTACAACAAGCGAAACGAAATCAGTCAAGTGTAAAATGCAAAAAGCTAAGACGCGTGCGTGGCGCGATCCGTATCGCTCATATGTCACAAAATTTCTATTTCTTGAGCTCTCATATTAGCCTTAAACTTTATTAGTTTTCAACTTCAAAAGAGGCACAAATTATTGATATGGCCTTTTTGTGGAGAAATGATAATAAGAATTCGACTAAAACGCAATCAGTGGAGTGTACATTGCAAGAATTCAAACGAGTGCGTGGCGCGATCCCTACCACTCGTACCACGAATAAAATTCCGATTTGCTTGTGCTTTCACATGAGCATAAACTTTATGAGTTTTTTAAGTTCAAAAAAGGCACAGATCAATTGATACGACCACTTTATGGAGAAATAATAACAGGCATTCAAGCGAAACACAATAAATCGAGAGTAAAATGCAGGATTTCAGACGAGGGCGTGGCGCAATTCCTGCGGCTCATATGTCATAAAACTTCTATTTTCTTACGTTTTCATGTTAGCTTTAAACTTCTTCAGCACCTTTAATGGCAGCAAAGATATCACCAATCAAACAGTGTATGCAGTTTTTGGATCACTCTGTATGTGCAGACAAGGTGCAATGCATGGCGCAACCGGCAAAGCCCGTGAGCAGCTCTACGTTTGGCAGAACTCGCACATTTCAGAAACTGGTAGAGAAATTAACTCGTGACAATAGCAGTCGAATGACCCTCAGCCAAGTACCACTGAACCTATTAAGTACACTGGCCGAGACAATGGGCTCTGTGAATGCTCAGTGGCTCTATAATGAGGAGTGTCACACTTGAAACTGTCACTCGCTAATGACTACCACGGTCGTCGGGGGCAGATTGGCAATTAGAATTCCCGAGAAGAACTCGGGAATTGGCGAAATTACCGCCAGAACGGGGGGGGGGTCATAGACTCGTGGCTGTTCTCATGCGCGGTGGGATGTATCATTAGGTGGACGACGACGACGACGTCGACGACGAGAGGTGCTGTACGCGTGTATGTGACGGTACGAGGCCGACGGACAGATGGTACGCGGAACGCGTACAGCTGATCAAATGTGGCCCAGCGCCCCCCGTCCCAGCCAGTAGTGCTCGGACGGACTCGACGGCAACTGGGGGCTGGCTAGCTGACGGCTGCTGGCTGCTGGTGGATCCTCCCCTCTCGTGCTGCTGATGCTGTGCTGCTATTCGCTTCGTCATCTCGTTGCCAGTGCTTGTAACTGCTCGAAAAAGTCGTCGGTCGATCAATTTATTGACTTCTCCGCCAGCAAAAGTGGGCGCTTCAGGCGACTTGAAAGCAGGGCATTGATCATTAGAGCTTCTGAATTGTCAAAAGCTTTCTCTTAGATGATATAGCAGCTCACTTTGAACAACTGCAATACGAAATTAATCGATATATTGATTAACTTGAAAATGATCGGCGTACTGATTCATACCAGTTACTGCACCTAATCAACTTATGGAGGCGTGGGACGCAGTTGGAGGAGGTACCGATTGTGTCGTGCACCCGATAAAGGTTTTCCCGCTCACGACAGCCAAGCCTTCCTTTCCTCCGGCGCGGCGTCGTAGAATTGGAACGAGACATGTCTAGGAAGGATAAAGCGCTGACTTGTTCATTGGCTGGCCATCGTAAGTCGTTGTATAGGCCAAATACGCACCGAAATTGCCTCCCCCATAAGAGCAGAATGTGTGGCGCATCCCAGTGGGACTGACTAACGCCATTCTTTACCTTTATCCTTTACCATATTCCGAGTGACATTTTACACTAATGCCCTCCTCAACAGCGATTCGCTTGATTGGGGTTGTAGTCCGGCCTTGTCTCACGAGGAGAACACAGTCCTTCTTCCTTCCTTCTCATCCATTTTCTTGTTCCACTCTTCCTCCACTAAACAAGAACTGTTTAGTGATCATTGTTCTTCGCCAAAATTCCAACTCACACGAACCCACACTTAAAGGAAGCCAAGCAAGTCATTGTATGTTCAAATCGTCTCCACGACATCCCGTTGAAGTGGAATGCATGGCGTATCCCAAAGAGAATCGAGCAAAGCCGTCTTTTATCCTTTATATATAGGGTTGATTGGCGCCTTGGGGATAGCGAAGCTTTTGACATATAGTGAGATTTGCTAGCAACGTTGAATAAAAATTTGATCGTAATTAAGAATAGTAAAGCGCCGATGTTGAAAAATCTCTTAGTTATTTAATTTGTTATACATCCAAAATCAATAATCGATCATGAGCCATTACACCAATCATACATTTAGCTAAAATAAGAATTTAGAGGCGTTTCTTTGAATTGGGCTCTAAACTCACGGTTTATCCATACCCGAGCGACTAAGCGTTTGATCAAAATCGTGGTTTTAACCGTTGAGATTTGTGTCGGACTTTGCCCAACGTCTGGGTTAAAAAATATCCAGCTGTTTCGAATTACCACTTTTCTTCGTGGCTCACCGGTTTCATTGTTGTTCACAAGCACGATTCTGCCATACGGCCACAGAATCGCACCGTAACTTTAGGCGTCGGGTGAGGTGTGCTTTGTGCAATCGCAGAACCAGGCCAGGGAAGGGACTCCAGGGCGTGTGCAACCCAAGCTGCTAGTGTGGAGACTGCTTTCGTCGCTCAGGGGAGTCTGCGGCGAAGCGCATACGGCTGGAAAATGCCTCTAGTAGTCACCTGATATGCAGGTATGCAACAGCGCAGGAGAACCGATTCCCCGACCTCTCTCACATGAATCGACCCCTCATCCACTGCACAACGATCCACTTGCCTGGAGTGCCGTCGCGCGATCTCTAAGCTAGGAGGGCGCAGACAACAAGAGAGTACGGTGTAGGAATTGTGGCCGTATAGCGAAATCATTTCTCTTTGTTGTTTTACAGATTCAAGTTAAAATTCTGCTTCAGGGCGCGTGTAGCGCAGTCGGAGTAGGTGCCGGCTGTCGCCTGCACCCGATAACAGATTCCTGGTTCGGATTTTCCGCCCAGACGAACCAAGCCTTCCATCCCCCCGGGATCGGTCGGTGAATTGGTACCAGAGGTGTCCGGGAAGGATAAAGCGCTGACTTGTTCATCGGCTGGCAACCGCAAGTCATTGTATGGCCAAATACGCATTCATATCGCCTCCACGACATCCCGTAGAAGTAGAATGCGTGGCGTATCCCAAAAGGGATTGATAACGCCGTCCTTTATCTTTTTATCCTTTAGTCTGCTTCAAAGGAGAATTCAGATGCGAGCTTTTACGGACTGTCAAATAGCCCTCTGAAGTATCTAACGATAGGCTGAAATTGAATCGTTTGGCAATAAAAACGAGGACCGCTCTTCGCGCAACAAGTAGACAACGTGGTTAGGAATTAGCCTAGGATTTCAGCCTCTAAAACCTCAAATTAACTGAATAGCAGTTTAACGAATTAGTGAAAATTCGATAAAATGAGACTGGACACCGGCTTTCGTAGGGCTCGAACAGGTAGAATAGTAGAATTTTAAGAGAGAACGAAAATTATTGTAGGTGTTCAGTCAATTTCCTTAAGCCTCAAGCGGCTGATGTCGAGATTACGAGCTGTTGTAACGATGTTCTTTTCATATGTTTGGTGTAGTGGCGTAGAGCATTTCCGCCCGATCAGCAAGGAGGAGGTGCGGGTTCGAGTCCAGCCCGGCGCTAGAGTTTTGATCGCAACGAGACAGCGCTATACAAATTGATGAAACATTCAAAGATGAAAGTACTTTCTGGGATGACCTAACAGCTCAGCTACACGATTATGGGGCAGACGAGAGAACTTCAGGATTGGTCGTCGCCGATGGGTAGCACTCTTCAGCAACCGGCGATGCTGTAAGCACATCTAAGAAAGCTCGAAAAAACAAAGCAGCTGACGATCAGTTGACGAAATGAAGTCGCATAGCTATGACTTTACTCCTACGGCAATTAATTTCAGGCAGAGTAGTGGGCCTTGCTCCGGGCAAAAAGCGCCATACCGACGACGACGATCAGCTGTTGTGTTCGCGCACAGCGTGAGTCGGACGAGGCCACGATAGCGATCTGAATATTCTGCATAAGTGCGTCGTCGTCGTCCGAGGCACCATTGGCAGCCAGGCGAACCACTAAGCGCGAGCGCACTCATAGTTTATTCAATTAACGAGGCGTGTCGCCACGAAGCGGATAATGAGAAATCTCGAACAAATCGCTTCTGGTGACGACTACCGACCGGCCGGACGATGATGAGATTGGCGGCCGCTGACAGAAGCACCCACACACCGGCTAATGTGATTCCCGCGCACGACTTCGGCTGGTGGTGGTAGCGGTGCTGCTGGTGACACTTCCGACGTACTAGCACACTGGGCTTACGACACGGCTGGGTAATGAGGCTATGTGGCCACTGGGAGGCAGCTTCTCATGATGCGGTGGCAGAAGACGTGAGCATTCCGGCAGCTGATGCACAGACCTTCCACGTCGCGCTCTAGACTGATTGCGATACAGCTTATCTGGGAAGAGGGTGCTTCGTATCTGGCTCTAGAAGGCCATTGTCAGGATACAGTAGGCTTCCATTCGAGTTTAGGAAATCATGAAAAAGTAGGATGCATGGCACTTCCGAACTACATTGAGAAACGTAGCTTTGGATCCAAAGAAGTGAATGAACCCTCGAGGTGATTCCTTCCTAGGTACTTTTCGGCCTTGCCCAAATTTGGGGGCAGGGGAGATTGAATAATGAACAATGCCGCTTGAAAATAAGCCGTCTCGAAATCAGGAGTATCGCCTCGGAATCTCGAAGACTGAAAAGCCTCTCTTTCTGCTCTGAAGTCGCTGTTGACATCTTTAGAACTGTTAGTGGACAGTCCAGAAATAAAAGATTTGAAGGCAGTTAATACTGCTGTAGAAGTGGTAGAATTCGCCATTATGGGTGCAGAGATGTACAAAAAAAAACTAACGTTAAAGGCTGAGAGAGCTGAAAGGACTACGCCTAGTCTAAGAAGGGAATTTCTGAAGTAGTCAGATTCCAAGGAAACGACCCACATTACAGGCTGCACTGCCGAACTGCGGCTTCGTGCTAAACATGAATAGCTCGCTGTGTTACAGTTGTTTTACAAAGCCCTCGGCTATTTATTCAGATGTTAAGGACTGTAGTGTATACAGAACAAACATGGGATTTCTGCCACAAAAAACTCCGACGATGAGGAAACCATTTGCGCATGCATTAGGCACTGCTCTTCAGCTGTACAGATGATTTAAGTAGCTGAGCTAGGAGGCTGCAGCTCCAGCTGTTGAACCACACCGTGAGCCAATTGGTTTCTAGTCAGACTTTCACCTAGACTACAAGTTTCGCGATAAAAAACAGCGAGGTAGACGGACGGTTAGAGTTCTTCTGTGGCCTTTAATTCATTTCAAAAGCACCGGGCCCTGAACAAAATTCCAGGAAATTTTCCACCTCCAGATTGTACGAATGAGCCACATCTGAAGGACCATACTAGTTAGGTGCCGTAGCCTAAATTGAGACACGTCGGCGGCGAATACTCCATCGGACAGCGATATAAATGGCAAATCGGCTCCGCTCTGCTCGGCGGCTATGTCTAGCTAGGCTGAGGACGGGTATTGTTATTCGAGCTAATTACTTTTGGGCTACGGTAGCTGACATACGGAAAGCACTCGGCACCGCAGCTCAATCGGCTTGCCCATAATGTGCGACAGGGGTGTGGTGAGATATGCCTTCCATGCATTGGAATAACTATCGGAGGAATTAGCTGGTTCTAGGGCGTCGGAGGCCAAATACTTACCCACGAAGCCTTCATGACAATCACATAGATGTGAAATACCTGGCCCATTCCAAGGGAGAATCAACTAGCGCCAGCAATCATCGTCAGCAACAAGACAATCGCCAAAGCAATGCAAACTACGCATCATTCAGTGGAGAGATGTCTTCTGAGGACACGTATACGTCAGCAATGGCAAGAAGGCCTACGAAGCTCGGAGCTAAGGGAGAAGTCGCAATTAGTAGACCTGCTGCAGTACACGAAGAAGTCCAAATATCGCTGGGCCGGACACCTGCTTCGACGAAAGGACGATAGATGAAGCCTTCGTGTCACAAAATGGCTTCAGAGAGACCATAAGAGACCAGTGGGACCGCCAAACCGCCAACGCAATGGGCAGACTCATTCTGAAAGATCTTTCAGAGAGTGGAGTCTGCTTCTTTGGATGCAAGCAGCCAGAGATCGAGTGGTCTGGAAGAGTTGTGGTCCCCGCTGAGAAGACCTCCAGCCGACAAAAGGACCATCAAAGTATCAAAGTAAAGTATTCATCGTCAGTAAGGGAATTAGCGAGTGGAAGAAATCATGTTGATGTACATACTTGCTTGTGAACTGAATACCAGGGGCCGGTTTCATCAACCGCTTACCGCCTCTAACGGTGAAAATATAACCAAACATGATGCTAATGAATGTCATATCAGGGAGTTTGGCGGTATTTTTGCCGTTAGAGTTGATGAATCTGGCCCCAGAAAGTCGTTCATCTCCTTCAGCACCTAGTAGTATTGTGATTTCTTCTTCTGAGGGTTTTGGCGACTGGTATGCCACAACAAACCTTCTGTAGGAGAAAGAGCGCTGGAGGAAAAACCACCGACCCGGCGAAGAGAAGAATACAGGCTCGCTGAACATCTGTGTCGACAAAAACAACCAAGACGCGAAGAAACACGATGAGGTTTGGGCCTTGAAGGAAGCCGAACAAGCACCCTAGAAAGGGCACAAGTCCAGAAGTCGTCCTCGTCCTTCCTTAGTAGTCTTCAAGGGCAGTGTGATGTACATATGCTGGAAAATTAAGGGGGGAAATTACTGCTATAGGGGATCCTTTACTTTTTTATTCTAACGTGAGAGATGTGGCTTGAATCCTATAGTAGTGAAAAATAGGTTATGAAGTCTAGGTTGTTCCGATAATCCAATCAGTGTGCTGCGGAAACTCAAAAATTAGGTTAGGGATCTTCACACGACGGCTGGGTCCTGCTGAATTCCGATTGAACGGAAAAAGGACTCAGTACTTCCAAGACTTCAATGTGCATTGGAAGGGTTCAGTCCTTGTAGAATTTGTTATCTTTCGTCCTGAATACGATAGCATTTGCCGCCGCCAGGCAGCCAAGCATTCCATTCAAGGTATATCGAAAAATTGCAGTCAGAATTGTAGGAGATTCAAAAGAAACCCGCGCTTTACAGCTGGATCACACCAGTCATTCTAAGGAAAAATTTCAAGCGTCTCGTCACGAAGAAGCTGAATGCACGGCGTACTCGTACGAAATCAATTAACACCGCTCCCTATCAGTGGTTTGGTACTGTTGAGTCATAAAGTTTAAACCTTTAGGCAATCAGTTTCCTGGTGGGATGAGCCACGTATTCTGCTTTGGAACTCCTACATACTTCTACTCTTTCGACTTTGGTTAACACTTTTCCAAACCGAAATAGAATCTTTACTTATGCAAGGAAAGAACGCCTCCTTACAGCAGAAGTTTCTGCTTTTCTCAGCTAGTAGGTTTCGGATATGCAGCTAGAGCAATCTAGTACCACTGCAGAGTCGGAGGGTTATCACCAGTTTTGTAGAAGGGACATGGAGAGTCGAAGACTATCGGTTGACACATCGGAAGAATTTGAAGCGTCTCCCAAATTTGCCGTAGGAGCAAAATGCACGGCGCATTCCTACGAATCCAATCTACGCTATCCCTTACATTATATGTATTTACATGGTACTGTTCATACTATCCAAAAATCTTATTCATGGCAACAGATGAATGCTGCTCAGTCATAAAGGATGATGGTTGACGTAAATGAATCGCTTTGTGGGGTGGATCATGCACTTAGCTTCAGGAGCAGTTTGGAAGACACCTTGGCCTTCAGATCGGCTTTTGATAAGTAGGTCGTATGGAGTAGTCAGCGTTCCATGCGTTCCAGACATTTCTCGTATCTCGTAATTTGCCAATCCAAGAGGAATGCAGGGTTGCTTGAACACGGGTTGGGCAGGATTCGAACCATGAGTTGATTCGGGTCAGCGCCTATTCCCACTGCGCCATGTGTTACACCGTAATGACGGCGAACTGGCCGAAAAGTAGAAAAATTGCTGGATTGTCTGTCGATGTCGGACGTCTTACCGTATCCCGTGAGGACAAATTCTCCGTTCAACATGGGAGTGCTACAACAACAGGAAAACGAAACCTCTTCGAAGTTGATACAAGGGCAACTCCGCGCATTACCGAGCGTCCGGATTCAGAAGACATGCCCCGAACGTCGTGCAACGTGCGCACGGATTCAGAAGATGAGCCGCCCACGGCGTTGTGGTTTCTATTTACCAAAACTTCGGGCTGTTTTCGTCAGTCCCTGAATGTCTGAGATATTCTTTGAAACGGTTTAGCTGCACCAGAAGTTCGTGGTTAGCCTCGAGCGGAGGCAAGCTCATTCAAAGAAGTCGAACACTGCCATTCTGTCTGCATCGTCATTCTCATGTATAACAGCTAACCACGATCGATACATATCTTCCATTTTTTGCAGAAAAGCAGCGCCCGGTGTTCAAACAGTATAGGACACCGATAGGATACGGCCCAAACACGTCGTCGTCGGTCGACACACCAGCCACCACGAATCGGAACCAGCCGACATAATCCCGGCCGTTGTTATCGCTTCCGAAGAGCACCGGGTCTTATCAGTGATCGCCATTGTCGTTAAGAAGCGTGGTTCTTGGTGTTACTTGCAGTTTCTGCAGAGCAGAGAACGTGCCAATTGTAGGTGAATGCCAGTGGACACAGTGATGGTTTGGAGGTGAATCCACGGCGTTTACGTAGGAGGGTGAAGCACAATTTGGGTGAGAATAACTCCGCAACCCTTAGCGGTCAACTACTGGTGAAGTTCCGGTGAGGTGGAAGGTCAACCATTCGTCGTGCGAAGATCACCGACCGGTGACAGGATTTTCGCCCACTGGAGACCGACACTTCCTCGGTAGTTGAACAGAATTTTGTGCAAGAGGCGCTCGATCTCCTTCGAGTATAGCACAGCATACCAAAAGATATCGGATCTTGAGTGACAATGATGCGCGTGGACAATTCTAGGTCTCCTAGCGGTCAAAAGTAGGTGAACTACCGGTGAAGTGGACGTGAAAGTGTTAGTCTTATGGCAATAGAGTTTTCGCCCACTAGTAAATAAACACGATTTTTAATCAGAGCGTTCTGAACTCATACACTGGAGGAGTATGTATCTATAGTTCACCGCGGAATTGAACGGGAGTTGATCAGCATTTCTTCCAAAATTCCAAGAAATTTCGGATCTACCGTAGTCGGAGGGGGCAAATCATGTTTTGGCCCATAATTACCTTACTTATCCTTGCCCGAGAACTTCTCCTGCTGTCTCTTGACATTGACGGATATTGGACAGTTTCCTCTCAGTACATCAGCGTAGCATGCTTCACCTCAAGGATATTGACCCTCGAACCAATCAGTCAATCAATCAATCAATCAATCAATCAATCAATCAATCAATCAATCAATGTTGATCAATTCTTGAGCAGCACATCGCCCTGACTACATCCTATCAGGGAGCTCAGTTCATCGGAAGTACACCATGGAAGCAACCACCTGTGGAAAAGCCCTCCCGATCTCCCTGCTGATGCTTCTACTTCCAAATGACCTGTTCTGAAACGAACAAATGGCCAGGTGTTTGCGTAGGTGCCCATTCCAGGGTGTTAACCAGAGTCTCGCTTCCGGCTCTCACACGCACACACAGCTGGATGCTGCGGTGGTCGAAAGGGCGACGACGACGACGACGACGACGAGTTCCAGCTTCACAGCTGCCGAAGGAATGCGCCCCATGATGACGTGACGAGCGCTCGCCGCGTATAATCAGCGGCTGGAGCAACAGCGGGAGCAGCAACAGCTGCTACGGCTGCTGCGGCTGCTGGTGGCGGTTCTGGTGCAGCTGACCAGCCAACAGGCTGTTCCGTATGGGAATTTCCCACGCTCAACGCAGACCGTGGGAAAATTCCCGCAGTCTGGAGCGGATCGTGAAGCGGGGAGTGTTATCAGATGGAGTTGGAAAGGACAGATGTCATTCACCCATACTCCCCTAAATCGCCCCTAAACTGTGTAGGAGAAGCTCTTTCCTTGGAGGAGAACTTTATCCAGAACATCTTAAACAATATTCAAAAAGCGAGAAAAGCCATAATGTTAAAATGTCACTGAAAGCAGAGGAAATTTAAGGACAAACTCTAAAAAATCGCACGACTTCTGCATTATAGCAAACACAACAAGTGCATAGACCTTCAATTTTTTCAGACCTTCAATTTTTTTGGATGGCAGCCTATAGTTAAGATTTGCCGGCGGTTGACAAATGAAATATGAGCTTAGTGGAACCACGAAACGCATTATTTTCAAGAAGTTTTCTATTACCAGGAGGAGTATTAATGCTAAATGTGGGCGTGTAGCGCAGTCGGAGGAGCTGCCGGCGCGTTATGTGCACCCGATAACAGGTTCCTGGTTCGGATTTCGGTACAGGTCGCGTAGGTGAGCAGCATTGGTAGGTGGGAGTGCGCCAGCCAATAATAACCTAACAGAGCACAGCCCAAACACATGCCAGCCCATCTGGGTACCGAGTGAATACGTCTTCTCTGAACGGCATGCCGAATCAATGCGGTCTGATTGGTTTAGGCCTTCTCATCTACCAACGCTGCTCACCTACGCGACATATACCGGACAAAGAACTGCCGTATTCATCGGCTTGCCACCCCAGATCATTTTATGGCCAAATGCGAATTCAAATCATCTCCACGACATCCCGTAGAAGTAGAATGCATGGCGCATCCCAAAAGCGCCTTCCTTTATCCTTTATCCTTTATGTGGAAAGGCGCGAAAGCGCAGCCAATCACGAGCAGTCAGAAAACTGAGCAAACACGCATCTGCCAACCAGGGCACTCTCCCCTCTGATACGTACGTTCGGAGCGGCGTGATTAATATGGTCCCCCCCCCCCCACGCTTCCCCTATAGGCCGTATCAGCGACTAGTACCACCGAACATCTCCTCGACACACTTCAGGAACGATTGTCAAAGTGGTGACCAGTTCACGGAGCAGGGCGCAAATATGCTGGGAGGGGGTCACCTTCTACTGTGTGGATATTCACCTGGGCAAGAAAGTACGTGTATGTCTAATTACATTAGAAATGATCTAGCTCAGTTCATCTGAGGTGAATGCATCAGTGCTGCATAAAAAATTTAATTTCGCACAGCATAAAATGTTCTGTAGGGCTGTCCTACAATATGACCCTTAGGAGCCTATCTATGCCGCCTTACCGACATCTTTCGGACATGTCCAGGAGCCGGATTCATCAACGACTTACGTAACTTTAACGGAGAATTGTAAGCTTATCATGCGATATGGTGAGCGATAAGCCGTTACAAAGCTGCTTATCGCTCACCGTATCGCTTGATAAGCCGCGATAACGCTC
Organism: Heligmosomoides polygyrus polygyrus; assembly: GCA_947396885.1. NCBI lineage: Eukaryota > Metazoa > Nematoda > Chromadorea > Rhabditida > Heligmosomidae > Heligmosomoides > Heligmosomoides polygyrus. Next base: position 10,246,608 of record OX377205.1, read on the forward strand.
ACCATATCGCTTGATAAGCTTACAATTTTCCGTTAAAGTTACGTAAGTCGTTGATTAATCTGGCCCCAGAAGGCCTAAGGAGGGAACGGACTTCGTTGTGGGATCTAACCCAGCACGGGACGACACCAAAAGGAATATCCTGCATCGTGAAGAGTGCGGATCAAGTCCGACTTTTCTGTTTGCGCAGGATCTACTAGGAATGCCATTTATGGTAATCAGTATTTGATGTGAGCAAACAGGGAGACCAGTCGGAGGGTAGAAGTGGAATGTTCCATTGTTTGAACTCTTCAGTGAAACCCATAGGCTCAGAACTTAACCTGAAAAGTCAGATGTCATGCTGAATGCTCTGATATTTGAACCCTTAATTTTTAAGAGAAAATAGTTTTTCTGTACAGGTGAGGCTTGACTCTGGATGCAACCTGGCGTCGTTGACGTTGATAGAAGGCGATTTCTGTTCTTTCCATTCAGTGATTCTCGGATGCGCCGCAAAACTGATTTTTTGCCTTTTATTGCGATAATTTTACATGTAATTAGAATACTCAACTTACATGTAGAATACTCTGGAGATGACTTATATACAGACCGTTTAATGACGTCTGATGATGTAATGAGCATCCTTCTACTATGTGATGGACCAATTATTTCAAAAGAATGCAAGAGACAGAGGCTGAATAAGAAGGCGACAGTTGCCACATAGAACGGACCTACTGCACTACAAACAAACAGCAGCTCTATTGGGAGAATGTGAGCATCCAACCGAGCAGGCTGAGTACGCGAATTCGAGTCCATTTTCTCGTAAGAGTTTTGCCAATTTTGCTTGAGCGTAGAGCGACTATTATAGGAGGTAGAAGCTGTTAGATGTGTGTTTCGTGGACATCAAAATTCTTGCGCCAGGCAGGGCTTGAACCCGCAATTGCTGCTTTCCGGACAGCGATGCTACGCCGCAGAAGGGACTGGTTCGAGTCCCGCCTGGCGCAAGAGTTTTGATCGCAATCAATCACCCTTCTAATACCTTGTCTAAGAGTTTTTTATCGCAGCGATAGACCTGCGCAGCTGCTACGGTACCAACGACCTCTGAAAAATTGGCAAGACTTTTCAATAAATATTTGAATCCTGTAAACTAGAAAACCTTAAGCTAAAGAGAAACAGCGCTAGATAGAGGGTCTTCGGAGAAGCTCATTAGTACCTGACAAGAGCCGCCAAAACGTCGGTAATCGATTGGAGTACTGACTTCTGAAAGACAGTAGACAAGAGCCAGGAGCGCTAGGCTGGATGTGAAGCAGGTGAAACTCGGACTCGATTCGAGTTGGGCAGGAGAGTGACGAAAGAAGCAACCAGAGCACACAGCCATTGATTGTCGTCGACGACACCGCCAGATGTGGTCGTTATTACAGCTCGAATCGAATCTAACACACCGATACCAGTTTTTCAATTTTGCGGTCGCCAGCAGGACGATCGATTATCGATTATGATTGAATGATTTGATTTTGTTATGAATATCGATCGATTTTTGCAGCAGATACAGATAACGATCGATAGCTTGAAGGGCTATGACCAGAGTCAGAGGATCGTTGTCTAGAAGAAATTTAGGAGACGACCATGAAAACCAGAATGAGAATATGGAATAACTTAGTCAATAGACGATGCAATTGTCTACGAACCGTTCCAACAGAAATTTTTTTAACAAAAAAATTAACATTTCTATAAATAGCTTTCTGTAGAAAGTGTAAGGCACGAGATTAATAAAAAGTTCGTCCAGATCTAGACCAATCGATTACAGAACTTTCCAACTCTCTAATGAAGGATAAAAGACGACGATACTCAATCTTTTAGGATGCGCCACGCATTCTACTTCTAACAGATGTCGTGTAGGCGATTTGAATGCGTATTTGGCCAGACAATGACTTCCGGTGGCCAAATGATGAACAAGTCAGCGTTCCATCTTTCCCAGAAAGACTGGTACTAACCCCGAAGGGATGAAAGGCTTGATTGGCCTGGGCGGAAAATCCGAACCAGGAACCTGGTATCGGATACACGCGACAGCGGGCACGTCCTCCGACTGCGCTGCACGTGCCCCGCAGTGCTCAACCTGGACAAAATAAAGTCGTCCAAAGGAACATTAAAGAACATCGCTACCTATCCGTTAAATGGGAAATGCCTTCGTTGCCGGAAGCATGCAAAAGGTGCTTTTACCTTAAATAGAGTCTGACTGGATTCAACGTCTCTAAAGTGTTAATCTGTCATTCTGTCCGTCTGTCACAGCGTCCGCGCAAAAATAGTTGCCATTTGAAGACCTTCTCGACAGGTATGTTAACTGTATGCACTTCAGCTTAGAGTCAACGGTCTTAGGAGGGCATCTCAGGCATCTCACAAGGGTTCATGAGTTCATGTAGGCCGGCAGATAGCCTTCACCACAAGCGCACATCGTCGAAAAGGTAATCAATATCGATCGATGTCATCGAGTTCTTTGGCGTTGTCCAAACATCGTACAATAAATAAATAAACAAATAAATGAAAATAAAGAGTTCAATGCGGCATTTTGAACACTGGTTGGCTGCACTCACTGAATAAATCCCTGTACAAGGACTATATGTAGAAGTAAGCAGTGGATCGCCGCCTACAGTACACCGATTGAATAAGCCTCGTTCCGGAACGACGTGCAAAAACTTCCGTTCTGTATTAGCAGCGACGGCTACAGTACGCTGAGCCCGACCAAGGTCCAAGCGGGGCAGTGTTTTTGTGCGAGGAGGTGAAGGCGGCAGCGGCTTTGCGCTCGCTGCCCCGCTCGCTCGCGACACCTCGACAAAAAGCCGAGCGACCATCTGGCGCACTCCGGTCGACGACGGCGACGAAGAAGAAGACGGGCGGAAAAAGGACGCGAGCAACTCCTCTCAAAGACACCACCGAAACAGAGACAGTGAGAGCGAGGAGAGAGGCGCTCGCGGACTTCGAACCGACTGCGGCAGCGGAGAAGAAAGAAGCGCGCAGTTCGAAACGCTGATTCAGCCCGCGCATCTACCGCATTTTGAGGCAGAGAAAAGAAGCTGGGGTCGAAAGGGAGGGGACTTCTAGAGCATACCTGATTAGCTGGAATTTCTGGTTCTCGAGGAATGGACGGTGTGATACAGCAACATGCTGTGAAATCAGTAGTTTCCTCTGGAGACTATTTCATACAAACTCTATAATTTTTGCGTTTGAAAAGACAAACTGCATCTTAAACAAGATTTTCTGAAAGATTATATAGCTGAAAACTTATCAGTCTTGAAAAGTAACCTTTCGTCGGCGAGTGAAGTTGATGTGCATGGCGCACACCAAAGAATAAACACCATCTTATTTACGACGTTTGGTGAAGAGAAAGCCTTGTAAAAACCAAGGAATAAAATTATAGAATAAAAAGGACGTGCTATGCATCATGACATGGAAGCCTCTACATCAATGCAAATTCAAAAAAATAAAACAAAAAACGAAATGTGGCTTCATACTCAGATCGATCTATTGGTAATGATAATAACGATATTATAAATTGACCCTCCTAATTGTAGGTGCAGAAACGTCCTTTTCGTAGAATTTAGAGATTGTTTCTCTGAGAGAGATCTTTTTAGAAATCATAGGAGCGCTTCAAGCTCTCATCTTCCTTGTAGTATCCAGTTAGTTGAATAAAAATTTTTACTAATATACTAGTATAAAGAATAAAAGAATAAAGGGGTTCGATAACCAATCCCTTATCGGGCTGCGCCACGCTTTCACTTTAATGAGATATCATGGAGCAACATCGAATTCACACTTAGCAAAGATAATATAAAAAAAATCAAAACGTAAATAAATATGTAAACAATAAAAGTAGTGAGTCATAAGCAGAATAGATATTCAACAACTAAATAAATAGTCAGGAAAAAGTGACGAAATGATCATGGGTGAATAAATAAATAAATAAATAATAAATATAAATAAGTAGTATAATAACGCGGTAGTAGCTATTGGAAATAGGTGCAGGAAATCAGCGGGAAATAACGGGAAATGCCCAAAAGTTGCGCGTCGGGGTTAAAAAAACGTGTCACAGAGGTCGTGAAAAATGAAAAAATGAATAGAAATGAACTTAATAAACAAGGTAAGAGTTGATTAGACAACTCACAAATAACCAGCCAAGTATTTGATTAAATGGACCATCAGAGAAACGCAAGTACTGATAAATAAAATAAATAAATAAATCTATATGCAATTGAGCAACAATAACATGGAGCAAAATGCTTAAGTAAAGAAATAGGATATAATAGGTGAATGGATGATGCAAGACAACGAGGCGAAACAAGTATTAGGCAATAGTAGCAAAATAAAACAAACTGTTAAATTAGAGAAATAGGCAAGCGATCAAATAAATAAATAAATAAATAAATAAATAAATAAATAGATAATCCAGTCTCTGAATAATTGGTACTGGTTGTGAGTCTGTGGGTTAAGGTCAGTCCTTACGGTCTAGTACAAAAAACTTAAACTTTGGAGGATTAAAATCCGCACTGCAGTCGCGAACTTGATCAAAACCTATGGATTCTGTTCTGACACTGCGTTCAAACAAGCAAACATAAGCAAGTATGGATTGAAAGTGTTCTGCAGGATGTCATATAGACTCACTCGAAGAGATTCTGAAGTGCAGTGTGAGTGAGCAGATCAAATAGGCTTGAAAACAGAAGAATTCGTGGCCACCTTCACTTGAAAACGTAAAAAATTTCGAAACATTTCCTGGAAAAAGTGTTGCTGGAAGGAAATTTCTGGCCGGTTCGTCGAAGCATGACGGCGTGGCGATAGTTGCGTGTCATCGAATCAGTGCCGAAGCTGATAAGTGCCGAATAGCGGGGTGTTGATTTACGAGCACTACTGCCCTAAATTTGGACCGTTTTCGTTAAAATGGCCGGCTGACCAAAAATTATTGATTAAAAATGTCTTGGAGCAGAATCTGCCTTAAGATAATGGTTCTCTATCTTAAGTTAGGAGCCGACTAGTAGCTTGAAGCTAGGTACATAAAGGCTAAAGATAATGAGGACTTTAGCAAACCTTTTTTCGGAGTGCGCCACGCATAATACTTCTACGGGACTGCATCGTGAAGGCAACTTGAGAGCGGTTTCGAATTACCAGCCGTAGAGGACAAGTCAATGTTTGTCGCTGTCAGACAGGTCTGGTACCAATTCATAGACCGAGGAGGGATGCAAGGCTTGATTAACCGAGGCGTGAAATCCGAACTAGGATGCTGGAATCAGCTGCACGCGAAAGGCGGCATCCTCCTCCGACTGTGCTACGTTACTGAATCTCTTTTGGGATGCACCACACATTCTAGTTCTACGGGAGGTCGTGGAGGCGATTTGAATGCTTGCGATGGCCAACCGATGAACAAGTCAGCGCTTTATCCTTCTCGGACAAGTTTGGTACCAATTCACCGACTTGGGGTGGGATAGAAGTTGGTTGGTTGGCCTGGGCGGGAAATCCGAAATAGGAACCTGGTATCGGGTGCACATGACAGCGGGCACCTTCTCCGACTGCGCTACATCGCGGTGAAGGAAGGCAGTGTAGCGCCAACACAGCAAGCCTGGACAGGGAGACTCTGGCTACGATCGGAGTTGGTCCGCAACTCTCACCAGCTCACATCTCGATAGTTGGTATAATGTGAAATACACGACACGTACAACTGTACTGAAGCGGTTAATGGCATGTCGCGAATGTGGGCAGCATTGAGAGATGCACTAGCCAATTATAACCAATCAGAGCCTTGACCGTACACACGTCGTCGGAATGGTGCTGATATTAGGTGCGGCCTGATTGGCTGGCGGGATCCGACCTACTCATATTCGCGACCAGGTCCACTAAGGCTGAATTATCAAAGGACCTCGTGTAACTATTACATCGATAACTATTGAATATGCACTCTTTTTTTCTTTGTCAGCAAGTATGCTGCTGCCTAATTAATCTGGAAAAGCGCTTCTGAAGGAGATCAGACTCGTTCAAGCCCAAAAAGCAGCAGTATAATCAATTTCACGTCATCTCCTTGTAAGCAGAATGCGTGGCGCATCCCGCAGCACGACTGACCAACGCCGACTTCTGCCTTTCTGTCCACCATCCTGTCTAGAAGGTTTGCAGTGCCGAGCAAGCCTGGCTCAAGTAGCTCCAGGCTAATCTTCCATTCGCTTGCGCCACCACCCTAGACGTGACGGCTTCTTGTCGACGATTTATCGCCGTCGTTGACGAACTCGGACGGGGCGCGTGTGCGAGATGATATCGCCGGGTTGATTTATGCCACAGCGGCTCATCATGGAGGAACGGTGGCGACGATTCCGGTTTCGAGCGCGGTCGTCGTCGGCGCTTTGAATTCGGACGAGTTTCGTCACGCAACATTCCAGTCGGCGGCGGCACTTTTGAACGGATTCAACGCTGGCGATGGCGGCTACGGTAGATTAATAAGAAGAATCGTCGAGGACGGCGCTGATCTGGCTAGATGTCAGAGTTTTTTGGCGGAGCGGGAAGAGTCATACAAATTCATGGAAGGCACTGGGAAACAGGACTGCATTTTTTCAAGGAATCAAGCGCCTGCGCCACGTTTCCTACATTCCCTGGAATTATTATTTCCTTCGTATTTTTTGTTTGCTTTTTATTTTCTATTTTGCCATATTATTTTTTATTTCTCTATTTTTCATTTTTCTTTCTTCCTTGTTTTTTTTTCAATTTTAAATAAGAATTTTGAAGCACCTTTAAGTTGAATCCAACAAAGATTGAATGGCTTGAAGGGACTGCAAAGGTGAGAACTTCAATGAGAAGTACACACGATTTGCTCACAACTAACGATAAGAAGGGCCCATTTCCGGGAATAGGGCTGAGAATCCGAAGGTGGTTCTGGAACGGCTCAGATACATAGGGAGAATGACAAAGGAGAAAGAACAAGGCTGCGTTCTGGAAGAGTTAGAGGAATATATGGCCTAGAAGTAGTGGAGCACAATCGGAGTAGCGCCGGCTGTCACATGCACCCGATGTTCCTGGTTCGCATTTCCTGTCCGGAACAACGAAGCCCTTCATCCAACTGGGGTCGCTGAGTTGGCACCAGATTTCGACTGACAAGGAAAGGTTCCCAGCTCATGGTGAGCTTTTGCGATGCTTTCCTGGTTCCAATTCACCGACCCTCGAGGGATGGAAGGCTTGGTTGCCCTGGGCGCGTGTAGCGCAGTCGGTGGAGGCGCTGACTGTTGCGTGCACCCGATACCAGGTTCCTGGTTCAAATTTCCCGCCCAGGCAACCAAGCCTTCCATCCCTACGGGGTAAGTGAATTGGTACTCTGTTTGTCTGGGAAGGACAAAGAGCTGCCACTCCAGGTCATTTTATGGCCAAACGCGAATTCAAATCGCCTCCAGGACATCACGTAGAAGTAGAATGCGTAGCGCATTCTAAAAGGGATTGAGTAATGCCGTCCTTTATCCTTTATCCTTTTTATCCTGCGCACATCTATTTTTTAGGTCTTTGAAAAAGGGTTCAGCAAAAACTGACTGTGGTTCTGGACTACGCTTACAAGGCCCTACATGCTGTCAAAATAGTAACGCAAAAGCTCACCATGAGTTGGGAACCTTCCCTTGTGAAGACACTGGAGACCGACCAATAGTCACTGCGCAGACCTAATGCGCATTCATACTGTCTCCATGATGACATTCCGTAAAAGTAGAGTGCGTGACGCGTCCCAGGGAGCCGTCCTTTACACTTTAACTTTTGTGATCTAGATGCAGAATCAAACTTGGTCGATTATTAGCTGGCCAGTGGCGCATGCTAACAACGTCTGGAATCCTATGATTTCCAAAAGAATCTCTCTAAAAATATAATCTCTAAGTTCTAGGAAAAGAACGTTACCCTATGCTGAAATATGAAAGGGAAGGTAAAAGTTAAGGAATTCACATGAAGATGCGCCACACCACCTTCATCAACTTTCGAATACCGTATCCCAGTAGCCGGAAGCAGTTTGAGTGGTCGACGAAGCTACAGGCGCTGGGTAGAAAATTGTTTCGTCATCTCCTCACAGAGATCTCTTGCTCCAATTCACTGTCAGGGATGTAAGGCTTGGATGGCCTTAGCGTGACTCGAACCTCTGATCGATTCAGGGTGCACGCGCAAGCCGAAGTCACCGCCGACTTGCGCCACCTGGAGCAAAAACAGTTTATGAATATTCGTCATTTATAAAGACTGCTTCGCTTTAGACACGGAAGCTAAATGTGGTATGAAGGATTAAAAGCGCCGTTAGTCCATCACTAGGATTACGCAACGCACTAAATTTCTACCGGATTTCAAGAGTTTGAGTACGACTCCAAAGCATCTGCTATGATGTAGCCCTTGCTAAGATGTGCTCAAGTAAAAAAATCTTGAAAACTAATTTAACTCTTTGTACTAATAATAAAAATAAAAAACATTAAAAATATTAAAATAAAAAATGCCTAAGAAGGTTCGTTTCGCCACATCATTTTTCATAGGAACCTTTTTTATGTTGTAGAAAATATCAAGCTAAATAATATTAGTTAATAAAAAGTTTCAATAGAAAATGAAGAATAAAAGTCGGTCTTCTGCCTGCACCAGGCGCAATTTCAGAAAATAAGTGTAGTTTTAAGGTCGTGAATTGTAATCGAAATTGAAATTTATAAAAAAAATCGAAAAAAACTAATGAATTAGATAGAGATGTTTTATTGTGATATGACTAAACATAGGAGAACTAAAAAAGTACATTAAAGCTTTTCGCTGTTATATACTGGGAAAACAGGAAGTCCCTAAACGACGGAATCTTAGGGTGACTGAGATTTTCTAAAAAAAAAAGAAAAATCCATGGTTTCTCAGGGTATGTCTGCATGCAGTCGATAGTTCTCGAAGCTCTACTTCAGATTGGAGTTAGGCTAATTAAGGAAGTTAAAAAGAGTGGTGCACATGAAAGATTACTTTAGGCAACAAAATCCGAAGGAAATGATCATCTAGGTAGGTGAGGCAACTTTTTCGGGATAAGTAAGAGGTTTTCTAGGGATTCGGACAAGTTTGAGAAAGCGGAGGATTCGAAAAAATTCAAAAACACAAGCAGCATAAAAACAGAAAACGGCAGGTAAAAGAGCGATCCAACGAAATTTTATATCTCGTTCCGATTCAATCCTGGGTGCAAGCACAGAAGCATAGGTCCGCCAGGCTCAGGGATCACTCGAAAAAGGCTGCCTACTATCGGCACAGCGCGGAGGTGAGATCGGCGGCGGATGCCGAAGGCGGCGCGAATTTCGAATCACCTCACGGAATTGGGTCAGACTTCGGTGGGGTGGCACGAACTCCGCCATTCTTCTCCTCGTCACCGCCACCAAAGAGAGTGCCCCAGACAAGGTCTGGCTGGCGCGCGGGCGAATGCGGGTGGTCGCCGGAACTGATTGATCACCGGTGGGGAGCCGGTGACCGAGAGGAAGATTTACCGGCGACCGCCTCCGAATAGTTAGCCAGTCTGGGTGGTTTATGTAGTTGTGAGCCGGACGAGGAGAACAACGCGAGCCAGCCTCGGCCGGATCACTTCGGTGGCCGTTGAGCTCACAAAGAACTCTTCACACAAAGGCAGTGAGATTATCTAGGCAGGGCATTTGTGACAGCCTCGACTTAAATTTTTAGACAAATTTAAATTTTTAGGCTTGGGGATCACGGTAAGCAAACCTATGCGAAGGCAATGTTTAGAAGTTTCCAACTTGGTGGGGTAACTCTTTGTCGATTTGACCCTTTCAGAGTGTGGAAGGTGATTCAGTCGAAACGTTAGCCAATATGTAAAGCGAATGCACAACCTCGTACCGAGCTTTGCAAATCTATGGAAAGACTCGGTAGCAGAGATGGATAGATTTCCTGTAGCCTGATTTTCTGACAAATTTCGGCATTTTTTTCTGTTTTCTGCTTTCTGGGAAAATAGCCCCCAGAAAGTCATAGTCTTTGCTTAGAAAACAGGAAATATTAGGTTGTCCCATAAGTCCCCGCCGTTTTTTTCAACGATTCACTGCAGATTTCGCCGGCAGTCTCTTGCATAGCGCTGCAAAGCATTCGAAAGAGAATGATTTGCTCTATTAGAGCGTATATTGCATTTCTTTTTTTCTTTTTCATCATGAATTTTGTCAATTTTTAGGTCGTTGAAGTGAAAAGTGAAAAAGTGAAAAAGTAGCCATTTGCGCACTTGTTCTTTCCGCTTAGGTTTGTAATTTTTTGCGCAGTTTTTTATAGAACTTGGAAGACAATGTTCTGTACTACAAGAAAATGTGTTGGTCCTATTTTCTCACTTGCCCTTTATTGATTTTTAGTCCATCAAAGTGGGAATTCCGACTTTTCCGTCCGAATTTTTACCAAAACTCCGGTTCTGTGGTTGGACTTTTTTGGTTGGTGTCATACGTCTTTGGAAGAGGATGTCTTGCTCAGTAAGAATTTGTGTCGCGTTTATTGGCCCACGCTGATTTCTGTCGAATATCAACAACCGAGAAAGGAGAAGGAGTTGTTGGTGAAGGCGATTTTTCTCTTTTTGGCATTTTGTTGATATTCAATAGAAATCAATAAACGCAACACATATTCTTAAAGAGCAAGACATTCTCTTTCGAATGACCTATAACACCTACCCAAAAAGTCCTACCACAGAGCAGGAGCTGTCGGCAAAAATAACCACCCTCCTTCGGAATTCCCACTTTGATGGACTAAAAATCAATAAAGGGCAAGTGAGAAAATAGGACCAACACATTTTCTTGTAGTACAGAACATTGTCTTCCAAGTTCTATAAAAAACTGCGCAAAAAATTACAAACCTAAGCGGAAAGAACAAGTGCGCAAATGGCTACTTTTTCCCTTTTTCACTTTTCACTTCAACGACCTAAAAATTGACAAAATTCATGATGAAAAAAGAAAGCTATACATGCTCTGATAGAGCAAATCATTCTCTTTCGAAGACTATGCAACGCTATGCAAGAGACCGCCGGCGAAATCTGCAGTGAATCGTTGAAGAAAACGGCGAAGACTTATGGGACAACCTAATATATACCGTTGTTACAGGATGTTTGGTTGCGATCAAAACTCTTGCGCCAGGCGGGACTCGAACCCGCATCTTCTGCTTTCCGGGCAGCGATGTTCGCCTTACACCACCGGCGCTGTTTGACCGCACGTAACATCCGCGATATCCTCGAGGCCTATCAGCACCCACCCGTGATACGGGATGGGCCGGTCCTGATATCAGCATGGAGCCGGTTAAGCTGAAGGACCTTGCTAGTAACAATGTTCTAACACATTTGCCTAAGCCTGGAGCGGCTGATAGAGAGGCTATATGTTGTTACAGGATGTTTGGTTGCGATCAAAACTTTCAATTTCAAATTTTTACATCGGACTGGACACTTTTCAAATCAAATTGGCATTCACGTCAAATTGGACTCTTTTCACGTCAAACTGGACACTCTTCTAAGCTGGCCTATGATCATTGAAATTAAATTGAACGTTTTCCAAATCAAGGCGAGCTTCTTGTAGGCTAAACTAAAGAGTTTCCAAGATGGTTGGACTACTTGTTGTTCAAGGAAAACTTAGAATACTTTTTTTCGACTTTATTTTTATTTCAACTGCCGAAAAAGTGAAATAATTTTATTAGACTTTTATTTTTAAGAAAAATAATATATTTAATTTTGTGTTAAAGCACAGCAAAACAGCATGTCGTGAATTAAAAAACTGGATTGCGCCATGCACTCAAAAAGCTCAATGCAATGTTTACTTAATTGATACTGCTTTAATTGATAATTAATACTGCTTACATGCAGTAAGAAAGTTAGGTTATGTGTGTTTGGTACAGAATTGTTTGCGTTACACCGCTTGAAGGTGTAAAACTGCATACAAAGCGAAATTTTGCTATCAATCTAATAAAAATCGCGAAGTTTCGGACGGGGGCACGGCGCAATCTTTGTTCTGGCAATACAAAATGGCCACTTTACCGCTCTCCAAAACACGCTTCAAGTCGTCGTTTTTCCTTAAAAAATGTTTTTTATAAAATTTCAAATTATGTGTTCTCATATTGGGACGTAAATTAAAACTTCAAAGAAAGTTATACCAAATTTTTCCTTAAACAATGAATTATTCAAAGACTTTTGGAGAGTCTCTTGCTTGATATGGAAGAAGCTCATTTGGATTTGGAAGAGTTCGCTTTGATTTCAAAAGTCTTAGGTTAGCATGAAAGAGTGTCTAGTTTGACCAGAAAGTGTCAAATTTGATTTGAAAAGTGTCCAGTTCGACGTGAAAATGGTATACATCCAGCTCAGAGACCATCACCTTTTTCGTAACCGATGAGAATGCCCAAAGAATCAAGCGAAGGTTGCAAGTTAACACTTCCGTATAGGACTTCCTCAATTCTTTATATTCTTTTTGTGTAAACAGTTCCTGTACCTAATCACCGACCCCGGAGGGATGGAAAGCTTGGTTGGCCTGGGCGGAAAATTCGTACCACGATCCTGGTATGGCCTTAGGTACCCCCGCGGGAGTGTCCACAGACGAGCACGAACCGTGCCATGACCGTACACCTTGTCATTCGTCGCTCCGGACAGGGGATGCATTCAGACAACAGCGCTGGTGGTGTAGTGGTGTACAGCATTCTCACCCCGATCAACAGGAGGTGCAGGTTTGGGTCTGGTCTGGTCCTAGAGTTTTAATTGCAATAAAACATCGTTGTAACAGAAGCGAAAACTTTTGCTTGACGGATCAGTGTAGTTTTATAATACAAAGGCTTTTTGAGAATTTCTAGAGCTCTATGTGGTATCTTAATGGAGGAACAGAACACTGTATGTAGAAGCTATTCCTTGGCCTTGTTCTCGAGGACGGGGCGCGTGTAGCGCGTGCACCCGATACCAGGTTTCTGGTTCGGATTTCCCGCCCAGGCCAACCAAGCCTTCCATCCCTCCGGGGTCGATGAATTGGAACCAGACTTGTCTGGGAAGGATAGAGCGCTGAGTTGCTCATCGGCTAGCCACCGCAAGTCATTGTACGACCAATATACGCATTCAAATCGCCTCCATGTTAATCCCGTGGAAGTAGAATGCGTGTCCCAAAAGGGTTTGAATAACCCTGTCCTTCATCTCTTATTTTATCCTTTATTCTCGAGAGTGTTTATTAGCAACGTCGTGGCAACAAAGCGACCGGGAAGTTGTGTCGAAAGCTAGAAGAGTCCTCTGCGCAGGATTACGTCCTAGGTTGAGACGTAACCCTAGGCAGAGACCAGCTATCTTGATTACCCATGGTGGTCACCATTGATCCTACTTGTTTGAATCTAAAAACTGATTTTAAATTTTTCGCACGCACATTTTTTTTTCGAGAAGATCACTCCGTATGTTAAGATTTTCTTTAAAATCTCTCGATAAAGAAGAACGTCAGTGTAGGAATCAGCTTTGATGCTACAGGACGGCAACGATTTCTCATAAGCTGATTGCTAAAAAAGCGTCGATTTTAGTGAATTGAAAGAACTCTTACCATACATGAAAAATTCTCCATCAAAATAAGAATCAATGCAGTAGTAAAAGCATTTGAGTCCATCTAACCTTTCTTCAACAAGGCAGTCCTAATTATCTGTTCTAGAAAGAAGCCGATGTTACTATAGGGTTGATCGAAAAGTCTTGCAACACTTTACGCTACTGCTTGTTAAATTTGTTAGAGCTCTTACAGTATTGATCTTGTGTGGTGACGTCACAGTACATTCTCGAAGCCTCCTCAAGCATACTATATAAGGCCTCGTCGAGTGGGAATACAGCAGCAACGTCAACGATAAGCAGCAGCATCCTACGACACATCGTCTACTACGAATTTCCACAAGGCCATTCCGCAAGGACTGCGGCCTCCAACATCTGCGCTTCATTCAAGGAAGAAGTCATTCATTATTCCACAGTGACTCGTTTGTATCAGCGCTTCAAGGCTGGAGAACTCTCTCTCTCTCGAAGGTCGACCTCGTTCCGGACGCCCCTCAGAGGGCATGTTTTGCTGGGGGTTGCTGGATAGTGAGACCACAGTCACAGCATTTGTCTACACTACCCGGCCCCAGAGCTTGGCCGACGCCATGCGCCGAAGACGTCCAGAGCGGGAGAATGTATGCCTGCTGCACGACAACTCGCGTCCTCATGTCGCAAAAGTGAGTCGCGAGAAAACCCAGGAGTTAGGCTGGGAAGTTCTGCCCCTCCCATCGTACTCTCCAGACCTCGCTCCTTCTGACTACCGCCTGTTCAAAGCTCTGGAGCGGCATCTTCGAGGTAGAGAGTTCGCTGATCGACGTCAACTGGAAACGGAGATTTTTGAATTCTTTTCCTCACAGTCCTCGGAATTCTGGCGGAAAGGAACTGAAAGGCCGCCTGAAAGATGGGGAAGGGTCTTAGACTTGGATGGGGAATATGTCGTAGACTGAGTTTTTGTCCTAGCAAATAGGGACAAATCTGAATGATGTTGTGCTAGTGTTGCAAGACTTTTCGATCAGCCCAATACATAGAGAGTTCAGCTAAATTATTACCGAAGCACGATGACCAGGCGTGCGGTTAGGCTTGAGGCGTGTTAAAATTGCATTTTTCATTCATTTTTCTACTTTTTTATTTTTTTTTGCATTTAGTTTTATATGATTTTTGTACCTCGCTCCTGGTCGTGAATGTGAGCCGCATTTGGGGTATGGGAACACGTCATCCAATCAGAAATCGAATGACTGCGCCAGCAAGGATGAGAGAAGACTTGTTTGGTCATTACCCTTATTGGCTGGTGTGTTTGCGATAGTAGTCTGATTGGCTATGACTGGGTTGGTGCGTTCCCACCTTTCAATGGCACATTCGAAGTATGGGCCCTTGTGGTGCCATTTAGATGGGATGAAACCTACAGAATGGCTTCATGAAAGTACGGCGACGTCAATAAAATTAAAATAAACGATAACCGATGATAAAATTCTACACAGAGATGCTTCAAATGCTTTATTCTCCATGACTGTACTTCGTCGTTAGTCATCACAGTCTATTGTAGATCACTCTGGAAGGACAAGGGCAGTAGGTAGCGTCAGCTCCTGGTTGTCCAGTTTGTCCAGGACTTCCTCTTGCTCCATCATCACCAGGTCTTCCCGGCGTGCCGAACATTCCGAGCGTTCCTCTCTCTCCAGGAGCTCCTGCTCTTCCTGGAGTACCGCGTGAACCTGCCCTTCCAGATGGACCTATAGGCCCAGATTTGCCCAGTCTCCCTTGAGTCTTCCGGTACTTCACACCATCCTTCCCAGGCGGACCAGATCTCCCTATGTCTCCAGGTTTCCCACTTTGTCCGCGATCACCAGCAGGACCAGCAGGACCCGGACGGCCTCGACTTTTCGCAGCCGCTATTCCAGTAGGCCCAGGCGGACCTGGTGCTCCAGTTGTTCCACGAAAACCTGGAGGCCCAGCGGCGCAGCGGATGCAGCCTTGTGGCTCAGAGGCACAAGCAAACGTCTGAAAGTGGAGATCGCACAGTGAGCTAGAGCAAATGGTGACCTCTGACGTTGACGATGGAGTCTTACCTCATTCTTGCCTGGTATGCCGGCCTCTCCAGGTGGCCCTGGTGCTCCAGGACGTCCAGTCGCTCCACGAGGACCCGGCGGACAGGTCGGTTGCTGCTGGTCGCACGTACACCATGACGGTAGCTTGTTCTTCTGTTGACGCTTCGGTCGGAATACAGACGTCCATGATGCGAGAAGTGGTTTAGGAGGAAGGATTGTTGGCTGGAGATCAATCAGGGCTGACCAGGCCGCGTCGGTTTCTAGACGAAATTCTTCCGACGTCGACAGTACCTTAAGTGGAACTGTACAATGCTTAGAAGGGTGCGGGCCAAAACCTTGAAAAAGAAGATAAACGATTACAGACGTATTCAGACAAAACGTAGCAGGACCTGGTCAAGCCTAGGACTCTGTGCAAGCTGTGGGGTGCTTCTTCTCTCTTTTGCTTTAAAGCTATTTAGCAGCGAAACTTTTGTGTTGTCAAGTTTTTGTTTATTTTTACACGTATTTTTTAATATTTTTATTTTTAATTTTTTTCATTTTTTAACGTAAAAGTGGACACTTTTCAAATCAAACTCTCTTTTAAACGGACTAAATGCTCTCAAAATCAAAGTGAACGCCTTCAAAATCGAATCGAGTTTCTTACAGAGCAAACTACAGCTTCTCCAAGACGATAAGAGCGTTTTCTTCTATTATCATCATCTTATGAAAAATTTGGAATAACTATCTTTGAATTTTTTAAAATGAGCCACACGGATATGTCCAATAATTTTATAATTGTATTTTTTTAAAGAAAAGCTACAACTAAAATTAGTTTTTTTTCAGGCACAAAAGGGCAACAATCATCTAATGCGTTGAAGGAAGCGACTGCGTCATGCATACGGTTAGCTTGCTGCGGTTTTTATTTGATAGGTGGTGTAAATGCTGCTTACGTAAAGCATCAAAGTGTGGGTATGTGTGCTCTTTTTTGTTGTATCGTTTACCGGCCTAAAACTTCATGCAAACAGAAATTTTACTATCAACCGAATGAAAATGCGACGCTTTGGACGAAGGCATAGCGTCATCTCATATCCTTGCACAATAAAACAGACGCCTGCCTCTGCTCCTTAAAACAAATTTTAACCCATAATTTTTTCTCAAAAATAAAAACTCCCTCTCTAGATTAATGTGGGAAGAACTTATGTTATTAGGTTGGCAGCTAAATTTGTGGACTCTCATGCATCTTCAACAGAAGTGTTTATTCAAAAATAACTAGTAATGGGGCGCGTGTAGCGCAGTCGGAGGAGGCGCGACTGCCGCGTGAACCCGATACCAGGTTCCTGGTTCGGATTTCCCGCCCAGGCCAACCAAGACTTCCATCCCTCCGGGGTCGGTGAATTGGTACCAGACTTGTCTGGGAAGGATAAAGCGCTGACTTGTTCATCGGCTGGCCACCGCAAGTCATTGTATGGCCAAATACGCATTCATATCGCCTCCACGACATCCCGTAGAAGTAGAATGCGCTGGCGCATCCCAGAAGGGATTGAGTAACGCCGTCCTTATCCTTTATTTAACTAGTAATAAACTTAATCGAAGTAAGGTCTGTTGAAATGCAGAACCTCTTCCCATTTATCAGGTGGCAGGTATGGGTCCGATTGATTCGCAATCCTTGGAGGTGCATTTTGACCTGGTCGACATTGGTAAATCGTCTTCCATCCAAGGAGTGCTCGAACAAAAAAGATGGTAGTCGCTCGGCGCACAGTTTGGGCTATAAGGAAGGTGAGTTAGACGCTCCCAGCCAACAAGGTCTTCGATTTTTTGAAGAGTCCGGTTCGTGGCGTGTGGTTTGGCGTTATCCTGTTGAAGGATAATGCCACATCTGAAGGGCTGTCGTAGCCGATTTTGGCGGAGTTCAGCCTGCACGCGATCACGTTAAGAAGAATAGACTTCGGCATGAATGCTGGAACCGTTCTCGATGAGTTCCTAGAAGATAACACCTTCTCGACACCACCAAACGGAGAGCATCACCTTCTCTTTGTGGAAGTCAAGCTTAGGTGTTGGCAGCGGCTTCTATTTTGCTTTAAGCTACTTCTTATGACATTTTTCATTGTCTAGTGGAATCCACTTTTCATTACATATTGCCAGTCGATGGAGAAATGGTTCCTGCTTGTGAGGGTCCAACAATTCTTTCGCGGTATCGACACGCTTCTTCCTCTGCTACCGAGTTTTACAGAAAAGCCAACGCTGTGCGGAATCTTCTCAATAGTGGTATGTGAAAGCCTAAAGTCGACAGCCAACATACGAGTTGCCAAGCTCGGATTTCCTTCGATGGCGCTAGTTACATCTCAATAATCACGGACAACCCGTCGTCCCTTGCGTTGCTTGTCTTCAGTTTCGACGTTGCCCTCACGGAACCTATTGCAACATTTGAACACTGTCAATCGTTGGAGAACTCCATCTCCTACAGCTGCACATATGTTTTGTCCGGCTTCAGTTGCAGAGTGGCCGAGTGGTACTGATGAAGAAGGCGTTCGCGATGAGCGGCTCTATGTCCTTTCATTTCAGACTCACAAACTTCCCACTAAATCGGAATGGGAGGACAACACGAGTAGTTTCCAAGAGTCCACGAATTCAGTTTCCAATCTGATAATTTGAAAATGTTCAGTTTGTCCTCAAAAGCATTAGGCCTGTTTCAAGGATTACTCAGCAAGCTGACCAATTTGATTTTAAGTGTCCAATTCGACGTGAAGATGGTATATACTACCGAATGCCGCGCGGTTTCGAACTGAGCAGTCTCAAACTTGAGTAATTAAACCTTTGTGGTTGAAAAAGCGTTGGTCCTGCTTAGAATAGAAGAGTGTCCAATTCGTCGTGAAAATGGGATACGTGCGTTATATGTGAAATTGAAAGAGGGTGCGTAGCAGCGCGCTTAGAGGATATGCCAGTTGTCACCTGTACTCTGAGTCAAAATTTTGACATCCTGTAGAATTAGAATGTATGGCGCATGCCTTAATGGATTTACTGCGCCTACCTTTAACTTTGATGCTTTGCGATTGTTTTGTGTTAGTATTAAGCCAGTGCGTCTGGCAACTGGAAGAGAATTCAGGGGTGTGGCTCATTCCAACCAAAACTGCTGCGATGAATATGCCATTTGAAATGAGAATTCTTCCTCTCGAAGGCTTCGAAGACGACAATTGGATTCAGGAGAAAAACCTATTTATTGAAATGTATGTTCACTTACCTCATCGTGCAGCTCGTTGATTTCTCGAACCAAGCCGGCTAAAGCGATCAGAAGCACCGAAGCGGTACAGGCGGACAGAACGGAAGCGGCTTTGACAACGATGACGTCCTTCATTTAGCGGGGAAAGAAGGCCAGATCGAGTTGGCGAGTTTTTGACGGTGGTTTTATACAGTTGGACGGGGTCCCAGTAATACCACCCGTGGTGAGCCTCTCCACCGACTGGGCGGTTTCTAGGCGTGAGTGTTGAGAGGATTCGACAGGGCTTATTCACAAACTGAGGTTGAGTGCTGATGTGAGGTGATCCGAGTCGAAGACCGGAAACTTTCCATTCGCCTTGGGAACTGTCACCTCCTCGCAGTAACGCGGGAAACCGTTCTGATCACAGTTATGCAGGATATTGTGGAGCTGTTGAACCAGGATTGTCACGAAAGCTTCATCCCTTCTTCAGCGCCTAAAAAATAAAAGAAATTTGAAAACTCACTCGTCCAAGGGTTACTTCAAGCTACAGGAACCTCGGTAGTTAATGAGAGAATGAAACGAATATGGAGAGCCCTGTTAAACAACATGTGAACATTGAAGGACAGTCGACCATGGAGTACGATCTGAAGGTTCGTTTTTAACGTTTAACTTTTCAACTTTTTCAAATGTGTCCAGTTCATTTTGATTTTTTAAATTTTTTTGTTATTTTGTAAAAGGTCTCCCTTCTAAAATATGAGTTCGAATGAGACCCTTTTTCATTGTGCGCGTATTAGCGCAGTCGAAGGAAGCGCCGGCTGTCATATGCACCCGATTCCATGTTCTGGGTTTGGGTTTCCGGCCTAGACTAACCAAGCCCTTCATCTCGTCTGCATATGCGAATTGGTGCCAGACCAGTCTGGGAAGGGGAGAGCACTGCGCCCGAAGAATGTGGTTTCCTGTCGTGGGACGCGCTGGACGGAACTGTTATCTCGACGGCAGCCCCTCCCGACTAGGAAAGATCTAAATAGCTTCATACCGGCATTCAAAATTCGAATCTTTAAGGACTACAAAGGTTTGAGCGCAAAATAATCTATGGCTTCTAACTTCAGGGATATACTTCTTGCTGAGATAAGAAAAAGGAAGTGAAAAAAGAAAGAAAAGAAAGAGGAAATGGTATTAAAAACTCCTTCGAATTTTTGAGAGTAATTCAAAGCAGAAGATAAAGGGTGAAGGTCGTAGTTAATTAATTCATTTCGGGATGCTCCACGCTTCGGGAATCCAGGGTTCGGTCCTGGGTAGGACCGAACCCTGGATTCGAGGTGCTCGCGGCAGCCTGAGCTTCCCACTGCTGCGCTACTTCGCGGCCTTGGTTAGAAAGTAGATTCAGATAAGCCACAAACAAAATTGTGAGTGAAACACTGGCGGCGGCACGGTGACGTACGTTCTTATGAAAACTTTCGAGGCGGAGCTATCTTGTCCTTCGGTCTTCTAGAATTTACTCCGTCAATTAACTTAAGGAATAAGGATGAAGGACGGCTTTACTCAATCCCTTTTGGGATGCGCCACTCCTACTTCTACGGGATGTCGTGGAGGCGATATGAATGCGTATCTGGCTATACAATGACTTGCGGCGGCCAGCCGATGAACAAGTCAGCGCTTTGGGCTTGGTTGGCCTGGGCGGGAAATCCGAACCAGAAGCCTGATATCGGGTGCAAGCAACAGCCGTCGCCTCTTCCGACTGCGCTCCACGCGCCCCAATTACCTCAGTTTATGATTAATCCAGAATAACAAAACAAAACTGCGTGGGAAAACTGCTTTATTCAAAAAGGAACACTGTTCACGAGCGCTTGGCAGCACGTGCCTTCTTGTAGTCTCCGCTGCTACGTGGAGTGCAAGGGCAGTAGGCCATGTCCTCTCCGGGTTCGGCCGGCGATCCTGGCATGCCGGGCATTCCGTCGCTTCCACGTGGTCCAGGTGTTCCGGGACCTCCGATCGGCCCTGGTCTGCCCATCTGTCCCTGAGAGCCGGGTCCTCCTCTGGCACCAACCTTGCCCGGCGAACCCATGCGTCCAGCCGGTCCCGGTGGTCCAGCATTACCTCTGCCGCCACGTTGACCGTCTTTACCCGGTTGACCGGCGTTGCCTGGACCGCCAGGGCGACCGGCAGCACCTTTGTCGCCGGGCGGTCCTCGAGGTCCAGCTGGCCCTCTGTTGCTGCCTTGTCCGGGCTGTCCGGGCTGTCCGCGAGGTCCAGGAGTTCCCATACTTCCAGGCGCTCCTTTGGGTCCAACGGCTCCCGGTGGACACTTGATGCAGTCGTTGCCGATCGGTGGGCACGTCATCGGCATATATACCTGAACGGTTGACTTTTCATAGGAGATCTTGAGGAAGAACGGCGAGTGGACCAATTACCTGTGTATTGTCGCGTCCTGGAGGTCCACGCTGTCCGGGGGTGCCTCGCATACCCGATGAACCGGGTGGTCCAGGAGGTCCAGGGGGACACACCGGCTTTGTGGGCTCACACTGACAGTGCGATGGCAGGCCGTTGTAGTTTTGACGTTTTTCACGGAAGACCGAGCTGAAGGGGTTTTGGCGAGGCTTTGACGGCGGGGAGACGGCCACTTGCACGTCCATGATGTCCGTCCAGGCCGAATTGGTCTCGACACGGAAAACTGCCACCGCTTCGAGTACCTGAAAAACTTTTTTGTTCTGGAACTTGTTGTTAATTGGTCTGCTGGGTAGAGGAACGAGGGTGCACGAGACCAGTTAGGCAGCATCGAGCAGGCGTACCAGCCAGAGTGGCGTTGGCAGACGATGCTCGATGTTCTGATGGGCTGGCACGTTTTCGGTCGGTGCTCTGATTGGCTGGCGGGTCCCAGCCACTTTATGTAGGCCACATTATCTACGAGCCCCGTTTTTAAAACCATGGGTAGAGGAGGGTGGATGCAAAAGACCAGATAGGCAGCAACGAACAGAGATACCAGCCAGAAGGGCGTGGGCAGACGATGTCGATGCTCTGATTGGCTGGCACGTTTTCGGTGCTCTGATTGAGTGGAGCGTCCCTGCCCCCCTATGTAGGCCACATTGTCTACTAGTCCCATTTTCAAAGCCGTGGGTAGAGGAGGGAGGGTGCACGAGGCCAGTTAGGCAGCATCGAACGGGCGTATCAGCCAGGGTGGCGTTAGCAGACGATCACGATGCTCTGATTGGCTGGTACGTTTTCGGTCGGTGCTCTGATTTAGTGGAGCGTCCCGCCTCCCTATGTCGGCCACATTGTCTACTAGTCCCATTTTCAAAGCCGCGGATAGAGGAGGGAGGGTGCAGGAGGCCAGTTAGGCAGCATCGAACGGGCGTATCAGCCAGAGTGGCGTTGGCAGACGATGCTCGATGTTCTGATGGGCTGGCACGTTTTCGGTCGGTGCTCTGATTGGCTGGCGGGTCCCAGCCACTTTATGTAGGCCACATTATCTACGAGCCCCGTTTTTAAAACCATGGGTAGAGGAGGGTGGATGCAAAAGACCAGATAGGCAGCAACGAACAGAGATACCAGCCAGAAGGGCGTGGGCAGACGATGTCGATGCTCTGATTGGCTGGCACGTTTTCGGTGCTCTGATTGAGTGGAGCGTCCCCGCCCCCCTATGTAGGCCACATTGTCTACTAGTCCCATTTTCAAAGCCGTGGGTAGAGGAGGGAGGGTGCACGAGGCCAGTTAGGCAGCATCGAACGGGCGTATCAGCCAGGGTGGCGTTAGCAGACGATCACGATGCTCTGATTGGCTGGTACGTTTTCGGTCGGTGCTCTGATTTAGTGGAGCGTCCCGCCTCCCTATGTCGGCCACATTGTCTACTAGTCCCATTTTCAAAGCCGCGGATAGAGGAGGGAGGGTGCAGGAGGCCAGTTAGGCAGCATCGAACGGGCGTATCAGCCAGGGTGGCGTTAGCAGACGATCACGATGCTCTGATTGGCTGGCACGTTTTCGGTGCTCTGATTGAGTGGAGCGTCCCCGCCCCCTATGTAGGCCACATTGTCTACTAGTCCCATTTTCAAAGCCGTGGGTAGAGGAGGGAGGGTGCAGGAGGCCAGTTAGGCAGCATCGAATGGGCGTATCAGCCACGGTGGCGTTAGCAGACGATCACGATGCTCTGATTGGCTGGCACGTTTTCGGTTGGTGCTCTGATTTGCCGGCACGTTTTCGGTCGGTGCTCTAATTTGCTGGAGGGTCCCCGCCTCCCCATGTAGGCCACATTGTCTACTAGCACCGTTTTTGATACCATGAGTAGAGGAGGATGCAAAAGACCAGTTAAGCAGCATCGAACAGGCGTACCAGCCAGAGAGGCGTTGGCAGACGATGCTCAATGCTCTGATTGGCTAGCAAGTTTTCGGTTGGTGCTTTGATTTACTCGAGCGTCCTCGCCTCTCTATGTAGGCCACATTGTCTACTAGCCCCGTTTTTCAAGGAGTGAAAACAAGTGGAGGTTGAACACGACTCTGAAGCTCTACCATCTTTTTGCCTTCTATCAAAATAATTCTCTACTCTTTGTTGTTCTTTCGAAAATTTTTTCCTCTTCAGGCAAGTAATACATGACGCTGTTGAGCTCTGGTTTGTTGAGGTTTTCTGTTTTTGTTTATCCAACCATCTTTTGTTACTCATCATGCGGATTTTTTTTTGCGGTGGAGCTCTTTTATGTGCAAATAAATAAATCAATAAATAAGTCAAAAGCTACGTACCTGATCATGGACGTCGTTGATTTCGTTGTAGAGCGAAGGCAGCACGATGATACAAGCACCGATGGCCAGCAGAGAGCAGGTGGCAGCCACCGAGACGACAACGCGTTCTTCCTTCATCTTACTGAATTGAATCGCAGCGTATCAGACGCACCGTAACGTTCTCCCGTCGGACACCTCTTATAGGCGAAGGAACGGCCTTCGGTATGCCGGCACGCGACTTTCCTACTAATTTAATCGGTCGCGTCGGGAGATTTCAGGTCGGGTGACCGATTATGGAAAACAACTGCTTCCGAAGATTGTAAACATCACGTAAAATGTAAACAATCTTAGCGTGAGGCCGTAGAAGTAGAACTAGCCATCTAAAAATCCGGCAAGATGTGCGAACAGCGTGATGGGAAGGAGGTCCAGGTCCACTGAATTCGATCCTTCCTCGTGAAGGTGTTCTTTGACCTTTACTTCTACCATAGTTTGATGCGAGTAAAGCGGAAACGGCAAATGTCGATTATGTGACCTGCACGGTAAGGGGAGTGCGCTAGCCAAACGTTTAAATCAAGCTTTCAAAAATGTTCGAGGCAGCCATTCAGGAATCTGATCGTAAAACCCTCACTGGGAGTCACGCCCGTACAATGCATCCTGGTTGGTGTGGGACGTTTGCACCTGCATATGTAGGCCATTTTAACGACTTGTATCGTGAAAACTGCCATTTTCAATACATAAAATGGGCAAAATAATGGGCATATCGAAAAGTCTTGCAACACTTTACGCTACTGCCTTTAAATTTGTTAAAGTTCCTACAGTATTGACCTTGTGTGGTGACGTCACAGTACGTTCTCGAAGCTTCCTCAAGCATACTATATAAGGCCTCGTCGAGTTGGAATACAGCAACAATGTCAGCGATAAACAGCAGCATGCTACGACCTATCGTCTACTACGAATTTCTGCAAGGCCATTCCACAAGGACCGCAGTCTCCAACATCTGCGCGGCATTCAAGGAGGAAATCATTCAAGTCATCCACTATTCCACAGTCGCCCGTTGGCGCCCCATCAGCGCTTCAAGGCTGGAGATATCTCTCTCGAAGGTCGACCTCGTTCCGGACGCCCCTCTGTTGTGGAAGAAGACAGCTTGCGCGAAGCCTTCAAGGTGAAGCCAAATTCAACCGCTCACAAATTGGCGACGACACTTGGATGTACGCGAAGCACCGTCGTGAGGCAGCTGGAGATCCTTGGGTGCCGCAAAGTTTTGTCGTCTTGAGGACCACATGAGTTGCGGGACTCTGACAAGGCATGCCGAATCAGTGTTGCTGAGTCGCCGCTTCTTCGCCCGCAGGGGTGTGCGTAATTACGATTTACGATTTACGATTTTACGATTTACGATTTACGACATTTTGGGTCGTAAATCGTAAATTTTCGTAAATGTTATCTTTGATCAACAACCAGCTGGCAACCAAATTTAGGTGGAGGGGCCTATAAAGATATGCCCACTCTAATGGTCCCCTCTTATATGTAGTATTATACATTCCCACGTCCCTTTAGGGTTGATTTCTAATGATCTAATGTATTACAGTGTTAAGGCCCCCCAGACTTCTGCGGCGTTGCCCCTGCCCTATCCTTCATCATAGGGCAGGGACGCAGAGCTAACCGCCAGTGGCGTCCCTGCCCTATCCTTTACCACAGCGGCGAGCGGCGTTGCCGCAGAAGTCTGAGGGGGCCTTTAAAGGATAGGCAGGGACGCCGCTGGCGGCGAGCTCTGCGTTCCTGCCCTATGATGAAGGATAGGGCAGCGGCAACGCCGCAGAAGTCTGGGAGGGCCTTTAGACAATATCGTTCTGTGCACATGCTTCTCGATTCCGACTTTTCTCTTCGCTTAACCAACTTTTCCATCTCACTGACATTGTAAGGGCTCCCATTTGGAACCGGACAGGTTCTAGAGGAGAAACAAATGCAATACAATATTAGAAAACAAGCCAATCGGCGTGCCTCGCGCGATGTTGCAGTATCACTAAGCTAAGGAGAATCAGACCAAGATAGCTGCTCTGCTTATCCAGCTTCTTCCCTTCCTAGCAGTTCAAAAGGCAATATTTGAACACTCTAGCGCCAGGTTGACTGCAGACGCCTTCAATTCTCGTCTTCAAACGGTCAACCTCAGGCTAAAATCGACATATTCGATAGATCCCATATATTTTGATCGCACGACGAAACAACTCACCCCTCCCCCTCCCCCCCCCCTTACTTGAACTGGTCCAGCACTACTGGCACAACCTGACTGGACCTCGTTTCCCATTACCGGTACTGATCGACAATTCGATCAATATCGATTGATGGTGATCGACACTTTAAAAACGAACTTCAGATTCTGTTCAATGACCTCGATTACTTCCAGGTTGAAGTTTCATTGACATGTAGAAGCCTCTGTATATTTCTCGCTGTTTTCGCGGCCCGAAACTCCCCCTCCCCCGATTTTCCTCATTTTTTCCTCCGATTTTATGACTAATTTATGAGTCATCGGTAAGCGTATTATTATATAGTATGATAAGCTCATGTCTAGAAGGCAGGGGAGGCTCGGTTCCTCCTTTACCAGTCCAAAGCTAGCAAGGCAGATCGCATTCCTACTGGCAGTTTCTTAGAGAAAGAGGGGGAGTATTCTTTGATCCGCGCCCTGTTTGGTAATAACGTCTAGTCAATTTGCTTATAATATATTCATGTAAATCCCATCGAATAGAATTGACACAAATCCATGATCGAACATCATTCGTGATTGCAAGCGGGGTCTAGAGGGTTGCTACGCTCATGTTGAAAGGATAAACCACTAACGTTTCGTTATATGTCGCGAGGACGGGCAGCATTGTAGGATGGGAACTCGCCATCGAATCAGACCGCATTGAATGGACATGTCATTCAGAGAGGGTGTACAGTTGGAACCCTGATCGGCTTGCATGTGTTCGGTCTGTGCTCTGGTTATTATTGGCCGACGCGCTACCACCTACCAATGCTGCTCACCTTCGCGGCATGTACCAATGGCTCTATCGGTTTGCATTGTGCTTTATAGGGTTGAGCAAATTGACATAAAAAGGTAAAATGCGGTAAAATCGAGCGCGTAGCACTTCAAGAATGGGTCGAACTGGTTTTGACAGTTTTGATCTCCAATTTCGGTGATGTGATTGAGTTTATCGTATTCAGCCTATCTAATTTGCTCACGATACTGCAGGCTCTCGGAAACCAAACGTTCGTTACAGAGCGGTGAAGGATAGCCCGTGCAAGTGCTAGGAGTTATTAAATGGTAGAGCAATATTGTTCCTTTCACGACATTGTCCGACGATGTCGTCGGACACCATCATAAAAACAGTTAATGGAAAATTATCACACATTCTATAGAACAGTTTTAATCAATGAGTCCGCTGATAGCTACAGTCAAGATGGTCCATGGAAAACTTCATTTGTTACTGCTTTTCATACCTAACAAATAATATAAATAGAACAAAGAAATAATCAGCGCGCGGGAAAAAAGCGCGCTGTGCCACGCGGCATACACCTGAAAATCGCGCGTGGCGTGAAAGCGTTATGAAGTTTTCGAAATCTTACAGGTGCAGGCTAGAGCGGGAAACCGGCGCACTAGTCAGTGGTGAAACTTTCTTTTTTAATTTTTAGTTTTGACAGCGAATTTTGCGCAGTTGTTTCTGCTAAATCCTAGATTTATATTCAAGCTAAACAATTGGTAGTAAGTTAGAAGTATAACGAATATTCAAACGATGCAAGCTTTTTGTTGGAATGCCATGCATAGGCTTAAGTAAAGTTTTTAAATTTACAGCTTTTTCGACTTTCCTGAAACGTGTAAAGTTTGGTTTGGACGATGTTTTACTATTAAGAAGCCGTGAAAAAAGAAATAGTTCGGTAAGAAAACTGCTCAGATGAACCTGAAAGTAGCACGACAGTTAAAATAAATATTGAATCACATCTGATTAAAATTAGCAGAAAAAACCTCTGGAAATTTAGTTGTACTGCACAACAGTACAGGTGACTCTTACGATTTACGGTTTACGATTTACGATTTACGACGGTTTTTTCGTAATTACGATTTACGATTTACGAAATTTCAAATTTCATTTACGCACACCCCTGTTCGCCCGCACAGAAAGGACTTTCTGAAAGACATTGCTACTGTGGTGAAGGCTGGGTTCTTTATGTTAACCACACCCGCAAGAGCCAGTGGCTCCCACGCGGAGAACGGGCTCTAAGACAACCAAAGCGTGTACACCACGAAAAGAAGGTTCTTTTGTGTTGCTGGTAGGGCTCAGTAGGCATGCTTTACTGGGAGTTGCTGGATAGTGAGACCACAGTCACAGCATCTCTCTACGCCACCCAGCTCCAGAGCTTGGCCGACGCCATGCTCCAAAAACGTCCAGAACGAGAAAATGTCTACCTGCTGCACGACAACGCGCGTGCTCACGTCGCAAAAGTGAGTCGCGAGAAAATCCAGGAGTTAAGCTGGGAAGTTCTGCCCCATCCACCGTACTCTCCATACCTCGCTCCTTCTGAATACCACCTGTTCAAAGCTCTAAAGCAGCATCTTCGAGATAGAGAGTTCGATGATCGACGTCAACGGGAAATGGAGGTTTCCGAATTCTTTTCCTTACAGCCCTCGGAATTCTGGCGGAAAGGAACTGAAAGGCAGCCTGAAGGATGGGGCGGGATCTTGGACTTGGATGGGGAATAGGTCGTGGACTGGGTTTTTGTTTTAGCATATAGGGACAAATTTGAATATTGTTGTGTTAGTGTTGCAAGACTTTTAGATCAACCTAATAGAATTTTGCCCGAATCGATTAAAGGGAGGCTTTAGTCACTCGTTGCGCTAGACTAGCTACGCTGTACTTATACCTTTCACGTACCGTTTGGGGTTAATAATCTTAACGTTCGCAATGTTCACAGAGTCACGTGAATCTGTAAGCCGGCCCAAAGCTGTATTTATTTATTTATTTATTTATTGCACTCGAAGGTGCGCATAACATTTAACACATCGTCATTTTGCTAAGGCAGATCCAATACCGACAAAAAACAACTGAAAAACGACAATAGCTAAACATCTTTCTAGAAACATAGCTGATAAAAATAACAATGAAAATGAAGGGAATTTCCGAACAACATAGAAAGGCGAAATAGTGAAACGTGTTTAGAATACCTCCTTCAAAGCAGAGAATCCTCTTGCCCTTTTTCCTTGCAGTGCTCTCATTTTCCATTAGAAAACTGTGAGATCTACATGTATTGCTGAGCTTCAGATTTCAACTCCTATTGGCTTTAATCCTCTAAAAACAGGACTAGTCGCCACAAGACGGAATCTTGTCGCCTTTGCTTTTTGTTGTATACACGTATGAGTTACATACTGCCATTTCGTGCTTTGGTGTGGTATGCAAGATGTGGGCGCATGTAGCGCAGTTGTGAGAAGCGCCGACTGTCGCCTGCACCCGATACTAGGTTCCTGATTCGTTTTCCGCCCAGGCCAATCAAGCCTTCCATCCCTCCGGGGTCGGTGAATTGGTACCAGACGTGTCTGGAAAGGATAAAGCGCTGACTTGTTAATCGGATGGCCACCACAAGTCATTGTATGGCCAAATACGCATTCAAATCGCCTCCACAACCTGTAGAAGTAGAATGCGTGGGGCGCATCCCAAAAGGGATTGAGTAACGCCGTAATTTATCCTTTATCCTTATGCAAGATGTACGCAGATGACATAAAGATTTACGAGTGTATCAAAAGGATGGACGATGTTAGTGATTTACAAGCAGCAATTGAATACGTAGACTAATGGTCGAAACAGTAGGAGCTCTCATTGTCAGCGGAGAAAATTAAGTGCATGCTAATTGGTCCGAAGGCTGAGACATCGGTCCCATACAAACTGCAATCCACAAGTCTCATTGTTCTCAATTCTCTCAAGGAAAGGAAACCTAGATTTTCTCATTAATACTAACTTGACTTCAACAGCTGCTACAGAGCACTTGTGAGGAAGGCGAACTATAGCATCTACATTCTGTTCAGAGTTCTACGGTTGAAGGATCCCCCAAGTGTATTTACGGGTTTATAAATCCTGTGTTCAGCCGATATTGGAGTCCTAAGTAACTTTTGGAGTCCTTGCAAAAAGAAGGACATTGGGTTCTTGGAAAGCGTTCAGAACAGTTTTATCAGAAAGCTCTATTTGAAATGCTATGGTGTCAATTAGGGCACGTGTAGCGCAGTCGGAGGACGCACAGGTTGTCGCGTGCACCCGATACCGGGTTCCTGGTTCGGATTCCCCACCCAGGCCAACCAAGCCTTCCATCCCTCCGGGGTCGACGAATTGGTAGCAGACCTGTCCGGGAAAGGGAAATCGCTGACTGGTCCATCGGATGGCCACCGCAAGTCATTGTATGGCCAAATACGCATTCATGTCGCCTCCACGACATCCCGTGGAAGTAGAATGCGTGGCGCATCCCAAAAGGAATTGAGTAATGCCGTTCTTTATCCTTTATCCTTTATGGTGTCAATTACTTGCAGATGCCCAATAGCCTAGAAAGGGACATAGCGCTTGGACTTCAACTCTGGTTAGTAGAAGAAAAGCTGGCCTCACTATGATGCTCAAAATTCTAACTTTGAAAGGTCTCCATAAATTCGATTTCGTTTTTCGGTGTACAGTTGACTAGGTCTATGAGAGGTAAACTACGGCTTAACGTCTCGGTTGCAAAGACGAAGATTAGGACAAATTTCTCCGCCTATAGGACCCTCAGTCAATGCAACAAGTGATGCCAAAATGTCGTTGGGTTGTCTGTCTAAGTCTTTCGTAAAATTATAGAGAAATGACCTGTGATTGTCAAAGTTTTAGTCTTTTTCCTGGATTGTGTCTTTGATTATTCTGTTTTGGTAACATTTAGCAGACTCAGGTTTATTTTCATTTGCTTTCTTGATAAGTTCAGTCGTATGGTCACATTCCACATCTTTAAATATGTAAATAAATAGTCGGCAATATGGCGTACATAGGGAGGCGGGAACGCGCCAACCAATCAAAGCATCGAACATCGCCCGCCCACGTCCCTCTGGCTGGTATGATGGTTCGATGTTGCCCAACTGGTCTTCTGCATACTTCCTATTGCACCTATGCAGGCCACATTAAAGACAAGCTCCAGAACATAAAATGTTGCTCAGGTACTTGGAGCGGTGGAAGTTTTCCGCGTCGAGACCGATTCGACCTAGATGGACATCATGTAGGTTTAAGTGGCCGTCAAAACAAACCGTGTGGGGTAATAGTGGTGTGGGTGAGTATACGGAAGGCGGACGGGCTCCACAGTGAGTGAATAATAATGATAAAGGGCGGCGTTACTCAATCCCTTCTGGGATGCGCCAGCGCATTCTACTTCTACGGGATGTCGCGGAGGCGACATGAATGCGTATTTGACCATACAATGACTTGCGGTGGCCAGCTGATGAATAAGTCAGCGCTTTATCCTTCCCAGACAAGTCTGGCACCAATTCACCGACCCCGGAGGGATGGAAGGCTTGGTTGGCCTGGGCGGGAAATCCGAACGAGGAACCTGGTATCGGGTGCACGCGGTAGTCGCGCCTCCTCCGACTGCGCTACACGCGCCCCAAGTGAATAATAGTGGTCAGATAACCAATGTGAACCGATTTTACCGGTTTTTGTGCAGAAATGACAATTTAAGGAAGAGGTCAGGTGAATGTGCTGGTCGGTGGGTCGCTTTCCTACTCTATATGTGGGCGAGGTTTGGAACGAAAAACAGGAACCGATATCGCCAAGACGTTCTATTTTCGGGGCTTCAGCTTCCAAGTAGACGTTTGAGTCCGGTACATTATAACTACTGGCTGCTTCAGTTAAGCCAAATTTGTCCGTTATAGAAGGGATCAAGGACGGATTTCCTACTTTGCAGATTCTCAACGCTTCTCGTATTTAGCCCTGTCTTGAAAACAAATTCGAAAACATGTGCTTGTCCTTGAAGGCGGGCAGTAATCCGACCACCCAACCACGACTGAAGCAAGGTCTCCGGTCTGTGTCTAATTGGATGAACAATCGAATCAACTCGCTGGCTATATATGTAGATATTAAAGGGCGCTGATTTCTCATCTGACTGAACGTGCAACGACGTCCAATCGACGTTGTGAAGAGCGACAGCATATCGTCTCCACCTTACTATGTGTGAAAGTCGTCCAGCCCATCCCTTTACCATCTGTCTGTCTGTCTGTGTATGTGTCCGTCCGTGCGTTGAAGGAACTTACACTCGATAGATAGCACTACAGGTCTCTGAACGGGGAAAGCCGCTTAAAGAGGAAATCACTCGAATATGATGGTGGACAGACTTCTCGATACATGTCGTGAAGATGGGCAGCATTGGAAGGTGTGAACGCGCCAGCTTATCGGTCTGCATCAAATTAGCATGCAATCTAAGTAGTTTTCTTGTCAGAAATTAATTGTCAGAATTTAATTGGCTGACGTGTGTTCGGCCGATGCTCTGCTTGGTTATGATTGGCTGGACCGCCACCACCTAGCAGTGCTGCTCATCTTCCCGACATGAACGGACTTCTAAAATGGAACGAGCAATCAATATCGATCGATATTATGTCAGCAGCCAGAGCAGCTGTGAGGCTGTTAGAACGCGCACGTTGACGGCGCTTCATATGGTAGCATTTTGTATCCTATATATTGTAGCGAAGTCCGAAGTAACATTTGCCATTATGAACAGAATTCTTTTGATGATTGTATGATTAAAAAGCTCTTCTGTATCTAAACGCAGGTGACAACAGCTTAAGTAATTGATTGGGCTAGAAGTCAGGGAATGGATACGAATTTAGTTGATCCTATTCGGCTTAACTGAATTTCTTACTGGATGCTAAATAGCTAAGCTGTCCGTTTGTCTGTCCGCTTGTCTGTGCGTCTCGCTATACTTCCGTCTGTCACATATAGTACAATAGCCGAGCGAAGGGCTTCACATCACGATCAACATCATTGATCGCTCCTCGGGTTATTTCTATCCATCAAAATGATGGCCGAAGGACAACAATAAACGGATCCATCCTAGTGGGGAGGGGATAGCGCTAAGATGATAGTGGTTAGTCGAATCCCACGACACGACACCACCATACCTGAGTCTGCATAATCACCACCGTATCATCTGGTAGTAAGGCTAGAGCTAGCGGTAGTAAAGCTTCTGGAAAAATTCAGGGGAGCGGATGGAGGGCCCAAACGCCACATGCCCGCCTGCGACAAGGATAGATCCTGAGTGAACATCGTCGATCGGTTACTTTGTCAATTTTTGTGAGAGCCACAAGATTATGCCTGCCAATAGACGATCTACGCAGCACGTGCTGGACAACTGCTCGACTTAGCTGACAATACATAAATCGATCGATTTTATCGATTTTTGGATCGATCTTTAGAACCCTCTGAATGCTGGCGCTGCGTGAACTTGCAGCTACTCAAGTAGCTCAAAATCTTGAAATGCACCGAGTGATAAAGGATTAAAATGAAAACAGCGTTAGTCAACTCCTTTTGGGATGCGCCATGCATTCTATAATATTTAATTCTGCGGGATGTGGTGCAGGCCATTTGAATGCTTGTCCACTTGACTTGTGATTTGGAACGAGTTCATCCTACCCTTACAAGTGTGCTACCAATTATAGTTGTGCTCGAAAGAATATTCAGATATTCAAATAATTGTTGTAATTATTTATTTGAATGATTATTCAAGTAGTTTAGTATTCTATACTTCTAGATTTTTGATTGTTTGAATTCGAAAATCGATGATTTGAAAAAGTCGAATATTCGCTCAAATTCGAATATCGAAAGTTGGCCGCATTCGAATAATATTCGAAAATCGAATAATTTTAACTGAATATCGAATAACTCCAAATCTTCTACCATAAAACCTGATTTGAACGAGTTAGTCGACTATTCAAATCCTACTATATATAAAGGAGTAAGTAGTGTGTGCGCGTGTTTCCGTCCTTCTCGCTGAACACGAATCTGAAGTTCGTCTTCGAAGTGTCGATCGCCATCAACCGATATTGATATAATTATCGATTTTTGGTGGATGTGGTTCATTTTTTCTGTTTCTTTCTAACTTCCCCAATTAACGTAGTTGAGATGTCCTTCCTGCGTAAAGCATGGCATAGAATTGAGCTACAATTGATGATGGGAAACCACTACTACAGCGAACCCGTTGAGAGCTGGTATTCGAATAAACGAGAAATGGTATTTAACCTGGGTGGGAAATCTGGACAAAGAACCTGATATTGGTGCATGCGACAGTTGACGCCTTCTTAGACTGCGCTCCACTGACCGAAAAAGAATTCGTTGGTCATAAAAGCGAAGATAAAATGATTGATACGGATTCGAGGTGGTTGGAAACAAACTCTGCTAAGGTCTCCTGAGGTAGCGAAGGTTTTGGTGTGCATCATGTACCCTTTATGAACTATTAACTTCTTAGAATTTGTTTAAATATTTAGCATCTCTCTTGGAAGGTTGTAGCGTTGAGATATTCCTTCTGAAGTCATCTGAGCTCCTTCTTACTGTCAACAAATTGAAATTACAAAGTTGCTTTATTGAGCATGGAAAACACCACTCAAAGGCGTTTAATGAAGATGCTTCGTGGTGGGCACGGGCAGTAGGCTGCGTCGTTGCCGGGACGAGCTGGTGTTCCTGGGCTGCCAGGCTGTCCGTCATTTCCTCGTGGTCCAGGTGTTCCCGGACCTCCAATCGGTCCTGGGCTGCCATTCTGTCCGGCTGATCCCGGTAGACCGTCGGCTCCCGGTTGACCTGAGATGCCGCCTGGTCCAGGTGGTCCTGCAAGTCCGGCGACACCGGTTCCACCACTGTCAGCGTCATTTCCTGGCTGGCCAGGATTACCCGGAGCGCCGGGAGTACCATCAGCTCCGGCATCTCCCGGAGGTCCTGGAGGGCCATCTGGTCCTGCACCTCCACCAGTTCCGGGCTCTCCAGCTTGCCCGCTTAGTCCGGGAGGTCCGGCAGGTCCGTCTGCTCCAGGAGGTCCTACAGCTCCCGGTGGGCACGTGATACAGTCGTTGCCGATTGGTGGACAGGTTAGCGGAGGGTATTCCTGAACAGATGGGTTTACATGAAGAACAGGAGAAAGGTCGAGTAGGGAACTTACCTGCGTATTGTCTTGGCCAGCGGGACCAGGTGAACCTGCATTTCCAGGCGCTCCAGCTGGACCAGGAGGCCCTGGAGGTCCAGGAGGACACGTTGGAACTGTAGGCGTGCACTGGCAGTGTGCTGGCAGGCCGTTGGCGTTCTGACGTTTCTGACGGAAGACCGAGCTGAAGGGGTTTTGGCGAGGCTTAGACGGTGGAGAGACGGCCACTTGCACGTCCATGATGTCTGTCCAGGCCGAGTCGGTCTCGACACGAAACACGGCGACGGCATCGATCACCTAAAGGGGTTGGAAAGAGTCAGTAGGCTGAATGCGGTCCTAAGAATCGTGAAACAGCCCCTTGGCAGTAATGTTGAACCGAATGTTGCCTTCATCTTCATCCCTACTGGGTGCCGTTATTGCCCACTGGGCGCGTGGTAGCGCAATTGGAGGATGTAGCGCAGTCGCGTTCACCCGATTTCAGATTACGGGTTCGGGTTTTCCGCCCATCTTGACACATTCCAATAGTGCTTGTGCCGTCTTTTACTCTACTTTCTTTATGGAACAGTTAGTCTTGATGTCTTCCGATGTCGGACGTCGAGAATAAGGTGGACACTAGGGGCTACACTCACATACTACGTAGGCCGATTTGGTGAATCCGCCGTCAGATGATACCGACGGTGTCATTGATGACTCTGGCACCTGGATGATTGTGGTTGAGTAGCGCTTAGATGTTAGTGTAAACGGTAGCGATCTGCCGGCCGTTATCGATTCATTTATCGATTAGTGTTAGAGTTGATCACATGATATGGGAGCTGCGCGAATTTGTCACCAGATAGACGATCTTCACAGCATTTAGACGAATTCACCAGTTCAAATCAATACAGGTTTGGTATGACTCCACAGATTCGCGCCCTATTATTGACGCAGAGTCATACAAAAATTTATAGCGTGGATCGATTTAGATCGATTAATGGACTATGTATGCGTGTTGTGAAGCTGTGATCATTCATCAAACCTGCCACAAATAATTGATTTTGGGTGAAAATCGATAGCTTCGATCGATATTGTTCGATTGATTGGATGAAATAGAGAAATTGAGATGTGGCGCCTTGATCCACAGATGTCAATTTTCACTTGTGCAAATGGTCATAGAACGTGGCTAAAAGATAAAAAGAGTAAAGGACGGTGTTGCTCGATCTCCTTCGCGATGCGCCATGCATGCTACTTCCGCGGAATATCGGGGAGGCGATTTGAGGGCGTATTTGGCCATACAATAACTTGCGGTGACCAAATGATGAATAAGTCAGCGCTTTATCCTTCCCAGAAAAGTCCAGTACCTACTCACCGACCCCGAAGGAACAGATGAAAGGCTTGGTTGACCTGGGCGGGAAATCCGAATCAGAAACCTGGTTCTGTGTGCACGCGACAGCCAGCACCTCCTCCGACTGCGCTACACGCCCCCCGAACGTGGTTACCAGGGCTAATATACCGTGGACAATGTCCCAGCCAGCACTCAAAGCAGACACTGACTGCTGGCTCCTCAATAACTGGTAATAGGAAGTGCAAGTCAGAAATCATTCTATGAGCTAGAAGCACGATAGCCTACCTCATCATGGACGTGGCTGATCTCGTTGTAGAGCGACGGCAGCACGACGATACAAGCACCGATGGCCACCAGTGAACAGACGGCAGCCAGCGTGACGATAACGCGTTCTTCCTTCATCATAGCCGAATCGAAGCGAATGAAACACTTCGAAACATCCCAATGATCGTCGGTTCTTATAGGGGACGACGCTGGCCTTCGGAACACTGGCACGCGACCAACCTAATTGGATCACCGGCGGCGCGTCAAGAGGTTCAGGAGCTGCGTGAACGTCTGCGGAGACCACCGTGACCAAGCGAAGAACCGCGGCTTTTCATGCGTCGAGGTGTGCTTTGGAGGCAGTAGAATTTGAAGACGTTGTTGTTCTACGCCATGTAGCGCCGCTGACAACTGACGGCAGATCCTGAAGTCGATTCTAGGTTTGTATACCACACGTGTCCAAGGTTTTTTTACCGGCTGAAAACTACTTGAGAGATATTGATTCACTATACATTTGGAATTTACTACTATTTACTATTGATTAAATGCTTTCTGTACTCGGTGAATATCACGAAGAGATGGAGTGCGTGGCGCGTCCCAGATCCCAGACTGATTACTGCAGTGCTTCGCCCTGTGAAAGCGTTAGTGAACTCGTTACGTGAATTAACGCTAACTGCCGTTGGTGTAACAGGAGGGAGAGGAGCATTCCAAGAAAGCAGAGGGTGCGGGTTCAAATCCTGCCTGGGCTAAGAGTTTGATCTGCAACTAAACAGTCGAATAACAGCTTATAACCTCAATGGCAGCCGCACTCACAGAACTAGCAACTATGTATATAATTATTGAAAAACAAAATATGATTCTTAAACAACTATATAGTAGAGTAAGATTAATACCAGCATTTTTAATCGCTTTGTGGAATGCGCCATGCATCCTTCTTCTACTGGGCGTCGTAGACGCAATTTGAATGCGTACTTAATGATACACGACGGTCTTAGTCAACCCATTTTGGACCTTAATCAAATCATGCGGTCTAGTTCTTGCTTTCCACTACGAAAGAGTGTTGCAATGGTACTTGACACAGAATATCTTACCAGTATGGTGATGTTTTAAAAGTTCGAATCTCTGAAAAAATTGGAAGAGTTGAGAATGTGGCGCAATCCTTCGGATGGCTTCTAAGCAGTCGTGTTCAGTTAGTGTTAGGTGTCCATTTTTATACGTCCTCTGCCATTTATTAATTACTGCTAAAGCATAAAGGTCGGTGTTACCCAATCTCTATTGGGATGGGCCACGCATTCTACTTCTACGGGTTGCTTGGGGCGATTTGTATGCGTATTTGTCCACATAATGACTTGCAGTGATCAGCCGATGAACAAGCCATTGCTTCGTCCATACAAAATAAGTCTGACACCAACTCACCGACCCTGGAGGGATGAGAGGCTCGGCTGGGGATGTAAAATGTAAAATATCGCTCCAACGCCCTATCCTTCTCATACACGGCTGAGAAGGATAAAAGGCCTGACTGTCTCAGACTTGGATACCTAAGAGCGACTCATGGAGTATTCGACACTGGCGCTCCTTGTCTTGCACCGTATGCGTCCTAAATTGCCTCTTTAATTCATCCTATTTCAGAAGCGGGCGCGTGTAGCGCAATCGGAGGAGGCGCCGACTATCGCATGCACCCGATACCAGGTTCTTGAATTTCCCGCCCAGGCCAACCAAGCCTTCCATCCCTCTGGGGTCGATGATTTGGTACCAGACTTATCTGGGAAGGATAGAGCGCTGACTTGTTCTTCGGCTGGCCACCACAAGTCATTGTATGGCCAAATACGCGTTCAAATCGCCTCCACGATATCCCGTAGAAGTAGAATGCGTGGCGCATCCCAAAAGAGATTGAATAACGCCATCCTTTATCCTTTATTTCAGAAGCGTTGGCTGCCTCAAGGGCGAGATACACCAGCCATCCTATTCTTGTCTGCATTTCTTGCTTTCACTGTTTTTATTCTAATGTTTTGTGCACGTATACTTGACGTAGACATAAATAAATATATCTCGACTTGTACGGTTAAAGTTTACCACAATGAGTCGCATCATAAGAGAAGTTATTCCTTACCAGACAAATGCTTACCACGCGGCGAATTGCAAGAGGAATAGACATCCATCTTCCTTTCCTTTCTTTACTCACTTCCGTCACAATTTTTCATATTTCTTTAGTTGCTTCTTACATTTTCAGGCAGCTGTTAGCTTATGGTGTATGTCCATGGATCCAGACAAGAACGACTGTCCGGTCTGCACCTAATTGCACGTGCAATCGAATCACTGCGAAGGTGACAGCAGGCGGTGCAACACTTGTCGCCTACCGCTCGATTGACGATGATTGATGATTGTGGATCGAGTGGAGAACGCCTACATGGGGTTCGATAAAAGGCAACAGCGGTTCCCCGAACAACGAACATTTGGCTGTGAAGGCAGAATACTGGAGGCTACGTTCGTTCGGTAAAAGCAGAGCTGATGGTGTGATGGGATGGCGTGCCCGGAAAGCAAAGGGTGCACATTCGAGTCACTCCTAAGCAACAGTTTTGAAAGCATTCATCTATGATAACTGCTTATACCTCTGGAGCAGTTGGTCTAAACTATTATAGATGTACAGCGGGGTCGGATAGAACCTAATTTTATTTATTTATTTATTTATTACACAAGTTTCCTCGTGAATAGATAAAAACAACCGCAGAAAAACAAAAAAACTTTGCCAGCATACCTTAGACCAATTTGAAAAAAGGAAAGAGCAACAGCAACACAGAGCAACACAGAGGCAGAAGTGGAGGAAATGATCGAATAACCTCAAAGGTTTCGGGAACTTAAATATCGATCCAAGGTTTTTAAAAAGTTCCATAGCCAACAGGGACATTGTGCACACGAGGTTGGTAGACGGATTTATTTACTGGCCAACGTTTCGGCGAGATCGCCTTCTTCAGAGCCTGAAAGGGACCAAATCAATAAGAAGTTATCCCACCAAATGTCTCCTCAATCCTACTAAGTTCAGTGCCAAATTTAGTAGATGGGACCAATAGAGAGAGAGTCCGAGTGCCGTACCTGACCGTGGTCCACCGAGGGACCAATGTAAGCAGCGCAGGACAGACGAGGGGTGCGGGACAGCAACTACCCAGTTCAAAATGCGAGTTTGAGGTAGGGCTTGAGTTCTCGCGTTATATTATATAGGCACTCCCCCTTCCGGAAGTGTCTAAGGAAGTCGGGGTTGGACAGCTCAGTTACTGTTGTGGATCTCCCACCCAGTAGTCTGAAGAAACAGCTAATTCAAAACCGCCTTTATGATCGTTTCTGCGGCACGCCTAATTGTGTGGTCTGCCCACGTGGTAAGGAAGACGACTGCACCGTATCTGGTGTGGCCTACCTGATTTCATGGCAATCCTGCGAGCAGAATACATCGGGGAAACTGGACGTCATGTTCATGTGAGGGTCAAAGAACATCTCGACAGGAAGGAAAAGCTCAGAACCTCGACTGCTCTAGGCTGTCATAGGATTCATTGCCATCAAGGGGAGGATTTTGAGGTCAAGGTGGAGATTCTGGGGCACGAGGTTCAAACATCCGCGCGCAAAGCCCTTGAGGCATTCTGGATATACTCCAGAGACCCCAAGGTTAACCGCAAGGGGGAGTGCCTATATATTAGGTTGGAAAAAAGTCTCTTCACACTTCGAAATTTTTTTTACCCTTCCCCTTGTAAACGCACTAGCCAACGTTGATTGCTGATTTCGTAATCCTATCACACTTGTCTACCGTTCGCACGCGGACACAGGTTAAGATTCTTCTTGTAATTCGTTATCCATCCAATCTTCCGAACTCAATGCCAGATCTACCTCATGGCCGTTTTCAGCACGGCATTCTTCAAGAATTCATTAAAGAATCCACAGCACGTCGGGCAGCAGACCAAATTAACCATATATATGGCTTGGGATCTACTACTCATCGCGCCTGTTACGAGTGGTTCGGAAAGTTTTTAAAGGGAGATTATTCACCCGAAGACAAAGAAGGTCAGGAGGGCCAACTGAATTGGACGGCACTAAACTACTCCATCTTCTTCGTACCGATAGTAGGCAGACGACACGTCAACTGGCAGAGAAGCTCGAAGTGTCTCATAGGATAGTGGGAATCCATCTGAAGAATCTTGGCTTTCATGGAAATTTGGAGCTTGGATTCCACATGCCCTGTCAGACACTCAGAAAGGTCGACGGCTCTCCATCGCTGCTTCTCTTCTGTCCAGATAAGGAAGAAAATCGTTTCTTCCGCGGATTGTGACAGGCGAAGAGTCCTGGGTTCTGTGTGCCAACTTCCGAGGAAAAGGCAATGGGTACAAAAGGGAGAGAGCCCTAAGTCTGATCTCAAGCCCAATGTTCACGAAAGGAAGATTCTCATGACTGTTTGGTCGGATGTCAGAGGAGTGATTTACTGGAAAACTCTCAGAAGTGGAGAGACACTTACTGCTGTCACATACTGCGGCCAACTCCACAAAGTCGTCGCAACTCTCCAAGAAAACAGGCCGGAGACGTCAAAGGTGATGATCCTGCATGACGATGCAAAGCCACATGTTGCAAGACTCACAAGAAAAACAATAAAGGAGCTTTGCTGGGAGGTATGCCACATCCACCGTATAGCCCTAAACTCGCCCTTACCGAATGCCATTTCTTCCGTGCTCTCAAGCAAGAAATTGGAAAGAAATATTTTGAAGAGGATGAAGACGTCAAAAATTGGATTCAGCAATGGTTCGACTCCAGAACTGCAGTCTTTTAAGCGAGAAGAATTGGAAAATTACCCAGTCTTTGGAGAAGTGTAGTGGAACAAAATGGAGTTTATCTCAGTTGATTTGACCTTGTAGTTGTGAAGTAATAAATCTTTGAAAAAAATGAAAAGACTTTTTTTCCAACCTAATAATATAACGCGAGAACTCAAGCCCTGGACTACGGTCAGGTACGGCACTCGGACTCTCTCTCTCTCTCTCTCTCTCTCTCTCTCTCTCTCTCTCTCTCTCTCTCTCTCTCTCTCTCTCTCTCTCTCTCTCT
Source organism: Heligmosomoides polygyrus polygyrus (assembly GCA_947396885.1). Classification (NCBI taxonomy): domain Eukaryota; kingdom Metazoa; phylum Nematoda; class Chromadorea; order Rhabditida; family Heligmosomidae; genus Heligmosomoides; species Heligmosomoides polygyrus. The sequence goes on from OX377205.1 coordinate 10,287,805, forward strand.
ATTGGTCCCATCTACTAAATTTGGCACTGAACTTAGTAAGGTTGAGGAGACATTTGGTGGGATAACTTCTTATTCCCTGTCACCTGGAAATCAGAGGTCTGCTGAAGGTTTTCTAGAACCTAACACCAACAATGTCCGCCGACGGTGGAGTGGTGATCCACCTGCTCACGCTGAAGTGTGGCCCACCTTTAGACAAGGACTCTTCGAGGGAAGAAATCAAGCTGGCCAGCATACTCAAGGACTTCGAAGCACGTCAACTTGAGTTGACGAAGACGAACAGCTGGAAGTGGTGGAAGAAGAAGAGGAAAATTGGGATCCGCAAGATGAACTGATGGACGTGGAAGGGCAAGCAAGCAGTTGGCATTTGACTACGTTTTTGGGTGGAACTCTTGTTTCGGAGGGAAGGGTTCGTCTTTAATTGGATTTCGAATGCGTGCACGTAACCATGGAGGAAGACACCGCGATTCACTACACAGGCATTTTGTACCTGTGTGTCACTGGTGCTGAACATTTATCAGCTTGTTGAAGACCACAACGAATACCATACCGCTGAAAAAATGCGCAGAAATACTTCGCGATTTTTGTTCTCTTCACAGAAAAATTTCAGGTTGCATATAGTTTCTTGACTGTAGACAGTACTACAAAAAATTGTAAAGAACACAAATCCTTTCCTTTTGCTGCTTCGCGTGGGCAGCAGTTACACTGCAGATCAAATAAAAATCGCAACGAACTTTTTGAGTGCATAGCGCAATCTCGCCTCTTAATGCACCAAATGATTGTTGCTTTGTTGCACTTTAAAAAATTATTGTTGTTTATGTAAAGAGTTAATAAAGTTATTACACTTATTCGCGCAGCTGAACCTTAAAGTATTATATCGAAGAAGGTTATATGAAACTTTCATTGAACAAATGTTATTCTGACCACCTTGGAAAGTCTGTAGTTTAACTTTTAGGAAAGTTCTTTTCAATTTGGAAGATGTTCACTTTAATTTAAAAATCATCAATTTGTTTGGGACAGTGTCCATTCTGACGTGAAAAGTGTTCAATTTGTAGCGATAATGGTATATCTGGATAAACCCTGTCGATAATCATGACATTTACTCTAATTGAAAATTTTAAGAGAGTGGAACGTTTAAGCACAAAGAAATGGTTGACAGCCGACATGTTCTTAAATTCGGGTTAGAGCTTCAAATACTGTAGGTTTTTGGAAGCTGTGATCCAGCAAACTCGAATTCAGAAAGCTTTTTCTGCACTCTACATACTGGAGGAAACTCCAGTGTATGCTGTGGCCGCAAGACGTCAGGGAGCTAATTAGGCTCAAATAAGGCACAACACAAACGCATGAATTCTACTTTTTATTCCTCACGCTCGTCAAACACAACTCCAAAGACTAAGCGAAACCTCTGAGGAACGTATATCATCGAGAACGCTGCTTAAGAGCGTCTGAGGAACATGCTGCGAGGAGGGCAAGGGCAGTAGCTGGCGTCGGTACCAGGGTTAGCTGGCCCTCCATTGGTTCCAGGTTGACCGTCATTTCCACGTGGTCCAGGCGTACCTGGGCCTCCGATCGGGCCAGGGCTACCGACCGGACCAGCCGTACCTGGTCCGCCATTGCTTCCAGGCTGACCGCCTGGTCCAGGAGCCCCCATTGGTCCTGCAGGTCCAGCTCCGCCGGTACCACCTCGGTCGGCATCATTTCCTGGCTGGCCAGCAGTACCAGGACCTCCCGGTGTACCGGCAGCACCTGCGTCTCCTGGAGGTCCTGGAGGTCCAACAGGTCCCGCGCCTCCGCCAGTTCCAGGATCTCCAGCTTGTCCGCTCGGTCCGGGAGGTCCGGCAGGTCCGTCTGCTCCTGCAGGTCCCACAGCTCCCGGTGGACAGGTGATGCAGTCGTTGCCGATGGGAGGGCAGGTTAGAGCGGCATACTCCTAAATAGAGCTGCCATTAGAAGCAGCGTAGGCTGGGGATGAGAGATCGACTACGGGACTTACCATTGTATTGTCCTGTCCAGGTGGTCCGGCTGGTCCTGCAGTTCCTGGAGTTCCAGACGGACCTGCTGGTCCAGGAGGTCCAGGAGGACAGGTTGGCACTCTGGGCGTGCACTGACAGTGGGCAGGCAGGCCGTTGGCATTCTGACGTTTCACACGGAAGACCGAGCTGAAGGGGTTTCGGCGAGGCTTTGACGGTGGAGAGACGACCACCTGCACCTCCATGATGTCTACCCAGGCCGAGTCAGTCTCGACACGAAAAACGGCGACGGCATCGAACACCTGAAGAGCCAGTGGGAGTCGAAGACCGGACATTACGAAGTAAGGCGACTTACCTGATCGTGGACGTCGTTGATCTCGCTGTAGAGCGACGGCAGCACGACGATACAGGCACCGATTGCCAGCAGCGAACAGACGGCGGCCACCGAGACGACAACGCGTTCTTCTTTCATCTTACAGCAGCGAATGCAACACTCCGTACCATCCTTTCTGGCTGCCGGCTCTTATAGGCGGCGTTCGGCCTTCGGAACACTGGCACGCGACCAGGCTAACCTGATCATTCGCCCGAAGGGGTTCGCGAGAAGCGCTCGATTACCGAGACCAACGGCACACCAAAGATTCCTCTTCTTTTACAGTGGCGTAGAAAATTCTGTAGATCATTTAAGTTACCAAGCTAGCTCCCTAACCAACTATGGAGCTGGCTCGGCAAGCTAAGTAATCTGCAGAATTTTCCACGTTTCTGTAGGTACAGGTGGTCAATTTGACCTCCAAGCGTTGCGCCGCGCTTTCTGCTCAGGCCGTATGAGCTACTTGACAGGTGTTATTACATCAAGGTTCGTCTGCAATTCAGTTTCAAAACGAACAATTAGAATAGAAAATAAAGTTAAAAATGTAAAATAAGATGAAATAAAGACCGACTTCATCGGTGAGTCAACAGACTGGTGAGGTGTGTGAGACAACGTTTCCTTAGGGTACAATTTTATATATTCTTTTTTCTTGAACTTTCTTGAAAGTGCTCGCACAGCGCAGTCGGAGGAGGTGGCGGCTGTCACGTGCACTCAATACTAGGTTCTTGGTTCGAATTTCCCGCCCAGGCCCACCAATGCTTCCATCCTCCCAGGGTCACTGAATTAGTACCATACATTCTGGGGAGGGTAACGCGCTGAACTGTTCATCGGCTGGACACCGAAAGTCATTATATGCCAAATACGCATTCAAATCGCTCCCAAGACATCCCGCAGAGATAGAATGCATGGCGCATTCCAAAAAAAAATTGAGTAACGCTTTCCTTTATCACCGAGCACTTTTTAGTTTGAAACTGGACACCATAAAGATCAGAATAGACATATTACACTCCAAGTCGGTTTTATCTAATCGTAAGTTTAAAATAGACGTTGTTTAACTAAGTTAAATTTATTATTTTTCCCGAAGAAACTTTCAATAAAAATGTTACTTTTTAAAGGGTACTAAAAAGTAACCATTGTGTTTGAATGAACATAAGATTCGTATCGTTTGACCTTGAGCAATACCATTTATAAAATTATCCTGAGCTGAGGCACGTGTAGCGTAGTGGGATGAAGTGACGGCTGTCGCGTGCTCCCGATACAAGGTACCTGGTTCGGATTTCCCGCCCAGGCTAACCAAGCCTTTCATACCTCCGGAGACGGGGATTGGCCCTGGACTTGTCTGGAAAGGGTACTTCAAGTCATTTTATGGCTAAATCCGCATTCAAGCAGCCTCCTCAATATCCCGTAGAAGTAGAATGCGTAGCGCACCCCATAAGAGATTAAGTAACTCGTTCTTTATCCTTATCCTGCGTCCTTCTTCTATTGTTGACCAGCAGCGATTTAGATAGAAGGTCGTCCTTGAGAACAGAATCCAGACAAGCCTATGGTCTGCGGCTAATTGCACGAGCAATCGAATCAGCTCCGTTGCGGTGCTGATTGTAACAAAACTACTCGTCTAGTATTCGATGATTCAATGCCGTGTCGTTAACGATAAGGAGTCTTCCTCCCTATATAAACCATTTTCCCTTCAAACTTGGCACTCTTCGTTTTGAACCAGGCAACGTAGACGTGCCTAAAATAAAAACGAGTGCTTTCAAACTTTATAGAAGACAAAGTAATCTCTCCCTTTAGAGAAACTTCTTTTAAAAACTCATGAATAAAAAATGAATAAATAAATAAATACGCCTTATAAGAAATTTACTCTTTTGAGATGAACATGAAGTCCGATCGCTTGGCAAGGACGATGTTTATAGATTTATTCTGAACCGTTGCGATGAAAATAATTTAAAAATGTAAAAAGTATAAAAGGATAAAGGAGGGCGTTACTCAATCCATTTTGGGATGCGCCACTTCTACGGGATGTCGTGGAGGCGATATGAATGCGTATTTGGCCACACAGTGACTTGCGGTGGCCAGCCGATGTACAAGTCAGCGCTTTATCCTTCCCAGACAGGTCTGGTACCAATTCACCGACCCGGAGGGATGGAAGGCTTGGCTGGCCTGGGCGGGAAATCCGAACCAGGAACCTGGTATCGGGTGCACGTGACAGTCGCGCCTCCTCCGACTGCGCTACACGTGCCCTTAAGATGTAATCGATATTTGTAGTGCGATATATTTATACGTGCACCAACGTAACCGTTTCTGAAGATAACTAGTATTATGACAAAGGTGTGCACGACTATTAAGACCGTATTCACAAGTATCGTCCACCATTGTGCCGTGTACTTGTGTAGAACACTGCAATGTTCATTTGATATTTAAATGATCGAGCATATGCTGCCTACCCAATGTTGTGCCCGTGACAGATACTGGCGTTTCCTTTCTATTGCGATTGCTTTTGGTGTTACTGAATTTAAACACATGTATGTGGTATGTGGTTGACTGTCGATCCAATAGGCAACGCGGTGTAGAACGAATTCAATCTCTCCTTGTGTCACACCAGCAAATTCTTTGCTGTTCATCACATGAGCTTAAAGTATTGTTTCAAACAGGTATAGGCCCGACGTTTTTTTGTTACTGGAGAGGTGCCGTTACCATTCTTTTTATTGCTGTTGTTTTTACTATTAGATTGTAACGAATTAAATGGCACTGGCTCGCGCCATTTTTTGGCGCGTCTTTACGCGTTTGATCAAGAACAAACCGTAACATGTGGCATATCGTTTAGAAGCGCAAACTTTGCTCTACCGGCGAGTACCAAATTTTCTATGTAAAAGTGGGAAAAGTTTAGAGTTTTATTGACTTTTTTTGCAGATGGACAAAAGGGTAATCCGAGGCATTTACTTGTATGAATTCAAGCTGGGCACTACAGTTAAGGAGGCGGACGAGAAGATCAACGCCGCATTCGGTCAAGGATGTTCCACAATTCGGACGGCGTATCGTTGGTATCAGAAGTTCCGGAATGGAGATGAGAGCTTGGAAGAACATGAAGGTCGTGGGAGGCATAGTGATGTTGATAAGGACAAGCTGAGAGATCTGGTAGAGGAGGATCCACACAAAGGTACCAGGGAGATAGCGAAGGTTCTTGGCGTCAGTCACAACACAGCTGCCCGGCATCTGAAGGAAATTGGAAAGACCAAAAAGCTGGAAAGATGGGTGCCTCACGAGCTGTCTGAGGAGCAAAGAAACCGACGATATGAGATCTCGTCCGCACTGCTTCTACGGAACGAAACGGACCCATCCCTTGATCGCATCGTAACCTGTGACGAGAAATGGATAATGTTCGACAACAGGCGACGATCGGCACAGTGGGTGGACAGCGATGAGCGCCCCAAGGTTTTTGCGAAGCCGGAATTGCACCAAAAGAAAGTAATGGTGACAATATGGTGGTGTTCGCTGGGAATTATTCACCACAGCTTCCTCCCTCCCGGTGAATCCATCACGGCAGAGAAGTACTGCATTGAAATTGAAGAAATGATGAAAAAGTTGAAGGATATCCGGCCGGCCTTGGTAAACCGAAGGCGAGTTCTCCTTCTGCACGACAATGCTCGCCCCCTGTAGCACGAACGACGTTGCAGAAATTGAATGAGCTGAGCATTGAAACTCTACCACATCCTCCGTTTTCTCCCGACCTCTCCCCAACAGACCACCATTTCTTCAAGCATCTTGGCGACTTCTTGGTAGGGAAAATATTCAAATACCAACAGGATGCCGAAAGTGCCTTCGAAGATTTCGTCAATTCCAGAACTTCTGATTTTTATGCTACTGGGATAAAAAAGCTTGTGTCGCGTTGGCAAAGATGTGTAGAATCAGAAGGTTTTTATTTCGATTAATAAACTTGCCTACAAGCCGAGATATTAACTGTTTAAGTTTACAGTGGTTCAGTGCCATTTATTTCGTTACAACCTAATAGCTCTAGTCTACTAGTCTTTTCTTCATTTTATTTTCTGCACATGTCTTGTTTCTCCTTCCTTTCTTTTGTTTGAATTTGGAGCAAGTGAATTTGGAGTTTTCTTGACTTATAACATAAATAAATAACCATACTCTATAATAACGGGGTAAGCGATTAGCCATGGAGCACGTCAAAAAATAGGGGCGGAAACATCAGGGGCGGAAACATCAGGAGCGCGAAAAATAGCAGAAAATACCCAGACGCCTTCTAAGTGCCTGGCGATGCCGTAGATGTAGCGAACACGTCGGTAACCGTGCCTGGCGGTGCCGTAGACGTGCCGAACACGTCGGCAACCGTGCATGGCGGGCCGTAGACGTGCCGAACACGTCGGCAACCGTGCCTAGCGATGTCGTGGACGTGCCGAACACGTCGGCAACCGTGCATGGCGGGCCGCAGACGTGCCGAACACGTCGGCAACCCTGCATGGCGAGCCGTAGACGTTCCGAACACGTCGGCAACCGTGCATGGCGAGCCGTAGACGTGCCGAACACGTCGGCGATCGTGCCTGGGCATTTAGATGATCATCGACGGGAGGCATTCACAGCAGGGGAGGCAATCGATATCGGTCGATATTATCGATTTTTCTGTGGATGTCGTGCAAGAGCCCTGAAACATCAGCCCTGGGGGTAATCGAGGTCGCTGAACACGAATCTGAGGTCGACCAATCGATATCGATCGACATTATCGATTTTTTGTGGACGTCGTCTTGGCGATCGGAAATTTCAGTCCTACGGGAATCGTGGTTGGTGAATACGACTCTGAATCCCGGTACTGAAGAGTCGAGCGCCACCAATCCAGTTGGGCCGTATTATCGATTTTTTGTGGACATCTTTCTTTCGGTCCGAAACTTCCCTCCCGGGGTAGTCGAGGTCGCTGCAACAAGGGCGAAGTCCCTTTTTGAAGTGCCGATCGCCATCAATTCAGTTTGAGCCGTTTTATCAATTTGTTTGTGGATGTCGTTCTACCGATCGGAAATTTCAGTCCTAGGGGTATCGCGGTTGGTGTGCACGACTCTAAATCCCGTTATTGAAGTGTTGAGCGCCATCATTCCAGATTGAACCGTATTATCGATTTTTTGTGGATATCTTTCTTGCGGTCCGAACTCCTCGCTCCTGGGCTAATCGACGTCACTGAACTCGAATCTGAACTTTATTTTTGAAGTGTCGGTCGCCATCAATCGATATCGACCGGTATTACCGTTTTTTGCGTAGTAAAGGCGCTGTTACCCTACCAAAATCCAGGTTTGAATAACGCGCCATGTGCGGTTACACTTTTTAACGTGCAGTGTGCCTTGGTGCGTGAAGTTTCGAAAATCATGGCTGAATATCGATTTTTCTGTGGATATCTTTCTTGCGGTCCGGTACTTCCTCCTAGGGTAGTCGATGTCGCTGAAGGCGAGCGTGAAGTCCACATTTGAGGTGTCCATGGCCATCAATTCATTTGGGCCATATTATCGATTTTTTGTGTGGATTTAGTCATAAAATAGTGGGCGGGGAAATAGGGGGGCACGAAAACACGAAAATGGCGAAAAATACCCAGACGTCTTCTTCCTGCCTGGGAACTTCAGCCCTGGAGGTGGTCGAAGTCTCTAAACACAAATCTGAGATTCGCTTTTGAAGTATCGATTGCCATCAATGGACATTGATCAAGCGATAGATTTTTTGTGGATGTCGTCTAGGCGGTTTAAAACTTTAGCCCTGGAGGTAGTCGAGGTCACTCAACACGAATCTGAAATTCGTTTTTGAAGTATTGATTACCATCAATCGATACTGATCGAGTTACCGAGCACGAAAATAGCGGAAAATATCCAGACGTCTTCTACGTGCCAGGGATTTAGAAGACGTGCGGAATACGTCGCGTGACGTGCCTGGGACATAAAGGGCGTGCCAAAGGCTTCGCTCAGCGTGTTTGGGGATTCAGATAGACGTGCCGAAAACGTCGTCCGCTGAGGGTGGATCAGTGAGTGGGACCAGTAGCAGTAATGGGGGACCGTTTCAATAGGGGAAGACCAGTAGTGGGGAACCAATAGATCGCCCTATCACACCATATACTATACGTACTGCGAGCCTTTTGTACTCCTAGGTAGGGAAGAAAGCTGTGCAAGTAAGGCAGCTAACTTGATGTGATTCTCCTTAGCTTAGTGATACTGTAACATCGCGTGAAGCGCGCAAGTGCGAGGAACACCGATAGGCGTGACGGAGCACTTGTTAAATAAATAAAACTGCTACAGTTTCGTCTATTCAAATAACTTTGTCGCCTTTTCTTAGAACACACTACAAAAGTAAATTTTTAATACAAAATTTAAAAGGCAATTTTGAGTTCATTGCTATTTTGAAAGTGGATGCGACTTGTTGGTTGGCAAAGTGTCTATTTTATTTTTGTTTTTTTGTATTCTTTTAAAAAGAAAGTACCTTTTTTTACAAAAAAACGTTCTGGCTTGGAGTGAAAATGGAATATATGAAACAATATCGCTACTGCAAAGAAAACTGCACCTGATCTAGATACATAAAAGTGCAAAAAAGGAAAATAAAAAGGGTTTCCTTCGCTACAAGCTTCGCCACTAGCTTTATACAAATGCATTAATGCAGAGTTTACTTCTACATATGTATAATATATATATATGTTGTTCTAGAGGTTCCAAGCAGAGACATCTGCAAATTTGTTTTCGTCATCGATATCGTTCTGATATCAAACAACATCGCCGAGAAGGAGCTGAACATGGCTGGGGTGAAGATCACCTTGAAAATGAACGTGAACAGCACGAAAGACATCTCTAACCGATGGTGTGAGACGAGGACAGTGAATCTTTTAAGAGTCATTCTTCCGCAAGTGAATTTCTTCGCCTATCTGGAAAAAGAGATGAACATGATGAACGAGCTAGCTTCCGAAAAGTATCGCAGAGTCTCTGCGTGCGTAGCTTTCAATCCAATTCTCATGGTTATCCAAGTACGTAAGTCACGTAGAATGCATGCGTATCCCAAACGAGCTTGATTAACGCTGAAACTATACTGATTTATCCTTTGATATTGACTTGAAATTGTTATAGCGATGTTTTACTACGATCAAAATTGTAGCGCTTGGCACCGCACCACTTCTTACTTAGCAAGAGAGCAGTGAGCAATTCGTGCAATGCAGAACCTCAACCTCTGGGTCCGAACCCGTGGCCCTTTTCCTGTAAGTCTGCCCCCACACCCACTCGGCCATCTATTCGCCTCCTTGGTTCGTGAGCGGCGCACCTCAAGGTTCCACTTCGGTTAGTGTATCCGTAACAAGCAAATTTTGAGTTCGATGTAATTCCGCTACTGTTGCGGCCTCAAACCTTCTGCAGGATAGATTCTAATCACGACATTGCAGTCCCAGACGCCTGTTTTGCTTTGACGGCCCGCCCTGAAGTGACACAGTTTTTTGCCATTTCTGACCTACCCAGATGTTTGCAAGAAATTTGAAAATCACTATGGTGCTTTTCAGGCAACCCCTTACAACCCTATATAGGCCACTTTGAAAATTGGCACGGGACTTTCATTGACCTCTCTTGTTAGAATGCTCCTCGCTATTGCTAGACCGGCGGCATTTGGTGAAACACAACATCAAGTCACTTTCTTTGAGCCTAAAGTGGCTGGTATCGAGGTGTAAGCTGTTACAACGATGCGTTGTTGCGATCGAAACTCTAGCGCCAGATGGGACTCGAACTCGCACCGCCTCCTGCTGACCGGGCGGAAATGCTCTACGCCATTACACCACCGGCGCTGTTTGATCGAACACAACTTCCACATCTCGCGGCAACCGATTCAGTTCATTTTTCTTTGAGTCTTAGCTGTCAGCGAGGTTAGAAATTACTTCATGTTTGTTCCTGGCCTGCATGCCTGTTCACTAAAAAACAAGAAAGTGAATAAAAAGCTTGAAAAAATTAAAAAGTCATTGCTAAGCCTAAGCACCTGAAAGTTTGGAAATGACCTCGCTTTTTCAAAAAGATATGTATCACAGTGAACCTCACTGTAGACGACACCCTTCTTCGCTTTATGTTTATTCGCTAGTGCTAGCCCCACCTGAGCGACTGCAGACGAACAAGCAGCACCCGAACAGGAACATGACGAGGCACGCGGTGGACACACAATGCGGATTTCCCTTTTCTCGAGGGCGAACTGACACTGGACTTCGGGTGAACCCCCACTCTGCTGCCGGATGAGGGCTTTTTCTGCTTGAACGTAGCTCTGCTAGAACAAACCTGTCGTCGTGTGGCGCGGATCGTTTTAAGCGCTAGTCCTCGCGTCGTCTCCCGTCTGGTGGTCTAGTCGTCGCAATGGGCAATTTGTAAGAAAAACGTCAAAATTAGCTGTATAAAACGCTGACACAGGTGTAATGCACTCCCGGTGGCATATTATGTATGCTATGCTATGCCATATGCTTGACCATAAAGCTTGTCTATTTAACACTGCGTGCCACTCTCAGCTGAGCTTAGATTGGGAAAAATTCAAGGTGTTTAATAGGAAATTCATTAAACAGTTGGAGAAATACAATCGCAGCATTGAGAAGAAGATCATTGAGTCGGGACAAAAACAACTCTTCTACAAATTTTTGAACAAGAAGTTGAGAGAGACAGAAAATTTTTCAGTGTTAATAGGTGATGGCGTCAAGGCGGTCAGCGATGCTGACAAAGCTGAACTGCTGGCAGAAGTATTTAGCAGGATTTTCGTCCGTGATGAGCCAAACCTTCCTGAATTCAAGTCGAGAATAGACATTTCAATGACTTCTGCCCCGTGGTTCGATGAAGTTGATGTTTATGCTTTATTGCATGATTGGCCCTCTTCTTACTCAGTCTCACCTGATCATATCCCACTTCAATTTATCAAGGAGATTGCTCATATTATAGCTAGGCCTTTAACGTACATCTTCAACCAATCGATGATGCTTTCAGAAATACCCAAGCGTTGGAAACACTCATATGTGACACCAATTCTTAAAAGAAAGCCTGCTAATGACCCTAAAAATTTTAGGCCGGTTGGTATTACATCGTTGTTCTGTAGATTATTTGAAAAGATCGTCAAGGTTCATGTGTGGAAATACCTAAAGGTTTCCCGCATTATTCCCAGGTGCCAACATGGTTTTGTAGAAGGAAGGTCGACAGAAACCAACCTTCTGGAGTGCTTGAATGACTGGACAAAGGCCCTCGATGAGAAAAAAAGCTGTGATGTGATATACTTCGATTTTTCGAAGGCGTTCGATCGGGTGAGCCATTCAAAACTCATTTTTAAGCTTGAAAAGTTGGGATTCCACCAAAAGCTTATAAGTTGGGTTGAGGAATTCATTAGTGGAAGAACCTTCCAGGTTAGAGTTAACCAGTCGTTTTCTGGGGTCAAGGAAGTCTTGAGCGGTGTCCCGCAAGGAGGGGTACTTTCCCCAGTCCTATTCGCTATTTACACTGCTGATTTAGTTCAGAAGGTCCAAGAGGTTGGTATCAAGTGCATGCAGTATGCAGATGACTTCAAGATTTACGGAGAGCTTAGTCAATCTGAAAATCTTCAAATAGCTATAGATGTAGTGGCTCAATGGGCCAATGAGTGGGCCCTACTCCTCGCTCCGGAAAAGACTTTACACATGAGAATAGGAGGGTCTGAATGCTCAACAAGGTATACAGTGCATGATACCATTATACCTCACGTGGAAAGTGTTGTTGATTTAGGTTTCGCTTATAATAGTAAATTAGACTTTTCTGAACATTACAAAGTTATTTGTGGAAGGGCCAATGCACGTACCTATCAGCTTTTTAAGGGATTGACCACAAAAAATAAGGAGACTTTGACTAAAGCATACAAAATATATATAAGACCACTGGTAGAGTGTGGAACTACCGTATTTGCCCCACACAAGGTGAAGGATATAGAGGCTATAGAAAAAGTGCAAAACAACTTTTCGCGTAAGGTGATCATCCGTTATGGAGGCTTTTTGTACTCCAGAATACCAAAATCCAAAATCAGAAATAGTTTTTTGGGACTACACTCACTCCAGTCAAGAAGGAAGTTAAGAGATGTCTGCATGGTGTTTAAAATCATTTCGGGAATCTGTGATGTCGACAAATCAGCATTTTACAGCCTTGCTTCATCGCGGACGCGAGGAGGTAAAGTAAAAATAGTTTACTCAAAACCTAAGAGCAGCATTAGATCTCACACCTTCACGGTGCGAGCTGGCTCCGCCTACGTTAATCTAAGGACCGAACTCGATCCACTGCCAATGAACTTTTGGTCTTTCAAGCGTATGGCATCTAAAGCTGTTTTGTCATATTAGTCGCACTCAGAATTGTTACTTGATAACGAAGCGAATTTGGAATGTATGTTGTTGCTGATTGATGTTATCTCACGTCTGTCTTATACAGCGTAATAAATTGATTGATTGATTGATGTAGTTCAAGCTCGTTTGGCAGCTGAACACTTCGTTAATATGAACGAGAACGGCGTCCGTCCCCAAACAGACTTCTGAACTCGGAGCTGCTTAGAATTATTCTGGCCACATTTGAGAGTTTCTACTTTGTTTTGGAACACGTCCAGTTTAAATTTGAATACGTCTGGCTTGTCTAGAAGAGTGTCCAATTTGATTTGAAGTCTCCAGTTTGGCTTGCATAGTTTTTTTCCGATTTGGAAACCGTCCAGGTATATTGATGGAACATATTGATTCTATGTACATATATAGTTTATTTATCCAAGTTTGAGGACATACAAAAACGCCTAGCACCTCGTGTTGGCGGTGGTGTGACAAGACCGTAGCGCTACTCCGATCAAGCTGCATGTCCATCTCGCTTAAAGAGAATTGTAGGAGCAAAAAAGACCTCTTGTTCAGACAACATTTACGAGCTCTAAACCAGGAATCGCCTGCTATTTGGCCGCAGAAGAACAGAAGAAGAGTCCCGTGATGCTGAAGAGATGTGCCACCCATTGTGAAAAATCTACGGCGGCTGTGTCAAATCCATTGAGGTTCAAGTCGCAAAAGAAGGCACCTGTGCTTCTTCTTGAGATTAATTTAATCCACCTAGAACCTGTTCAGTCTAAATCTAAGCGATTATCGTCATTTTCAGGGAATCTAAGGGTAACTAGGGCCGACAGTGGCAACATTAAGTCAAGCTGCTGGTTCTGTTCTTCAGCCACGTTGATCCGCAGCTGCCGGTCTGCGAACACCTTCTTTGGCTTCACACCTGAATGAGACCAGTCAGTTAGGCTTTTCTAGCAATTACGTTAGGAAGACTGAAATAGAAGACAGGCTTGGTAGAATTTGTCTAAACCTTTTAAGAAGAAGCTCATGGTTGGATAAGATTCCATTTCATTTAATCGAACCGCTCTGTGAAGCCCATCGAAAGTGGAGAAGGAAGAATAAGAGTAGGGCAACGGGAGGTTGATAGGAGGAAGAGAGCCAAGGAGAAAGAGTATAAGTAGGACCCATCTTTCTGTGCGTTCTCTACATCGCCACCTTCTTCCAGAGAATATTTCAGTAGTCTAAAACACTTTCGGGGGAGAGGGAGGGATGACATTTGGATCTATTCTAATCTAGAAACAAACACGAACAGGATGGCCTTTTTCGGCTAGAAAATTGCGGGGAAAGAACCTCTCGTTTGCCAAATCAGTTTCTAGTGTTTTTGAAATATAGTTGAATTGATTTTACTGTTGTTATCAAAAAGTCTCATTGAAGAGATCTCCTCCTACTAGGAAATATCCCAACATTCCTCATGTGTCATCTAACTTCGACTAACCTTCATTTACAGCTACGAGGGAAACAACGTAATCTATTGTTCCGTTGCACTTCGATTCCATAGCGGGAACGCCACTCATCCGCTCTGTGTGACAGGTAGCCCAATGACTCGTCGCTGCTCAAGAAGCACGCTCAGAGCTTTCATGAAGAAGCTCGATCAGCATGTTGGTAGACACTCGCGGAGTCCATTCGGCGACGGCTCTTCTCGGTTCGTGGCCAGCCCACCTAATCTTCGATTTGGCTCATGCGACGGCGTCTCTCAGGCCTTCTCTCACTTGTTCGAATTGTGCAACTCGGAGCATCGTCCTCATGAAAATTTGTTCAGAATATGGAAGAACTGTACCCCTTATCTTCTGGACTTTTCAGATCTCTAGAAACGCAAACCATCGCTACTATTCTCACTTTATATGTACTGGCGTGATTGCCGAATGTGTGGCGCAATCCTGAAGACCCCCCCCCATTAGGATAAACGGCAAAGTTCGACAATCGCCGATCCATTCTTGAGATGCGCCATGCAGTCTACTTTAACGGGATATGGTGTATTACCGGCATCACCTAAAGTCTTGCTCCTCTTCAGTTTCTTAAACGGACGCCACCCATTCCTGCTCTGTGCCAAAATAGCCCAGTGGCTCGTCGTCATTAATATGAACGTTATTCGCTTGAGGGCTTTTGTGAGAATACCTCCATCAACGTGTTGATAGGCGTAGTGCTGCTCTTTTGCCACCACACAGAATTTACTCAATGACGATTATCGTCCAAGGGCTGGATTCATCACTCGCTTACAGCAATTTAACAGAGAAAATACAGCTGAAATTCCTGATAGAGCGGCTTAGCAAGCGATATGGTGAAACATTTCGCAGCGCTGTCAGGAAATTTCGGTCGTATTTTCTCTGTTAAATTGCTGTAAGTCGTTGATGAATTCGTCCCCAGGAGGTGTCTGCCGTACGCATTACGTGCCGGTCCACCTAATCTTCGACGACACGAACGTATCTGATCCCCGAACATCGATTGATCTCGGAACTCTAACTGCATTTTATCCGTTGCAAGAGTCGTGTAAATTCCAGCATTGTGCTCTCAATTCTTCTTTGTCCTCCCCCGAAAGGGCTAGACTCATCCGTCTTATGTGCCAGAGTAGCTCAGCGGCTGACGATTGCCATGTTTCCTCGGTAGCGTAAGTCTCTGAGACATACATTAGCGCAGAAAGAATGCTGGAGTTGAATAAATGGGTACGAAGCCGGACGTTCTGCTTCTTCCTCACGACTTCTTCGACGTTCTTTTCCCGAATTACTTTTCGTTTTTGTAATAGAACAATTCAAATCACACGCTACAAGAAGGAAAAGAAACCGTAAAAGAAATAAAAATAAATAAATTGGCTCTTAAAAAAGGAAAGAAAAGCAATGAAGGAAGAGAATGTAACGGTAAAAAAAGAGTGGATTCTGAAAAAAATGGAGGGGAATCGAGAAAAAGTGAATGCTTTACCAAATCACAACTTGCGCAGGTAAGTGTGGTTGCTTTTAGCTCTAAACTGCCGAGATATGTAGTTAAGGAAAGGAGGCGAAAAATGCTTTTGAAAACTCCAAAAGCCGCTCTATTTCTACCTGGCTATCTCTGGCACTAGGGTGATGACCATAACAACTAAGTACCCAATCAAAGGTATATGAAGCATTCGAAGATGTTCGTTCCATTCCCTGAGCTTTAATCCACGCTATCGCTCTTTAAAATACGACTTTCTACAGCTTTTTAATACCAGCATTACCAAAGTCCAGGAGACGAAAGCTACTAAAATGACTTTCTTAAAGATCCCTAGACTTGACGAAGGCCACCCTCACTCTCACAACATCCAAGGACCAGTTTCAAGCGGGCACTTCAAAGCGAAAGAAGCCAATTGAACGAAGTGAACGAACGCCCTGAGAATGTCTTCGGGCAAGGTCGAGTGTAATGCAACAACGTTAAGCGGCATGCGCCCGCTAAACGGCCCTGCAAGAAACGGTGTCCTTGGTGTGCGCCATGCATTCTATTACTATAACGGAGAGTGAGCAGCGTATCAATTCTACACCAAACACAAATCGTCCATCGTGATCTCTGTCTCATAGGAACACATAATGAACTTTACCTTTGCAGAGCAGCCCAAATGCAGCACCCTTTTAGGATGCGTCAGGCATTCTACTTTTACAGGATGACGTGGAGGCAACTGGAATGCGTATTTGGTCGTACAATGACTGTCGGTGGTCAAACGATGATCAAGTGCGCAGCGATTTATATTTTCCAGACAACTCTGGTACAAATTCACCGACTTCGTAAGGAAGGCTTGGTTGGCCTGGGCGTAAAATCCGAACTAGGATCTTGACATCGGGTGCTCTTCACAACCGGCACCTCCTCCGACTGCGCTTCACGCCCCACATTGAATCTATATAAAGTTTAATTGCCCAAGTTTGAAGAGGCACAACAGCGTTACTCTGTGGGTGTACGACCTATATTCTAGTAATACTTTTGACAGTACACCAGAAATTTGGAGCTGTACAAGATTTTTGAACTGTTTTGTTTTTCCTGCTTCGTGACCGCACTCCAGATGTAGTTATAAAAGAACAAATGCAAAAATAAGTTGACTGCGTCACTACGATCCTGGTGTAGATGTGTTACTCCCAAGTAGGGTGGACATCTGCTGCTCTGAACCTAATTGCACTCACAACATATGCAAAACCGTCCATCAAACCAACGCTGAAGATGAAGTACAGTCGGGAAACGGAGGGAGAAGACCTGTCTGACCGCTGAAAAACCGTGAACCACCCATGGTGCTGCAGACCTACCAGTCTTATTCGATTAGTTGCTCGAGATGTGAAGTCGAAGGTGAATAATGGCATGAGAACCCTTCGTTCGACCGTCCGTTTTGTCAGAAGTGAGCCTGAAAACGAACGCACAAGATAGTGGTTGGTCTTCATCAATATTCGATGAAGCTCTAAACGACTTCTTATGGATCAACCAGGGGAACCCCTTAAATGGAAGAAGACACCGGAACGAGGTAAATCGAGTGGATTGGTATTCACACTGGAGAGAAGAGTTCGTCATCATCATCATAATAACAGATGCATACACAGATCCGCCCAGTCTACTTCAAGTCGATGACCTGGATACCCGGAAGCAACGATTGCTTCAGCTTCTCGGCCTTATCCTTGTCGTTTACAACCGGAGTGAAAAGATACTTGCCGCATCGGGCTACGAACTTGACGTTGAGTGCATTTTTTGATCTTAACGATCTTAGCATCCTTCAGGGATGGCGATGTATTACCTCAAACTTGGGTAATTAAACCTGTTCTATGTTTTCCACGGATGTCTGCTAACCTGTAGTCGAGCTTCAGACGGGTAGAGATAGAGTATGATGATGCATGGACTTACGTTTTGAAGAAGTCTCCTTAACCACATCACCCAAACATGACGAAGGCTAATGTGTGCGTTGAAACTAATATTTATTTATTTATTTTTATTACGTCGCGAAAGACAGACGCGAGACAGAAGTAGGACAGTACGAAAAAATAAACAACAAACTTCAGAAAAACGCACAATCAAACAAGAATTGGTTTTGGTCGATCTCATAATAATGCATGGACTTACGTTTTGAAGAAGTGCCCTCAACCACATCACGCCCAAACTATGCATTGATTTGGAGCAGTTTTTGAACTGTGTGGACCATCAGACTGTTCAGAGTTGATGTAAAGGATAAAGGATAAAGGAGGGCGTTAATCAATCCGCTTTGGGATGCGCCACTCACTCTACTTGTAGGGGATGTCGTGAAGGCGATTTGTAAGCATATTTAGCCATACAATCACTGCGAACAGTCGAGTGTGGGGGCATAATAGTGTTGGAGAAAGCACTGCGCGCCAGTGGATCAGTAAATTTCGGACCAGAGATTTCGACCTCGAAGATGACCTAGGAGCGGTCGACCTAGAGCAATACTGGACGACGAGGTGAAGGAATTGGTGGAAGCTGAACCATCCCAGATTATTTGCGGGATCGCGGAGGAGCTATATGTACGTCAAAATGACTGCTGTTGGGGATGCTTCGAAACGCCTTGGGAAGGTGAAAAAGCTCAAAAAGTGGATGCCACACGAGTTGCGTGAGCGGTAAAAATCGTCACGCTTTGAGATTTGTTCTTCTCTACTTTTACGCAACAAAACTGACCCGTTTTGGATCAAATAATCACCTGTAATGAAAAGTGGATAGTGTACAATAAGAGGAAACGTTCCGAACAGTGACGGACGCGACGAACCCCCTAGGCATTTTCCAAAGGCGAACCTCCACCAAACAAAGGTAATGGTCGCTGTATGGTGGACGGCGGCTGATGTGATCCATTACAACTTTTTGGCACCAGGCCAAACGATCACAGCAGAGTCCTACTGTAAGAAAGTCGACGAAATGCACCAAAGATTGCGTCAACTTCAGCCAGCATTGGTCAACAGAAGAGGAAAACTTTTGCACGATAACGCCCGCCCACACGTTCCGCAAATCACTATTCGAAATTTGAAAGAATTAAGGGTTGAAGTCCTCCCTCACCCACCATATTCTCCAGACCTCTCACCAACCGACTACCACCTTTTCAAACACTTTCAGAACTTTCTCGGTGGTAAAACCTTCACCAATTGGGACCAAGCCAAATCAGATTTCGTGGATTTCGTCGAGTCTCGATCACCTTATTTTTTTGCTGATGGAATAGGTCGACTGGTGGCTCATTGACAAAAGTGTGCTAATTCGAACGGTGCTTATTTCGATCAAATTTGAAAAGATTTGAGAAGTTATGGTAGTTGAAAATGAAGCACTCAGAACGCTGAGTACTTTCCGAATAATCTAATGGAAGCAGTAATGCCGTGTAATGGCGTAGAGCATTCCCGCCCGGTCAGAGGGAGGTGCGGGTTCGAGTCCCACCTGACGCTAGAAGTTTTGATCGCAACAAAACATCGTTGTAACAGCTTACATTCTCGGTACCAGCCAATTGTGGCTTAAAGAAACTGACTTGAATCTAATGGAAGCCGTTTTTGTGTGTTTTCCCGTTAGCACCAGCTGATCTAGGCAACATACCTACAGACAACAGGTCTGTGGATGACACCCACCAGGAAGCTAAGAGGACGAGATCTGGTCTCTGGAAACTCGATACGAAGCACGATTTCAACTGGACAAACAACGTTCTTCAGTCAACGATAAAAGAAGGGCAAGACTACCCATTAGCTTTCGGATAGTGAAAGCAACCATTTTCATTTCGACGAATTCGCTGATTGCAACGAAAGTGTCAGCATGTGAAGCGATGGAAATTTGTTGAAGAACTCGCCCTACGTCTTCTTCTTCAGGAACAACCTGTAGGAAGCTCTCAACCGTTACGACCTTACTTCTGCAACGATGCCGTTCCTGGACAGGCGCTTCTCGGAAAGTTTGGGAATGTTGTGCTCCAGGCCATAAGACGAGGTGAGCAGAAGTGCTAGCCTATCACGAAGGCCTAGGGCAGTGATGCTTTCGCCGATCTGCAGCGACGATAGTGGGCGCACTACATATAGAGAACTGGAGTGTTTCTGACCTACGACGAGTGGCACCACATGGTCCTCAATGCCCTTCACCTTCACGCTCTTTGATGAGACTGAACGTGTTTCCATCCAGGCGAAGAAGTCGACTTTCCAGTGTTCCTCGTTGATCACCTTGACATGGCGTGGTGAATGGGCTAGCGAACAGCTCTGGAACGGGAATAGCCAACAGTGTCGCCGTCAGCGAAATGCACTTTTTGCGAAGAAAGAACCGCTTGAAGGAAGTCCAATTAGACACGAATAAGGCAGAAGGATAAGCATCCAATGGGCGTATGTCAGAAAGAAAGGGCTGCAATTCAATTTTTAGGATTTAATGTGGAGATTGAAGAGCGAGTGATAGTGTAGCCGGGGAATCCACCAGCTGTCGACTGTAACGCAAATCGTGGTTTCCGGTTCATGTCCTGTCCAGGCCAAAGAAACTTTCTTCTATTCCTGACTCGGTGATATGACTAGTACAAAACATGCCGGGAAGGGTGAACACTGGCGTCTCCGTTGATTGGTTCAATTCTTTTCATTCAGACATCTAAAGTCACCCGGCAGAAGTAGAATGCGCGGCGCAAAGCAGATTTGTTATCGACAATTATCCTTTATGATGTTTACTAGGTAGTAGGACAAACATATCTATATACAGAAAGTCTAAACATTTCTGGCACCCAAAACCGATACAAGGTTCAACTCTATGATAAGAGCTGTAGTTGTGCTCTCGAAATTTTTTGAATGTTCGAGTGGTTTCAAATGCCTACTAAATATTAGAATTTAAATACATTCGACAAACACGACTTTCCGAAATAATTCTTCGAATTTGAGGACATTCGAAAAATGCGATTTTTGAGTGATCGAATTCGAACATTCAAACTTCAGTGGAAATCATTAGAATTTGAACAGGTTCCTTATTCTTTGCTCTATTCGAACATGTCATCCTAGCAATAATAATCAATAATCATAATAAAAAATGCCTGAGAGAGTGCTACGCCGCCAAATCGCCTGTTGGTCTTCTCCGGCGGTGAGTCCCTTTGGCATATTGTGCAAGGGAGCGTGGTAGCGCAGTCGGGTGAGGCGTCGGCTGTCACGTGCACCCGAGAGCTCAAGTTCTTGGTTCGGATTTCAAGCTGAGGCCAACCAAACCTTCCACATTTCCGGGGTCGGTAGATTGACACTAAACGCGTTTGGAAAGGATGAGGCGCCGACTTGCCTATTGTCTGGTCACCGCAAGCCCCCGTGTAGGTCAAAACGCCTCCAAAATACCTTCATGACATCCCATAGGAAGAATACGTGGCGCATCCCAGAGGGGACCGACTAACGCCGGCCTTTCCGCTGTATCCTCCAAATGCCGTGATGCGCTCCTCTTCAGTCTTTGCCTCGTGATTGCTGCCGACACTGCCCTAGGAGGTCTTCGTGAAAGTCATGGACTTCTGTTGGCCCCGTCCAATAGCACAACCACAACATTTCCATGCATTTCGAGAAGCGCTCGATTAAGAACGGCATCTTGGAAGAGGTAAAGTCGTAACGGGTTAAGGCTTTTTACTCCAAGAAAAAGACCTAGGAGCGAGTTCTTCAACTAATTTCCATCACTTCGCATGCTGAAACTTTCATTGCAATCAGCCATTTGATTGAAATGGGAATGAACTCTTTCACTCTCCGAAAGCCAATGGATAGCCTTCCTTTTCTTTTATGTTGTGGTTAAGAAACACGCCTTGCCCAGTTAAAACTGCGCTTCGTATCGAGTTTCCGCGGACCAGATCTCGTCCTCTTAACTTCCTGGTGAAGGCTTGCAGGTGTCTTCGACACAGCTTTCTATAAGCTGCCTAGATCAGATGGTCCATTAACGCTTAACCCCGCGGACGGGCACAAATCGTGCCAGGACCCAGCCACTCGTCGCAACCAGCCACGCCCTTCAAGAGGATGAACGATAAGAGAAAGAGTAACTATAGGAACGGGGTAAGAGGATACACATGGAAAGCTGGTTTAATCGGGGTGAATTCATACTCATGGATTTCTAGGCGGAACCTTCAAGCACAGGAGTGTTTTTATTCTATGGAAATCCACACACCTATGTACATATTAGTCACTTCTATTTGAGCGTCATCGCTTCAGAAGAGTTTCTTGTTTCTATGGACTGTTGACGACCTCAAATGGACTTTTGCGCATTTAAGAAGGCAACCACGTCCTTTGGTTATTAGAGTTCTCACACAGAAGTGCATAAGTACCAGTTTCTTATTCTTCTCCGCATTCCCCGCTATGCCTGGTTGCCTTTTGGGAAATCTTCGATTCTAGTCGTTAATGTGGCCTACTTGGGAGGGGGACGCAACTGACCAATGAGGCCGCACCGAGTGCGCATGCCAGAAAGAATCTACTGCAGGTCTGTGCACTGATGGCGCAGCGCGCGTTTTGTCGGTGCGCTGATGAGCTGGTGCGTTCCCGTTCCCGCACGCGGCCAGATTGAAGACTTGTGGCAAATTTTTCTACCCAAATTTTTAGAAATCGCCAATAGCCCGCGTCGTTTCGGAATCTGAAAGTCGATAGTAACCGTGCGAGTCGTCATTCTTCTTGTGACACAACAATATGAAGCAAGCATCTTTGTTACGAAGCTCATCAGCAGCACAAATACAACACATTATTACAGTAATTACAGGGAAACTCGTACAATTAATGACGCTTGTAGACGGTTCTCTTCGTGTAGACGCTGTTCCTTGGCGGACACGGGCAGTAGGCAGCGTCGTTGCCCGGCAGACCCATGCCACCAGGGTTTCCAGGACGGCCGTCCATACCGGGGTTGCCGCGCATTCCAGGGTTTCCGGCTGGTCCAGGTCGTCCTTGCATTCCGGGTCGACCGTCGTTTCCACGCGGTCCTGGCCGTCCCTGCATACCAGGTCGTCCGGGCTGTCCGGGTGTTCCAGGCTTGCCAGTACCGCACTGGCCGTCGCGGCCAGGCTTGCCTGGACCGCCTGGACGACCAGGCGTTCCTGGGAAGCCCTTGTTGCCGGCCGGTCCAGGTGGACCCGGCTGGCCGTTCTTTCCGCGCTGACCAGGAAAGCCGGAACGTCCTGGTGGTCCAGGGCGACCGACTGGTCCGAGAGGTCCTGGAGCTCCAGGAGGTCCAGCGGGGCACTTCACACAGCCGGGCGGGTGCGATGGGCAGGTGATCGGGGCGTATACCTGAATAAAGGGTCGTAAAGATCAAAGGCGTTTGGAAGCCTAATAAAGAAGGCTCACATGAGTATTGTCACGTCCAGGAGGTCCACGTTGCCCAGGGGTTCCACGCATTCCGGGTCTTCCAGGTGGTCCAGGAGGTCCAGGTGGACAACGCGGCTTCGGTGGCTCGCACACGCACCACGCCGGCAGTCCGCGGAAGTCCTGCCTTTTCTGACGGAAAATGGACTCCAGAGGATTCTTGCGCGGCTGGGATGGCGGGCTGACGGCGATCTGGATGTCCATCATGTCGATCCACGCGAGATCGGTCTCCTGGCGGAACACCGCCACGGAGTCGAGCACCTGAATCAAGTGAAGGTGTACTATCTATCTATTTTAGGAAAAAAGTGACAAAGGGATTGGGCCGCTTCATGAAGAAGAGCTGATAAGTAGCTTCAACTTTCGCGGATGAGTTTTTCCTTGCAGTTGGCCAGGTAAAAGGTGGGCAAACGCTAAATACTGACTGGAATCCCAGGTTGGTATGCTGTTTCCATAATAAAAATGGCGAAGTAACCTGAGTGTATTGAATCTGCTTGGATTCGAAAACGCTTCCTGTACGCTTAGTCAGTGCTTCCAGTGTTTAGCATGCGAAGTACGGGATAATGCAATGACTTGCGCTGGCCAAACCATAACAAGCCCATGCTTCATCCTACTCAGACAAGCATGGTACATACAAAAGTAGTGAATAGCGCCTGGTGTTTAGGGTCATGTGTAGAGGCTTACAAACTTTGAACGTCTTCCCAACTCTAAAGACAGAATCTGTTTGGATCGTAATAAGCTGCGATAAAGGGCATGTACCGAGGACTCATGCGGTTGTAGATTAGCTTCATGACTTAGAAAGTTCGTCGCAATCTCATAAAAAACCCAAAGCATGAGTTTCTGTTCAGGCACGAAAAACTGGCTATGTCTACGGTTCCTTATATAGAAATTCAATGCTTTTTCGAGCAGCAGATTAATATAATGGTTCGGATATTGTAGAGCAGATCCCTCTTTTATATGGAGATAGTTACGGTAGCTTAGTCGAGTTTTTTTCTCATATTTTTTCAAATTATCATCCTAAAGGGCTCGTGTAGCGCAGTCGGAGGAGGCGCCGACTGTCGCGTGCACCCGGTACCAGGTTCCTGGTTCGGTTTTCCCGCCTAGGCCAACCAAAGCCTTGTATCCCTCCGGGGTCGGTGAAATAGTTCCAGACTTGTCTGAGAAGGATAAGCTCTGACTTGTTCATCGACTAGCTACCGCAGGTTATTGTATGGCCAAATACGCATTCAAATTGCCTCCACGACATCCCGTGGAAGTAGAATGCATGGCGCATCCCAAAAGGGAATGAGTAACGCCGTCCTTTATCCTTTATCCCTTATCATCCTAAAAACGGCATCTTTTCAGAGGTCTTCATACAGTATTAAATGTATAAACTGGCTTCTATCTTTATGACAGCTGGGTTTAAGCAATAGAACTTTTAAAGCACCTTCTTAAGAAGGTTTGGAAAGCAATGAGAATATCACCCAGAGATCTATTTGAGAGTTTGTAGCGTCTCCTTGCAAAGGCTTTTTATCATCTCTCTTGCCAGAGAAACTATAGATCTTTAGAAGAACTATAGCTTGCCAAATTTCTTGCAAATATGCACTACCACCTAAGAATTCAGGAATAGGAGATAATGATTCGTTCAATCGTCCATCTGTGAAGGGTTAAAAATCCTCAGCTTCAACGTGACTTCTTTCAGTTCCTCTTCAGAATTTGTATAAGATCTAGGAGACCAGAAGATACCTGGGATTAGGCCTCTTGAGGATCTGTGAAGGGTGGGTCTCGCTACATAGAGCAAGTCTATAATCCCATTTCAAGAAAAAAGGATGGAACTCTCAGCCCTATACATGTGCTTTTTGTGGTGGTACATTCATCCAACAAAGAAGAAGGTTCTGATGAAGGAATTAATCCAAATAAGGAAAGAACGTTTTTCAGACAACCGTCTTTGATTCAGATAGCCCTAGGAACCATTGGAACGCTCCCTCAAGTTCAGATGATGAAAAATCCTATCTCTTTAAAAGGTTAAAAAAGCCTCTAGTAATTCGTATGGAAGATATAGATGCGGATCTTTGTGCGGTTGGGTCTCCCTCTGGGTGAAATGTGTCATCTTCAGAAAGCTCCATAAGGGAGGTGATATGAAGAGCTTATTCAGGTCATTCCGTTGAGTCCCAAATGGCAAGTCTTGATAGGACCCAGAACTCGAGTAAATTCACTCTGTGGAGCATGACAAGGCAGAAATGAAGTCACGGCAGTTCCCAAGGCACAAAAGACCTTCCCAATCCCGTGGTTTAAGAATAGGGCCAAACTGTCAGAAACAACCGAGAATCAAAAAGCCAGAAGAAGGACGCCACAAGCACGCACCTGATCATGAACCTCGTTGATCTCGTAGTACAGCGACGGCAGTACAGCCAGGCAGGCGCCGATGGCGAGCAGTGAGCAGGCGGAAGCCGCTCCGACGATCACCTTCTCCTCGATCATCGTCCAGTAGGCAGAATCTGCTCCACGACTCCGTCACCTCGCCTATATACCCTCGTGCAGAGGCCGTTCCGCCCCCGCCTGCCGGCGCGGCCCGGCCGGGATTGCCCCTCCTCCGTCCGTGGTCGACAAGTTGTCGTCGGTCGACTTGCCCATCGCCTTCAAGTGCGCGATGACCCGGCTAGATTGCACAGCAACAGAGAAGCCTGGAGAGAGCGTCCGACTCGACGCCATGCTAGGCTAGTAGTCTCGCGCTCCGTGAATTTCCGTCACCTGGGCGCCTTTTTTTCTCGAGCGCGCAAGCTAGCGACATATCCTCTTTGTGGGCGAGACGTGCATCGTTTGTCTTTCCCTAGCGTTGGGGAAAATATAGCCGAGGGTCTCCAGAATAACGCACCAGCTTTATAGAAGAGTACAGGAGTAACCTGGAAGATTCTAGAAGAACTATAGAGGAGACAAGTACGTGGAGTACAGAAGAAGTTAAATACCTCAAGAAGAAATCCGTGACCAAGGCGGTCACATTGGTAGTGCCGTGGGAGCCCCTATTAGACTTCAGCTGACATGAGCAGCGGCCCCGGGCACGCATTCCAACCCATGGAGTTATGCTGACGGTGATAGGGTAAAGAGAATCTAGGATATATCTTAGGAGGGCACACTAGAAAAGTGAACCGAACCTACGTACAGTGGTGTATCCCGCTTAGGAAATTGTTTACTCAAAAGGCAATTTAGCGTGTTGTCTTTGTAGAATCCACTACATGAAATACATTAAATTTTAACGCCGTTGTCAGAACAGAGGAGTGGTCTGACAACGGCGTTAAAGGAGCCTCCCTCCGACTAACCAACTTCAGAATCTACATAGCAGGAGCCACAGGGGAGCCACACTAACCTAAGCCTGTTTTCTGAGGCTTAATGATGTCTGTGAACAGCGCATAGTTCTTCTGAAAGTATTGGCAATGTTTCAGTCCTCTTTCGTGGCACAGTGGAAGGTTTGAATTGTACAAAGAGCTACTATAATGAGCAGTCCATCGGTGAACTACAGTAACGTCTTGAGCATTGGACTGCTTCTGCTCACTGAGACTAGGAAATACTCCGAAAACGGGAAAGAATTCTCAAGCTGCAATCCGCAATAGGCTCCCTAACTCCATCCGTATGAGTCACAAGTGAGCCACATTACCCTTCATTTGAGGTCTTGGACTGGGATCCCGGGAATAGAAGCACTTGATCTGAAGCTAAGCTATTGAACAACATTCCAGCAATCCACTATACAAATATTTTCTGAGCGAGAACGGCACAGCACCTATTTGGCGATGTCACTCACTGGTGGGTCTCAATGAAGTCTAGAACTGAGGGCTGCTGCTACTTACTGAAAATCACCATAACCTGCACAGCTTCTGGTAAGAGTGAGAGCCCCACAGATAAATAGAAGAACTCAATCTGAAGTGAATGAACGGGCTTTTTCTACCCCAAGATTTCTGTGGTTCAATAAAATCTTTTACGCTTCGTGGTCCACCGACGAACCACGCTGAGATCTAGAACATAAAGCTCCCTCTAACCACCGGGAGTTCTCCTAACATGACTCTCAAAAGAGTGGAAGTAAGTAGAGGTCTAGAGCTTTGCCGTTTGAAATGAAGGCGAGCCTGAACTGCTGCGCAGTGTCTATTGTGCTGGGCGGTTCATTGGTGAACCTCAGTGTTGTTACAGGGTTCAAGACAAGCTCCTACCTAATAAGAATTGCAAAAAGGCACTCCTTAGGCCCCGTTTATACTTCCAACGGTGGAATGTAAAGTGGCCAAATTGATCAATCGCGTCGCTCAATCAATATGGGCACTATACGTGGCGTCGCGTCGCTCGGCGTGGAAGTATAAACGGGGCCTTATGCCCTTGCCGAACGATCTACATGCCTGTAGGCTACGCCACCCTTGAACGTGTCTTTGGGTTCTAGAACTGAGAATCTTTGGTACAGATCCCTACTCATTCTTAGAATGCCTTTGACCAAAGTTGTCGCGAATACGATCGGTCACTTTCTGAATTGAAGGTGAGGCAGCCGTAGCCGCGCGGGACCGCGATGAGGCGCTTTTGAGGTCTGACAGGCCCGCACACGCTATCGATCCGCGCGGGTTAGGCCCCGTTTATACTTCGTCGCGGCGCAATGAGGCCAAATTGATCGATCGCGTCGCACAATCAATACGGCCACTATACGTGGCATCGTGTCGCGCCGCGACGAAGTATAAACGGGGCCTTAGCTACGCGCCCTCGCGGGCGCAGTCTATACCTTCGTCGACTTGCCAAGCGGGCGCCGACCTGTGGCACCAATCTTTCGCGCTCTCACTTAACCATCACCAAGGGTTCTCTAGCGGAGCCCTTCGCCTTCAATACAGCCGGCTGCAATACAGGAGGATGGCGAACTCCGATAGGATTTGCCTGAGCCTCGGGTAGCATTACAGTTCAACACCGTTAGTGGCGGTATCGTAACCTTTCCACTAGCTGTGAATATCGGGCGAAGCTAAATGGCCTTTAGTATCATATCGTGCAGCCCACTGATGAGCCGCAGAGACACAAATATGTGAACAAAATATTTATTGGGTCCCCTTTCTGATTACAATGCATTGACCAAAGCTTTTTACCTCAGCAAAGTCGCTACAGCCCTCTGTATCTAAAGTACCGTCAAGTTTCATCAAGCATTAGTTGAGCAGACGGATGGATCACTGCTAGTACCACACCATGTGGTACATTGGTGAGCCACACAGCAGCAACCAAACATAAGGGGCAACAGCAGTCTCTGTTTATGTTTAGTCAATCGCTGCAGTACTCATGATCTGCGCTCATGAATTTGTGAGGACGAAGGCTTAATTACCCAAGTTTGAGGTTTTGCAGCAATGGAAACTCCGACGCCACATGCCAGCCTGAATTCAACGGGGGACAGCGGACTAGTTTCTTCTTCAAAATTTCCTGTCGTATAAATCACTATTCTCGAACCTATGAATTTCGTAATTATAGCTTATAAAGAACCCGTCCTCTTTCCCAGACCAGCTCGAGC
Source organism: Heligmosomoides polygyrus polygyrus (assembly GCA_947396885.1). Taxonomy (NCBI): domain Eukaryota; kingdom Metazoa; phylum Nematoda; class Chromadorea; order Rhabditida; family Heligmosomidae; genus Heligmosomoides; species Heligmosomoides polygyrus. The sequence continues at coordinate 10,316,207 of OX377205.1, forward strand.
TAAACACGAACGAACGCCAAAAAGAACCCTCCTTAGCTATAATAACGAGGTGTCAACCTAGACAGGCTGCTTCTTCACGTTCATAAATCTCAACGACTGCAAACTGAGGTTCTGATGCGTGACACCGGAAGAAAACATCTCGTTCAGCTTATTCCAGTTCGTTCCACGTCGTAAAGTTACTGAGAACAGCCCACAAATGCTATGCGATTACTGCTTACGAGAGGCGAGGTCTCCAACCACGGTCATACACTACACAAGCCATAAACCTTAATAGCTGTCTAGAAAAAAGGCCCTAGGCAAGTTGTGGAAACAGGAAACTTCCGCACCCATGTATTTGCACCTCGCTACTGTACACGTGTAGTCTCGTGGCGGTTTATGATCTTACGATGAACTATGTTTGATTTTGTGCAGAAGCCTTCGAAAAGATCTTTATGACTACTCCTGCCATGTTTAGGTGGCGCAGCCACATCTCCGTCGGTCCTCGCTTCAAGTTCCTGAATAGAAGCAGTAGTTTTGCTTCTTTCTCAACAGTATTGTTATTTCAACCCTTTCAAAGGACGGCGGGGCGAGCACGACGCGGGGTCCCACCCGGATTCCCGAACTGCGCCGACTTGAATGAGCATGACCTCGTAGTTGCAGCGGCGCCTTCTACGTACAGCATAGTAATGTTATTAGTTATCTTCCACTTGCAACACTTCTGGTTCTCTGAAGGACAGGAACCCTAGCGAAAACAAACCAAAGACAAGGACGCATTGCTTGTGGGATGGAATTGACACATTAGGCCCGTTTATACTTCCATCGCCGGACGGCGCGATTCAGACGGAGCGATGCGTGCCATCGCGTCACAAGACGATGAGAGCACCAAACAACCGATTACGCGGTCACGCGATTACGCACAATTGTGTACTTGCAAACACGTGCACACATTTCCTGGTCCACTGCAAAGGGCCACTGGAGTAGCAGTAACGCTCCCAACCAACCGCGATCAATCGTGTATCGCACTGATTTCGATAGCGACGCGATCAATCAAGTTCACCTCCATACACGGGATAGGTCGCGAGGCGACGGAAGTATAAATGGGCCTTTGGTCGCGTGCATATTTCTTGGGCGACGCGAAAGGACATGTGTTTTCAGTGCTGTCGCTCTGCTAGACGGCAGTCCGCCCCGTACCAAAATTAACATAAAGGCGGCGCGCGGTGTGAAAAAGTGTGCCATGATTGCGATTGACTCGGGAAGGCATCGCGCATGTCTGCCGCCATTGTTCGGCGGAGCTCCCTTTAAATATTCCACCGCGCGTGGCGGAGTGGTCATAAACTGAGCGGCGCGATGGGATCGCGGCGAAGGGAGTATGCCCGGACTAAGGCCCCGTTTATACTTCGTCGCGGCGCGATGCGACGCCACGTATAGTAGCCATAAGGCCCATGCACACTTCTGCGACACCGCGGCGCGGCAAGTGGGGCGACGGCTACCTCCACGAAATCCGGCGGTCGCGGCGCGGGCGCGTTAGAGCACCGTTTTAGTCAACGGGGCCGACGGCCCCATGGATGCCTCGCCGCCAGGAATGGTTTGAACCATTCCAGCCTGCGGCACTCAGCGCGGCGTCGCCTGCGATAGCCGCCGCGACAGTCGCAAGAGTGTGCGTGCCCCTCCCTGCGGCACATGTCGCAGTGTCGCGCCGCGCCCGTCGCGGCCCTATGCTTCATCATTTCCGCGCCGCGCTGTCGCAGATGTGTGCATGGGCCTATATTGATTGTGCGACGCGATCGATCAATTTGGCGTCATAGCGTGGCCATCGCGTCGCGCCGCGACGAAGTATAAACGGGGTCTAACGGACTGTTTATACGTTCGACGATAGGCGATGGCATCCATAAAGACCAAATTGATCTAGTCCATTCAGAATGTGTCGTCTCGAAAAGAGGTGCGCATAATCGTCAGTTGCACTTGATAGAATACTCTAAATCAAAAGTGGGCCCTACTTGCGCGATGCTTTCTGCTCCCAAGTATGGTCTACTCCTCGTGTTGCTCAGAATGTCTTGTGTTGTGCATTTATGCGCACTCTTAATTAGTGTATGGAACACACTAATAAATAAATAAATAAATAAATAAATAAATAAATAAATAATTGCATTGTCAGTGCGAAGTTGGGAATATTCTTCTCTGCGGGAATATCACGCCGTGGTGACGCTAGCACTGCATGGGCGGCAGTTCATAGTGTGCAGCGACGCTCACTACGAACAGCCTTTTAATGACATTCGTTTTCTTCTTCTCCACTATCGGTCTTACTCGGAAAATTTTGAACAAGTTACTTGCACCTTATGAGCGGCAAAATAAGTTACTTACGTCTTTAAGCCTATAAAATAAGTTACATGCGACTAATGCTGAATTAATGGTAAGAACCTTGAAATGAGAATAGGTAAACACGGGGCACATCGCAGCAGTTGAGGTGTATTATCGCCTATATTGTTTAACATTTTTACTTCGGAAATACCAGAAATTTTGCGTAATGTTTGTGATTGTGCCATGTATGCAGATGATGTAAAAATATACAGGGTCATTGATGATGTTGATGATGAACTATGTCTTCAAAGAGGAATCAACTTATTGGTTTCCTGGTCTAAACAATGGCAGCTCCCCTTGGCTCCGCACAAAACGAGTTTCATGCGTATTAGCAGCACTCCGTCAACTGCACAGCATACATATGAAGTGGATGGTCTCCACATCTTATCGGTGGATTTCATTAGAGATCTTGGTTTCACATACAGCAGCAAACTAGACCTTTCCGAACATGTCAAAAATCGTTGTAGGATAGCGCTTCTGCGTACATTCCACATATTTAAAGCCCTTTCTACAAAGAACAGAGCTCTTTTAATAAGGGCTTACAAGACTTACATACGACCATTAGTTGAAACGAGCACTACAGTATTCAACCCTAGTAGGATGAAAGATATCTCCAGAATTGAGAAGGTCCAAAATAATTTTACTAGGAAATTATTTATTCGCATGGGAGGCTTCATATACTCCAACATCCCCAACGCAGTGTTCAGAAATAGACATTTGGATCTTCCATCCCTCGTATCACGACGAAGGGTGTTTGATGTTTGTCTCGTTCATAAAATTCTGCACCAACCTAGTGTGGCTGTGATTATGAAATTATATAGTTTGATGCCTTCCCGAACTAGAGGTGGTATAATGAAAATAGCCTTGCCTTGTCCGAGATCATCAGTTCGCGCTTCTTTCTTTACGCATAGAGCAGGTAGCGCTTACATAAGGATCACGAAAAACCTATCAAATGCCTACTCTATACCCCAGTTCAAGCGGTATGCATAAAAAATGTTGCTTAAGTTTGACGGACTCTAGTCATGGAGATTGACCACACCCAGTTCTTGTTTGATTGTGCCTTTTTCTGAAGTTTGTTTGTCTGTTTGTACTGTCCTATTTCTATCTCGCGTCTGCCTTTCGCGACGTAATAAACATTAACATTAACAGGTCAATGTGGCTTTACCGTAAGTTTAATCGCATACGTTTTATATCAAAGCTATTTACCTACTAGCGATAGGATACTTGTAATTTGCGGGGGTTTATTCTTTATGTAAGTTACACGTGACATTTCGTGTTAGTTGTCCTGCTTATTGATTGAAAGTGTCTGAAAGCACGTTGATCAGCTGGGCAGGTGAAATGCCGTCTTCGCTTAAAACTTGTTCATTTTATGGGAGGAAAAGCAAGCGTTGACGAGGCTCCACATCTGGATAAACCAGCTGTAGTTCGCTCTCACTTATGGGCATTAAAGACTCAAGCTTAAACTATGCTCATCACTTAACGGCGTGTTCAAGTGTCTGAAAGATATCCTCTACAGCTAAACATAGAGTGTGAGACATACACAAAAAATTTCTAACGGCCAATACAGTGTGAGATGGTACCGCAGGGGCAGCTCCAAGAATGTCATCATTCACGCCAAATCTGCTCATCCTTCTGATGTGAAACGTGCTGTGCTTCGCAATATGTTTAGAATAGCAACAGGGATGTGTACGGGTGACGAGGAGCGCGAAGAGTCACGTACGTTGGCCTGCAAAATTGCTAAGCTCAATGGGCATGAAGTGCGAGAAAGCAGAGCGCGACGCGGGCCCAATGTGAACACGTTTACCAACAAAGTCTGTCTTTCACTGCCTTTCATCTCGGACAGTGTCACTGCAGCTGTGCGCCAATGTCTAATGCGAGCAGACTTGGGTATGGATGCTGTACTGGGGCCGGACTCATCAACAATTAAACTCGTGGGTATAAGGATTGGAGATAATATAAGAGTCAGGTAGAGATAAGGCAAGAGTCAGAGACGCAGGCTTCATCGTGGGTATCTCTACCCCCTACACCCATGGGTTAGTCGTTGATGAATCCGGCTCCTGGTAAATATTCCAAGAGACAACATTAAACGGCGCTTCTTCGCAATCGGTTATATGACCGTGTCTGCATAGTGCAAGACTGCGCAATTTGCCCGTGTAGGAGGACAGGAGGTTGCGCACAAAAATGCGTCATCTTCCAGTTGGAGTGTCTAACCTGCGGTGGGAAACAGGGAGGGTGCTAGTCACTCGCGCTATGGAACACCTTGCTGGTAAGAGAAGGCAAAGCTTATTCACGCCATCGAAGTGAAGCATCGAAGGAAAGCTCACTCCTCGAACGACTTCAATGTAAAATGCACTGTGTTGTATCATGACAACGAAATAGGGACCAGAAAGGCTCTCGAGGATGAACTTCTGAATTCACGAACTAAATGCAACTATGAACAACAGAAACGAATGCATCTCCACTACCGGTGAATTCTTGCTTTTTATCCGTTTATGCTAGCTGCGAGATCGTGTGCACTGCTTTGTGTACATTTTCGCCTTTCCGGCACTGGGTGCAGTATATTTGACCGTACCAGTAGGTCTCACTTGCTCCATGGGGGCCAGTTGATCCGGTTCTTTTGCGCTGGGGGGATCGGTGGGAAACGCACACATGTGGTAAAGTTTCCTAGCACTCCTGGGAGCACGTTGTTCATGATACGATATTGAAGGACGCGATATTTTTGATCCAGTGAATTTCACAGAGTCAAAGACATTTCGAGCTTCTTTCAGGCCTTGAGAAAGGCGAGTTCGTTAGAACGTAGGCCGAAATAAAGATTCAATACCAAACCTGGAAGACAAAAAAAAAGATTTTTCAAAAATTACGTCTAAAATGCCCAGGTTTCAAGAGCGTCGAACTTGGAGGTTAAATGATAAAGGATAAAGGACGGCGTTACTCAATCCCTTCTGGGATGCGCCACGCATTCTACTTCTATGGGATGTCGTGGAGGCGATTTGAATGCGTACATATTTGGCCATACAATGACTTGCGGTGGCCAGCCGATTAACAAGTCAGCGCCCAAGTCTATCCTTCCCAGATAAGTCTGGTACCAATTCGCCAACCCCGGAGGGATGGAAGGCTTTGTGCGCCTGGGCGGGAAATCCGAAACAGGGACCTGGTATCGGGTGCACGCGACAGCCTGCGCCTCCTCCGACTGCGCTACACGCACCCTTGCCGGACGTGGAGGTTACACAAAAAAGTTTTCTCAAGGGTTGTTCAACGTTTTGAGACTTGTTATGACTATAGTTTCTTCAATCCTCTTTCCGTCCAAAATCTCGACGCTTAAGATAATTCAAAATATTTGAAATTTTTGCAGAAATATATGTGCGTTTGACTTTATCGATTATATGACAGCTATAATCACACGAGAAATTTTAGGAGTTGTTATTTTGAGGGAATGGAGAGTTCTAGCTTCTTTCAGCGCTAAGAAGAAGGGATTGCTCCATGCACTCGAAAACCTCGTCGCGATTTTTATTTGATTGAAAGAGTAAACGCTGCTTACGTGAAGCACCAAAGTGGCGATATATGTGTGCTTTTTATAATTGTTTTTGTTATATCGTTTGCAGGTGTGAAATTCCATGGAAACAGAAATTTTGCTCTATCAATTGCGACGTCTTGGACTAGGGCGTGGCGCAGTGTTTTCTTTTAACACTAAAAAATGGCCGCCTTTCTGCTTTTTAAAACCATTATATTTCCTCAAAAAAGAGAATTTTACAAAATTAAACTATTTTACTTTCTCAAAAAAAATAAGTGCAAGCTTTAAACCATTATATTTCCTCAAAAAAGAGAAATTTACAAAATTTCAAACAATGAACCTTTTATTGCAGGTAAATTTTAACTTCAAAGAAAGCAATGAAATTTTCCTTGAAGAAGAAATTGTTCTAACCATAAGTCTTTTTGAAGAGTCTCTAGGTTAAGGTGTAGTGCTCGTTAGCTCGTTTTGATTTGGAAGATGTTCAGTTTGATTTCAAGAGGGTTAGGCTTATCTAGAAATGTGAAACGTGACGAGAAGATTGTACATTTTCCTAATAGCCTCTTTTTTTGACAAGCTGAATTTCGGAGAAGCTCCTACTTTTTGCATAGCTATAGCAATCGTTATGCTTGGAATAAAACTGCTTTTGCGATTTATAGAATTTTTCATTCATTCATCTATTATATCGAAAATCCATGTGGAACACAAACAAGCAAAGCTGCTGCGTTTTCTGCATTTGATAAGTTTTAGTGTTCGAATTTTGTAGTAAATATATCGTTGTATTTGTTTGTTTGTTTGTTTTTTCAAAATTTCACATGGATTTTCCATCTAATATATAAATGAAGGGCGCGTGGAGCGCAGTGGGAGGAGGCGCCGGCTGTCTTCTGCACCCGATACCAGGTTCCTGGTTCGGATTTCCCGCCCAGGCCAACCAAGCCTTCCATCCCTCCGGGGTCGATGAATTGGTACCAGACTTGCCTGGGAAGGATAAAGCGCTGACTAGTTGGCCACCGCAAGTCATTGTATGGCCAAATATGCATTCAACTCGCCCCCAGAATCCCGTAGAAGTAGAATGCGTGGCGCATCCCAAAGGGGATTGAATAACGCCGTCCTTTATCCTTTATCCTTTAAATAAATAAATAGCTGGAAAGGGTATGTATAATAAAATCTAGAAAGGTAATCCCCGATTCGTCGTATGAGTGAACAGTCTCGACAATAAAGCTCGAAATGTTAATGCTAAAATGGAGCTGAATACTGTGTATTCCAGAAGTTCCACAACAGTTATGCTACGAATTTGTTGGCGACAAAAGAGCTCGCATCTCTACTCTTCACGCTCCTTGCTGAGTAGAGGTCTTCGAAAAGAAACCCAGTGAAGAGGAAAACACGAAGAATCTCGTCTTCTGTTCAGAAGTGCAGTTTTTGCGGTGGACTGCATTCTCTCTATAATGTGGAAAACGTGCATGCTACCAGGACCTGAGTCAGCAACTCTCTCTGTTCACTGAGGTTCTGGTTTCGAGAACAAGCGGCGAAATAATGAGCCGATTCCACTCGCTGGAGGAAAAAAACGCAATGATGCTTGCTAGTACTGGGCTCACTTCCAAGCCACATACTTTTCTTAGAGAACTTGCGACTAAAAATTAATTAAAAATTTAAAAAATTAAAGACACGCTGCTGCATTGCCTGAAACATACTGCTTCTTTTCATTCTTGCAGTTCTGAAATTAAACCCTAAACGATGATATGGCGCGACCTAAATAGTTGGGAATGCTAGAACGCTGATGATGTATTCAGAAAACGGCCAAGATTAGTGAAATGGGTGTGCTCACGTAGAACTCGATCTGGCTCCCCATCCGAGCCATATTTCTCTTTCCTCTTTTCTCTTCTTTCCCATTTCTCTAATGATTACTGCCATTATCCATAGGCTATTATCCATAAGCTTGACGCTTTTGAAGACAAAGACATGTCCATGAAGTCAAAGCGAGCCTCTTATTGGTTAAACTGCAGACTTTCCAAAATAGTTAGATTAATTTTTTCAACGAAAATTTGGCATTTCTTTCTTTGAGTATTTTAAAGTTTAGTTTTTCGAATGAGTGCAATAATTTTATAAAATTCTTATTCTTTGAGAAAGAATGTTTTAAAAACAAGAACACTATCCTTTAGAGCATAAGAAGAAGACATTTTTGAAGACGAAATTTAGTAATACTTTTTTGAAATTCTTAACGCATTTGCCTCGATAGGTGAACATACTGTGTAAAGTTGTTTCCATAAAAAATACTTTTTAAGGAAAATAATAAAATAAATTTTGTTTTAAAGCGCGCGAAGGTAGCAATCACATTGTGTATTAAATGAAAAGGTTGATGCTGCCATGCATTTGACTAGGCCGTCTCTGGAGACTTTACTTCAACAAATATGAGCCTACTTTAATTTGGAAGATGCATAATTTGATTTCAGAAGCCTTATATTGGAAGCTCAAAAACCTCAAGTTTCTTACCAGGGAATGCCGTTAGCTTCCCATGGTATTTCGGATTGGGACCTATATCACATGAAAGAGCTCGAGACGCTGATCCCAGATATGTAGACCAAATTTGCTAAATGGATCTCCTAAACGAGTTATGGCCGGCGGAAGCCGCGATGTCTTCCATGTGTTAGGCGCGGCGTGTAGCGATGGGCGCAGTATTGCGCGGCAATCAGCGGTTCAACTATCAGCTCCGTCAGCAGCGGCGGTGCAGTGGTAGAGAGCTCCGTCAAAAGGAATGTGTTCATTGGTTCGGTTCCCGCGGCTGACGGCTTTTTTTGCATTTTATGACCTATCATCAACGAGGACCTATAATCTCATTTTTAGCACATTTTTGAGCGAACGGCTAATGGCGACTTGCATTTACGTCTAATTATAGACGGACGCGTGTTTCAGGTAAAATGTTTCATTCATGACGTGAAGCAAGTCAGAAATTCAAATCAAAACAAAATAAAAAGTAAAAATAAAATCAAAAATCAAGAAACTTAATAAACATAATAAATAAAAAGCAAAGCCACTAGATGAAAGTTCCGACTCCACCGACACGACTTCGGTCGAAAATTTTTTTTCGCTGAGACTTCGTCTAGGGAGTTATTTGGGGCGCTGAACACGAATCTGACATCCATTTTTCACGATTCGGTCGTAGACCACCCATACCGTTGCTACAGCCGTTCGGCCGAAGTCGTGTCGGTGGAGTCGGAACTTTTAACTAGTGCACAGCGAAATCGGTTACTCTGCCTGGACCATCTTTGTTAAGGGTATGGGTGGTCTCCAACCGAATCGTGAAAAACGGATGTCAGATTCGTGATCAGCACCCCAAATAACCCTCCTAGACGAAGTTTCAGCGACACTGGAGTCGGAACTTTTAACTCTTTATTTTGTTTATCAAGTTGATTTTTGATTTGATTTTTACTTTTATTTTGATTTGGCTTGAATTTCTGACTTGCTTCACGTCATGAATAAAACATTTTACCTGAAACACGTTTTCGTCTACAGATAGACGAAAATGCAAGTCGTCATTAGCCGTTCGCTCAAAAATGTGCTAAAAATGAGATTATATATGCTCGTCGAAGATAGGTCACAAAATGCAAAAAAGCCGTCAGCCGCGGGAACCGAACCAATGAACCCAATCCTTTTGACGGAGCTCTCTACCACTGCACCGCCGCTGCTGACGGAGCTGATAGCTGAACCGCTGATTGCCGCGCAATACTGCGCCCAACGCTACACGCCGCGCCTAACACATGGAAGACATCGCGGCTTCCGCCGGCCATAACTCGTTTAGGAGATCCATTTAGCAAATTTTATCTACATGCCTCTGACCAGCGACTCGAGCTCATTTACGTGATATAGGTCTCAATCCGAAGTACCATGGGAAGCTGACGGCATTCCCTGGTTAGAGGAGCATTCTATTTGATAAAAAAAACGTTCAATTTAATGGGCAAATGAGCGCTCTGTGTAAGGATTTTCGGTTTCTTTTCATAACTTTTTCATAAATTTTCTTATATTAGGTAAACTATAACTATTTGTTCTTAAATGTTATGACAATACCATCCCAATTTTCTGCGAATAGACGACATGTGAAAAATATAGAGGACGAGTACCTAGATTTTACTTGCATATGCACTTTTTGTCAAAATTCTTCAAAAACGAAACTAGAGAGAATACTGCTGACCTTTTTTGGTTTCTGAATCTGCGATCATTGTTCCCGTTTATTTTAGAACGCGTATTATGGTTCATTGTGACGTATTGAGGTAGTCGACAACTGAAGTTCTGTCCATTTTTTAAAATGCAATTGTCGCATCGAATTTCCGCGTTGGCTCTACCGAGTTGCTTTGATTTTTAAAACAACAGCGCCACTTCGTATAATTTTTGAGTCTTCAGTATGACAACTGAAGGGTAAATGGTTTTTTTCTGTATATACAAAAAATCCTAAACATCTTCATCTTTCAGGATCTTTCAAACTTTTTCAACTTAGAGATTACTTTCTTTGTTTAAAAGATACTTATTATCCTCAATTTAAGATTCTCATGTGCGACGACGCCTTTAGTGTTTTCGTCTGATTATTTAATTCCTTTTCGAAACGTCTTCTGTTTTCTCATTGTGGAGAAACTATATTATGTCTAGGCTAAGAAAATAGAAGATCATTTGGGAAGATTTTTGCATCGCTCTTCACGACCTCAGGCGAAAAAAATGGAAATCCGAACCAAGCACCTGGTGTCGCGTCCGCGACAGCCGTCGCTTCCTCCGATTGCGCTACACGCGCCCTGCGGAAAGGATAATTAGACGACAGAAATCTACGCCACGCATTCTACTTCTCCTGAGTGAAGTAGTGGCAATTTGAAGGTCTGAGTGAAAAGACTTCAGCCAGCCAATGGAGACACCAGTGTTTTACCCTTCCCGGGTAAGTCTTTGTTCCAGATATACCACCGACCCAGAAATCCAAGAAGGCCTAAGTGTCTGCCAGCGCCTACTCCTTCTGCAATACCACCCCATGCGCTACAAGGAGTTGTAGCGCCTATGAAGAGGTAAATTTTTCGTTGTCGTATGTCGTACTGTCAGTTCGGGTCACCGACTTACACGTTGAAGCTGTTGTCCAACTCCATTTGAAACTTATCCTTTTGGGATAGGTTCCAGCTAATTCCAATCAGATGTGAAAGTCACAAGGTCGTGTCCTCTGAGTTGCATCGCCCACATCATAAATCTCTATGAAACCTTATAGGATGTCGTTGCTTGTGTATTTTTGACCGCGGAGTTCACACACTCCGTGTCGAAACGCCGAAAAACAATGATGAAAACTGGTTCACTTGAGGAGTACAGTTGCCGAGTCGCGAATACGTATTACGCGGTACAATTCGTTACCAGTTTCGAGTTTTTGGGTGCAAATTAAGGGTGCTGCGGTCTCTAGTTTTCTGCGAAGTTTCTATAACTTGTTCTGATGCCCATAATTATGTCATACCTCGAATTCCAAGCCTACCAAGCACAGGTCCTGTGAGCTGTATGGCTCCGACGGCCCCAAATTGCCAGTCGGGGGGCTAAGAAATTGCCCTATAAAACTTTTTTTAAAAGAAAGTTCGACGAACATTCCAAGAAACTTTGCTTTCACTCATTGAAGCGGTGCAGATAGCCAGTTTAGAGTGGGTTGTTCGTCTCAGGAGAATTTAGAACCAAATATCTACCAATATTATGGTAGGCTTCGAAAATGAAACTGTTTGCACTGAATAAAAAAAGAACGGAACTATAAAACCACCTTGGAAAAAAGCAATTTCTATTCTATCAAACCAAAGAAGAGGTCACATAGCTCGTCTTTTAAACAAACAGCGTTAGATGCAGTCTTTTGTGCTTAATTTTTGGCTGAATAACTTCTTAGGTCTGTTAAATCTTAAAAAAGCCTACTTTACTTTTTTTGCTGAACTTATTTTTTGCCTATTTTGGCTCAATAAATGTCCTGAAAGTAAAAGTTCTGAATAGGTCTTGGGTCGATCTCGAGCTGATTATTCAGATGCCACAAACCATCTGACGAATACGAAACTCCAAGCCAAACTGATGTACGTAACACTCTTCTAAGCTGGCTTAAGACTTTTGAAATCAACACTTCCAAATCGAAATTGGCACCTTCCACATTAAACTAGAGGGACTCTTCAAAAAGATTAGATGTTCAAGGAAAATGTTGTTCTGATTCCTTAGGTGTTTTTATTCACCTGCCCAATAAGTGGAAACATTATTTGCAATTTTATAAAAACGATATTTTTAGGAAGAATAACGGTTTAAAGCTTGTTTTAAAAAGGAGTAAGACGGGTACTTCGTAGGGGTAGATGAAGATATTGCGCCGGCCCTCGTCCAAGACAAGACTTTTATTCGATTGATGGCAAAATTTCTGTTTGCATCGAGTTTCACACCTGTAAACGACTTAAGAAAACAATTGCGAAGAACACTTATATCTACTATAACGATATCCTGTTACGATCAAACTCGAGCGCCAGACGGGACTCGAACCCGCATCCCCTGCTGAGTGAGCGAGATTACTCTTCGCTATTACACCATTGGCGCATCTTGATCGAACGCAACACCCACACCTCGTGGGACCGATCGGCGCTCATCCGTGTACTCATTGACGGTTCATACATTTACGCTATCACCATTTACACTTTTAAGTGACATCAATAAAATAAAAAATACGGCGAACCCTTTGAGTGCATGGTGCGATCTCATCACTATGTGCTTGATTCTTGCTGTTCCTTATGTTATTATTTTTAAATATTTTTTTGTAGAATTATCATACTTCGGGCTGATAAACGAAAAAATTTTAAAGAAAGCTATACCAAATTTTCCTTGAACAAAAAAATATTCAAACCCTGATTCTGTAGTTTAACCTGCCCGAAGGTCATTTTGATTTGGAAGAGTTCGCTTTGATTCTCTTTATATGGTGGTTAGATTAGTTTCTATTTAAGTCTTAAAGCTAGTTTAGAATCCTTCAAGTGTCCAACTCGACGTGAAAATAGTATATATTTGAGGACATAGAGAAAAATACTGGTGACCTGCATCGTAAATCTTCAATGACTGTCAAACACACTGTTATAATGGCTTCCTTTCCTTATCCAATTGGTGGTTTTGCATGTTTAATGAATTTCAATTTTTTAATTTAATTTCTACTTAGGACGCGTGTAGCGCAGTCGAGGAGACGCCGACTGTCGCCTTTACCTGATACCGAGATCCTAGTTCGGATTTCCATCTGGGCCAACTTAGCCTTACATCCCTCCTGGATCGATGAATTGGTACGAGACCTGTCCGGGAAGGACAAAGCGCTCACTTGTTCATCGTCTGGTCACCACAAGCCATTGTATGGCCAAATACGCATTCAAATCGCCTCTACACAACACGTAGAGATGGAATGCGTCACGCATTCCAAAAAAAAGAAATGATTGACGCCATCCTTTATTCTTGTATCCTTTTTAATTTTTACTTAGTCGACTATGGTCGACTTAATCGACTCCGTAGGTCCGAGCAATGGCAGTACGGGCCTTTCCGAACCTTAACTGTATTTTTTGTGACTGACAGTAGTTTTGATCTTGAATAAGATTGGCCTGTTTTCAAAACGTTCCCTGGCGCGCCGCCCAGAAGTTGTCCAACCCTATAATGTTGTTTGACGTTGAATCTAACGCCTTTCTACAGGTTACTTCTTACGGAAATTCGCTGACCGATTAGTCCCCACCGGGCGCAAAAAGAGGTCTCGACGTCAGGGGCACATTGCATGCGATACGATCAGCAGTTAGTCGCACTTTGAACATTGGTATACAGCTGACTCCCACCTTAGGAATGTTCGCGTAGGCCTTCCTGAAATTAAAAATCGCTGTTCTTTGGAAGTACGTCACTGAACCGTCGTTCCTTGGGACTGGAAGATATGAAATATGTACCCGTGGTTGACTGCGCGCGAATACGTTCAATGTTCTTGTTCGGCAATTCAGGGCAATCACTGCTTAGTCGATTGTCCAAGGAGGGTAAACTAAGTGTCACCGCAATGGGTTACTCCTAGCTCTGCACTTCTGCCTGTTTGTCTGTCTGTCCATCCGTCCGTCATGAAGACTCCATGGCCGGAGAAAAAAATGGCTTCAATTTCGGTTGCTATTGCTGATCCTGGTTAACCTTCCAAGAATGAAATAGCGAATATTGAAGCCGACGGGACAGTTATATTAATGCAACAGCTGAGCATTATTGATCAGTTATCGATTTTATCGATTTTTGTCGGCGTTGTCCGCTTGCATTATACTAAGACTCAAATGAATATGAGGACCAACGAACAACCCTCTCAGCAAATGGAGAGTATCGTACGGACAGCCATCACCTATTTTTCGACTGGTGTCCAAAGTTGTTTTCCATGACCACAGGTCCACATTAAATCTGAAATTTGAAAAAGCTCCATTTATTTATTGTTTATTAAGGAGGTATCAGGAGTAGTAAGATGGAGACAGACCGGAGCCAACTTGCCGCGCTACACAAACTCCCTAGTATCACTGAGCTTCACATTCAAGTGCGAGGCTGCCATTTGGGTGAACCGAGCGACGGCAGATACACATGGGTCAGGCTGAGCACTGTGCTACTCAGAAATGTCAAAAAGTCGACATTTCTCGATTTGGAGTTCCGAGTTTTGTCGACGTTCGAAGATCAAAGACTCTGTCGCACAGGCTAATTCGTCGAAAATTAGGTGGGCCGGTCACATAATGCGCTTCGCAGACACCCGCTGGACGAGAGCCGTTACGGACTGGACTCCGCGGGATGTCAAGAGCACCAGAGCGCCCACCAACGCGTTGATCGGACTTCTTCGTAAAAGTCCTTAGCGACCGATATGATATGATATGATATGCGAGCGAGGAGGATCCATTGGAGCACCTTGGCACGTGATAGGGACGAATAGAGACGCTGCTGGCGTCCGCTCGTTAGGGACGACAGGCGATCTCTGGATCCGAACAATTTTATATCGTCGCAAAGCTCTCAACGAGCTTAGAAATCGTGTTTGAGAAATTTTTCGAATCGAGAGCAATGAACAACAGAAACGATAGAAAACCACCAAAGTAACGGGTTTCCACTCTAAGTAACAAGTTTATAAAAACGATCTAGAAAGAACTGCTTGGTCGTGCTCAGAGAGAGTTAGGCATCAGCATAGCGAATTAATTCCGGCTCTTTATCTACTCTTCAAAGGCAGCAACAATGCCTTTCTTCGAGTTCGATAATATTAGTGAGGCTTGTGCGGAAAGATAAGATGACAATTTGACTTCAGGAAGGACAAGGATTTCAGATGGTGACGTCGCTGACGCGTCGAACTAACATCGAAAAGCTCGAAATAGTCATATTTAAAGGAGTCAAAAAGTAGGTGAGTTCTTCCATCGTTGGCCAGTGGTCTCAGGAATCAGAAAACATGTTCGATATTCGAAGAAAGTCTGTCGACGAACCCTCTCCTTTAAGAGCGTAGCTCAAGCCATTGGATCGAGTTTTCTAGGAAGTTTTCCTTTCTTTCATCGCAGTCGAAGTATCTTACTATTAGAATGCACGTAAAGTATTGGAATTACATGGCAAACGCAGAATACAACACCGCCGTATCTTTTGATTCATGTGCGGAAAAGCTCAAAAAAGCCTTTTCCGTTGCTCTTTGATCGCGCTCTTCAAATTGGATACTTAAAAATGAGGAAACTCTGAAAGAAAACTTTAATTTTTTTTTATCGAGGATCGGCATCGAGTGAAAAGAAATACGCCCAGCAAATATCACATCAGAAGTTGCCATAAAATCACTGTAGCCAGATGGTAATTTTTAAAGTAAAACCGCTTCCATCCTTAATGTAACTGAACGTTCATTTTGCTGCTGCTTTTAACGGTTGTTTTGTTTCTTTGACGATTTCGTTAGCGTTGAGTGCTAATAAATAAATGATTAGATAAATATCAACAATGTTGATTCGATGGCCTAGATTCTGGTGAGTAAAAGGGAGTGTGTAGCGCAGTCGGAGGAGGTGCCGGCTGCCACGTGCACGCGATACCAGGTTCGTGGTTCAGATTTCCTCCCCCCCCCCCAGACCAACCAAGCCTTCCATCCTTTCAGGGTCGGTGAATTGGTACCAGACTCATCTGGAAGGATGAATCGCTGAGTTGTTCATCGACTGACCATCGCAAGTCACTCTAAGGGACAAAAACGCATTCAAATCGTCTCCATGACATCCCGCGGAAGTAGAATGCGCGGCGCATCCCAAAAGGCATTTAGTAACGCCGTCCTTTACCCTTTTATCCTTTACATTCTGGTGAGTGCGACGGACTCCTTCGTCGCGGAAGATAATTACACCTAATGGTCACTTACTGAATATACATAGCTAATTGAATCAACATTTGAAGCACTTACTGGGCGTTCTTATTTCATCTGACGGATCATTCAGTGCTGATCTCAAACATGGATTTATTTTTTGAAGTACACATCTTAAAAGGCTCTAAAGAGCGGTGAAAAAACGTTTTTGGCGTTTTATCCGGCCGAAGACCAAAAGATACGGTCATTCCTGCTGTTCGGGGAGTGGACTGCACAGCTTCCCTCTAACATTGTGCAGTAAATCAGGAAAGAAGTGGAAGCTATTGGTTTGGTAGATAGAGGATAAAGGACGGCGATATTCAGTTCCTTTTGGGATGCGCCACGCATTCTACTTCTACGGTATATCGTGGAGGCATGTTGAATGAGTATTTGGCCACACAACGACTTGCGATGACCAGCCGATGAACAAGTCAGCGCTCTATCCTTCCCAGACAAGTCTGGTAGCAATTCACTGTCCCCGGAGGGATGGAAGGCTTGGTTGGCTTGGGCGGGAAATCCGAACCAGGAACCTAGCATCGGGTGCACGCGCCAGTCGGCGCCTCCTCCGGCTGCGCTACACGCGCCCGGTAAGGTAGATATAGCAGTTCATTGAAAGTGTCCAAGTAGGTTGTCTTCATGTTTCGACGCTGAATACCTTCTGCGACGCAGACCTTGCTTCGACGCTGATACCGTTACCGCCTACAAGAAATTAAAAAAGGAAAACTAAAGCTCCCACCCAAGGGGCAGCGGGTTTTGTTGTGAAAAAGCTCTTTCTAAGATTGATGTCAAGTCCATGTTCTAAAGCATGTAATGTTGTCACGTGAACGCCTTTGCGGCCGGGATTAATGGGATAGGGAATAGGTGTAGCCCGTGAGAGAAGACGCGTTTGGACGACTTCAAGCGTGGAAGGTTCGGAAGTTACACTTGGTATTCCATTTTTAGATACAATGAGATCGAACGACGTGATACGATGCCCGCGGAATCCGAAAGGGCAATTGTACCCAATTTCAACTCAATGACTTTTAAACAAAGGCCTGTCGTGTGGACGAAGATGCCTGCGGTGATATCGGTTTATGTGCCAATAACGAAGTCCTTAAACAAGAACGTTCGGTGAGATTTTTTTTGCAGAGGTGGAGTAAAACAGTGGCAGGTGGTCGAAAAAAAAAACGCTAAATAATATATGGATTTTATAAACTTGAAGAACTAATGGTCGAAGTCCATAATGTTGAGCAAAAGCGCATTGCTGAAGCGCAGTCATCGTGACTGTTCGTCGCTACAGTGCTGTTTTTTCTTCGATATAAAACACATTACAGGTGGTGTACCACCGAGTGGTCGTGTCTCCTATACCGCTATATTTTTACCAACAGCCCCTGCTGTGGTAGGACTTGTTCGCTTGGTGTTATATGTCGTTCGTAAGAGGATGTCTTGTGCAATAAGAATTCATGTCGCGTTTATTGGCTCATGCTGATTTCTGTCGAATATCAACAAAATTCCAAAAAGGGAAAAATCATCTTCACCAACAACTCCTTCTCCTTGCTCAGTTGTTGATATTCCACAGAAATCAGCATGAGCCAATAAACGCGACACAAATTCTTACTGAGCAAGACATCCTGTTCCAAACGACATATGACATCAAGCAAAAAAGTTCACCCACAGAACCGAGCTGTCGGTAAAAATTCGGACGGAAAAGTCGGACGTCCCAATTTGATGGCCTAAAAATCAATAAAGGACAAATGAGCAAATAGCACTAACACATATTCTTGTAGAACAGAACATTGTCTTCCAAGAGCTATAAAAAACTGCGCAAAAATTTACAAGTCTAAGCGGAGAGAACAAGTGCGCAAATGGCTACTTTTTCACCTTTTCACCTTTCACTTTAACGACCTAAAAATTGACAAAATTCAGGATGAAAAAAACGCCTTACATGCTCTGATAGTGCGAGTCATTCTCTTTCGAAAGCTGTATAGCACTATGCAAGAGACCGCAGGCGAAATCCGCAATGAATCTTTGGAAAAAAACGCCGGGGACTTATGGGACAACTTAATAGTTGCAAGTGCAAACTAATTTAACAAGGAGGCGACGATAGAAATAAATTGAGAAAAAATGCAGAGCCAAAGGTTATATGGAAAGCTAATGCTTATTCTCTGTAGCTGAGTACAGCAACTTTCCCGACCGTCGCAAGCGAAACATGCGTTACAAGAGGGCCCACCTCATTTTCGACGACTTAATCTAACGATAATCAAACGAACGATTTTGAAAAGTAGGCAAATCATGTCTCATAGAGGAGCCTTATCAATGGCTTCACAGCTCCGAATTCACAAAAACGCCAGGAAAATCCTTCTGAAAATGTTCATTTACAGTAGCGTTTGCGGAGCCCTTCAATTGCTCCCCTTTCGCTCTCGGCCGAATTCCCTAGCCGGAGTTTTTCCTTGAAGAATGGCGACTAATCGAGCACAATAGTGCTGTAGTGCACGCCTGTACCACCGCCACTCTACATGATAATTCAAGGCCACCCTGATGGAGAGGACACGCGTGCTCGTCAGGCGGTAGTGGTTTTACGATGCCGAGCGAACGACCGACCGACCACAGGCCGCCGCAGACGACGTCACACGCCGGCAGCTGTCGGCTGAATGAGGTTAATGGGTGTGAAACAGTTGGGAAACGATTAGGTTGAACGAACTTCGAGCCGCTCGCTCGCGAGTCACGACCGAGCAACGGCGCGAGGAAGGAATTCGAAGGCCAAGTGAGTGCGATTAGGGAAGCGGACAGGGGGAACTGGTGGGGCTCCCGCAGTGGTCATGGGCTTTCGAACGAGCCCGAATAACTTCCTAAAACGGTGTATATGTACCATTTTCACGTCGAATCGGACACCTTCAAACCAAATTGGACACTCATCTAGGCTGACTTGAAGGAAGAGTCAGAGGCGCAAACTTCATCGTGGATATCTCTACCCGCGGGTAAGTCGTTGATGAATCCTGCCCCAGAATGAACACACAATCAGCGTCGCGCAGCGAGAGGACGATGCTCGGAGCGACACGACTCACACAAGTGAGAGAAGGCCTCCGGAGTTCCGAGCTTCGCCGACGTTCGAAGATCAGAGACGGTGTCGCGTGGGGCAAGCTGTCGAAAATTAGGTGGGCCGGCCACGTAACGCGCTTCGCAGACACCCGGTGGACGAGAGCCGTCACCGACTGGATTCCGCGGGATGTCAAGAGAACACCAGGACACCCACCAACGCGTTGGTCGGACTTCTTCGTGAAAGTCCTGAATGACCGTTATGACGCTGTTCGTGCCCCTCGAGCGAGGAGGATCTATTGGAGCACTCTGGCACGCAACAGGGACGAGTGGAAACGCTGCTGGCGCCCGCTCGAGCAAGTTGATGATCAACGGGACGACAGGTGATACAGGTGAATGATACATTTTAATGTTTATTATTTTCAAATTTTATAAGTTTTTCTTCAACATAAATTTGCTATAACCTTTTTTGATTTTTTTAGTTTACCTGAGGCAATAAGTATAATATTAGTACTAAATTTTTATTTTAAAGAAAAAAATAATAAAATGGAATTTGCGCTGAAGCTCAGCAAAGAAGCAAGCACATAACGCATTAAAAGATCAGTACGCGCCATGCACTCAAAAGTCTGCCGCAACTTTTGTTTGATTGATTGCGTAAATACCACTTACATGTACCATCAAAGTGAGATATGTCTGTAGTGTGCTCTTTACAGTTGCTTTTGCGGTATCGCCAGCAGGTGTCAAACTCCACGCAAACAGAAATTATGCTATCTATCGACTAAAAATCACGATCTTGGACGGAGGGCATGGCGCAGTCTCTTTTTTAAAACAAAAAACAATGTTTTCCTTTTTGTTCTTTGAAGAAAGCTTCAAATCATTATAATTCCTCAAAACAATCTTTAGTTCAATATAGAAGAAGCTCATTTTGATTTGGAAATGTTCGCTTTGATTTCAGAAAACATATGCTTAGGCTTAGGAATAGAAGAGTGCTCAACATGTCGTCAAAAGTGTTCAATTTGACGCGAACATGGTATACACAAGACCCCGATGGTGTATCGAATAGATGACGTCGTTGCATTGCGTTCAGAGTGGCATCGAATTTTCTTGAAATGTTCTCTGATCGATCATAAAATTCCAGTTTTCCCTGCACTACAACGCTATTACTCTGCCATCTTGTAACTTCGGTCCTTCAGGGACCACACTGCCTATCTTGTTCGTAGTTGTAAATCTATCTGATTCAGACAGATAACGTTCAAAGGTCTTTGAAATAAGTAGAATATCTGGTTTAAATAGTGGTCGCTGTTTGAACATCCACGCAATTGTTTAATGAAGTAACCTCAAACTTGGGCAATTGAACGTTTAATATTCAAGCTAAACAATTAATACAATAGCGTGCATTCGATAAAGGAGAAATATTAGGGGGGGGGCAAAAGTAAATGAGACACCCCATGCCGTGTCCATATATCTCGTGGCTGGAGTCTGGTTTCGTGCTTGTCGTATTTGTATGTTTGTATACTACTTAGTGAAGCCCATCTGAGAAGTTAGCACTTCCGCCCTTTCCAGAAGCATGCCAAAACCCCAGTCTGTCTCATGCCGAAACCTCGGTCTGAAGAGTCGACCTGTGTCGCGCAAATCTCGCCCAATTCCCAACCCCGAGCAGCCTGGGATCAATATTTACGCAAGATGAGAAGCATGTCTTCTACCTTAACCCTGCCAAGCAGCGAGTCTGGGTGAGGCTTGGTAACCTGTTACCAACCTTCGTTCGGCGAGACGTTCACGGCGAGAAGCACCTTCAGAGTTTTTGGGTTTGCGCCCATGGACCGGTATACTGGAAGCTGTTTACCAAAAGCACACGATGGACTCCAAGGCCATGGTGAACGAAATATAAGAGATGGGCCGGAGACTCGCTCTTACTCATTCGCAGCGCTTCAAGAAGGTTCTGCTCTTCGACAACGCCGCACCCCATCGGGAACAAGTAACCACGGATAAGCTTGGCCAGCTGGGCTACGTTCATATGCCTCACCCACCGTATTCGCTGGACATCTCTCCACGCGACTACCACTACTACTTGAGCCTACAGGACTTCCTAATCGGAAGGGACACGAGAACCCAAGCAGTCCTTAACAACCATGTCGAGCAGTTGATCAACACCAGGCCCAAGCAGTTCTGGAAGGATGGGATCAGGAAGTTGGCTGAGCGATGGCAGCAAGGTCCTTGCCTTTAATGGCAAATACGCTTCTCAGCATCGTTAAGTTGTAATTGAGTTATAGAGAGATAAAGATTTTTTTCATTTTGTCTCATTACTTTTGGCCTCTCTTCTAATATTTGAGAGGTCGCCTAACAGGACGATTCTGTAAAGTTGCCTAAAACTATGCAGATCCTTCATCGTTCTTTGTAGCGCCAGTGCGCTGAAGGTTATTGTGATCTTGAACCTAAGCTTACTTTAAGAGACGATATGAATATGCAACAGATATCTTAAGAAAATAAAGGAATGTCGAGCAGGTTTATATACCGCTTTTCTCAGTAGCAGCATGTATGTATTATATAGTGGTTTAAAAAGGCGGCGAAATTTCCACTGAATTCACATTGAATTGAGGTTGGGTTGAAAGGCTTAAAATGCCGTTCTGTAGCCGAGAGGGCTACTGCTGTTTATACATCAGACTGAAAAATTAATCCGCCAAAGCACTTAAAATATTCCATTAAATATACACGATACAGCACGGTAGTAATAAATGCTATAAAATAAATAGCAAAATAACATATCCAACATGGTTGTATTCACCAGCTGTGTCGGTGACCGATGAGTTATCTGGTTAAGGAATATGTCATCGTTAATGTAATGTATCGCATATATGGGTGTAGGAGAAAATGCCTGCTATCGCTTGCACCCGATACCAGGTTCCTGGTTGGGATTACCGCTCAGGCCAACCGAGCCTTCCATCCCTCCGGGGTCGGTGAATTGGTACCAGACTTGTCTGGGAAGGATGAAGCGCTGTCTTGCTCATCGGCTGGCAACCGCAAGTCATCGTATGGCCAAATACGCATTCAACTCGCCTCCACGACATCCCGTAGAAGTAGAATGCGTGGCTCATCCCAAAGGGGATTGAATAACGCCGTGCTTTATCTTTTATCCTTTATCCTTTATCCTTCTTTAAGCCTCAAGTGGCTGGTATCAAGGTATGTAGGAAGCTGTCACAACGATGTTTCGTTGCGATCAAAACTTCTAGCACCAGGTGGGACTCGAACCCGCACCTCGCTCTGACCGGAACCGGGTATATATTTTTAACCCTCTCAAACATCTTTTCTCCCAGCTATTTAATCGGCCGCTATTTTCGCGCGGTGCGTGCCATCCCCACTGCAGTCACTTGATGGCTGATGGTTATACGGCTCTTAACTATCAGTGCAAGGTCAGTATCCCGCCGCCCGTCCGTTAACGTGGACGACATACCTAACTGCCTGTTGGTCTGACAGCGGCAACTTTGCAAAGTGTCACGAAACAGCCTCTTCTTCTTCAGAACTCTGATCACCAACGTCTTCTTCACCTGGTGACACAGGGTTACCGTATCCAGGACGAGTTTAGCAATTTTGGGCTCTTAATATATATTTTTAATTAGTTTCTTTAAGCCCGGGCGCGTGGAGCGAAGTCGGAGGAGGCGCCGGCTGTCGCCTGCACCCGATACCAGGTTCCTCGTTCGGATTTCCCGCCCAAGCCAACCAAGCCTTCCATCCAACCGAGGTCGGCGAATTGGTAAAAGTCTTGTTTGGGAAGGAAAGAGCGTTCTCTTGCTCAACGATTGGCCACCTCAAGTCATAGAATAGGCGAAATACGCATTCTAGCCACCACGACGTCCTGTAGAAGTGAAATGCGTGGCGCATCCCAAAAAGGGATTGGTCGGCACCGTCCTTTATATTTGTACCTTTCTTTTACACCCGCTCAAAGATCGAAACCAAGTGTTTTCACGAACCATAACCATGCCTACATAGCACCCGTAGTTAGTTCGACTCATATGTAGACTCACATCGAACAAACGTACTATTTATTTTGTAGGCAATAAGATAACCTGTTCAAATTCCCTCCAGAACATCCCGTTGAAGTAGAAGTAGTCCTAATTATGCATTAGTTGTAATATTTTCGTTGTTCAAATGTTCAGTTACCCAAATTTGAGGTGCATACCGCAAGAGCCGGCGTGGCAACTCAATACTATCTCGAACCTGTCCACCAAACACCAACTCATACGGGATCTTTCTGGCTGTGAATTCCATGTTCAGCCTACAGTATCCTTTCGAGACCGCAAGTTCCAGAAGACTTGCACAAGTTTGTTCCTCTTCGGTATCCTGACATAGAGAGACATGCCCTAGGTCATCTACCGCCATCCACTTCCGGTCTAATCTGGAGTTCGAGTCATATATAGATAGACTCACATCGAACGAATTTACTATTTTCTAGGCAATAAGATAACCTGTTGAAATTCCCTACACGACATCCCGTAGAAGTAGAAGGCGCGGCGCATCCCAAAAAGAGATTCAGTTCCTTCCTCTTTTACCCTTTATCCTTATTTATTGTATGCAATAGTAGGATTATTTTCGTTTTTAGGGTAACGGGTTTCAGTGTAGCGCAGCCGGACGAGGTGCCGGCTGTTGTGTGCATCCGATACTAGGATCCTAGTTCGGTGCTTTGTGCCAACCAAGCCCTTCATCCTTCAGGCGGTGTCGGTTAAGTGCCAGACTTGTTTGGGAAGGTAAAGCACTGACTTGTCCATCACTTGGCCACCGCAAGTCCGCAGGTCATTGTATGACCAAATACGCATTCAAATTGCCTCCGCGACAACCGTAGAAGTGGAGGAGGATGGCGCATCCCAAAAAGTATTGAGTAGAGCTGTGTTTTATCCTTTATCCGAGTCTGGACCTTCTTCTATGTACGTTTAGCTGACCTGCAGAGAGTGCTGGTAGGCGTCAGGCACCTCCATCGGACGGCCTATTCATCCACTACCATTACCCAACTCCAGAATACCTTAACCACGCCCTGACTGACTGAAGGTCCTCTGAAGTCTCCACCCTGCCGGTAACTGGTAGTTGTGTTTTTTCGGCTGTTGTACGTCTGAGTTATGCTCTCACTTCGCCGAGAACTATTCGCCTATGAATTGGTCGTCAACGTTTTTACACCACAGCGAAGTGACAGGCGATGTGTGGAAAGGAAAAAACTCGTCCTGGATACGGTAACCCTGTGTTACTAGGTGAAGAAGACGTTGGTGATCAGAGTTCTGAAGAAGAAAAGGCTGCTTCGTGACACTTTGCAAAGTCGCCACTGTCAGACCAACAGGCAGTTAGGTATGTCGTCCACGTTAACGGAGGGGGCGGTGGGATACTGACCTTGCACTGATAGTTAAGAGCCGTATAACCATCAGCCATCAAGTGACTGCAGTGGAGATGGCACGCACCGCGCGAAAATAGCGGCCGATTTTATAGCTGCTGGAAAAGGAGTTTGAGAGGGTTAAAAATATATACTCGGTCTCGGTCAGAGTGAGGTGCGGGTTCGAGTCCCGCCTGGTGCTAGAAGTTTTAATCGCAACAAAACATCGTTGTGACAGCTTACTACATACCTCGGTAACAGCCACTTGAGGCTTAAAGAAACTGATTAAAAATATATATTAAGAGCCCAAAATTCACCTGTATCACCTGTCGTCCCGTTGATCATCGACTTGCTCGAGCGGGCGCCAGCAGCGTCTCCATTCGTCCCTGTCGCGTGCCAGAGTGGTCCAATGGATCCTCCTCGCTCGAGGGACACGAAGAGCGTCATATCGGTCGTTCAGGGCTTTCACGAAGAAGTCCGACCAACGCGTTGGTGGGCGTCCTGGTGTTCTTTTGACATCCCGCGGAATCCAATCTGTGACGGCTCTCGTCCAGCGGGTGTCTGCGAATCGCATTACGTGGCCGGCCCACCTAATTTTCGACGACTTGGCCCATGCGACAGCGTCTCTGATCTTCGAACGTCGGCGAAGCTCGGAACTCCGGAGGCCTTCTCTCACTTGCGTGAGTCGTGTCACTCCGAGCATCGTCCTCTCGATTCCACGCTGCGCGACGCTGATCGCGTGTTCATCCTGCTTTCGTATAGCCCAGGTCTCTGAGGCGTATGTTAGGGCAGGAAGAACAGTGGAGTCGAATAGGTGGGCACGGAGTCGGACGTTCTTCGTTTTCTTCACGACTTCTTCGACGCTTTTGAAAGCTCCCCAAGCCGCTCGTTTCCTTCTGCTCAGCTCTGGTGCTAGGTCGTTGGTCATGTTGACTTCGCGACCCAGATACACATAGCTGGAGCATTCGGAGATGTTCGTTCCGTTGAGCGAGAATGGGGCATCAGAAACCCATCCGTTCTTCATGAACATCGTCTTCGTAAGATTCAGCTGCAGTCCAACGCTTCCACATACACGATCGAAGTCGGCCAGCATTCGTTCCGCCTGACTGATGCTCGGGGTTATGAGCACGATGTCGTCAGCGAAGCGAAGATGGTGCAGTTGCCGGCCGTCGACCTTCACTCCCATGTCTTCCCATTCTAGTTCGCGCATGACGTTTTCGAGGGTGGCGCTGAAGAGCTTCGGGGATATGGTATCCCCTTGTCGAACCCCTCTCTTCACGTCAATGACGACGTCGTTGTAGAATGGTGAGATCTTGGTCGTGAATCCACTGTACAACTCTCGAAGAACTCTGATGTACTGAGTAGGAACGCCCTGGGTGAGCAGGGCTTCCATGACCGCTTCAGTCTCGACGGAGTCGAATGCCTTCTTCAGGTCAATGAACGTAAGGCACAGCGGCAGCTTGTACTCTCGCGACACTTCGATGAGCTTCGTAATGGTGTGTATGTGGTCGATCGTGCTGAATCCTCTCCGAAATCCTGCTTGTTCGCATGGCTGTCCTTCGTCCAGCGTTCTACTAATCCTATTCAGGATGACTCGAGTGAACAGCTTGTAGACTACGGACAACAGGCAGATCGGGCGATAGTTGCCAATGTCGTGCACGTCTCCCTTCTTGTACAGCAAAACGGTCTTGCTGGTCTTCCACTGAGATGGAACCTTACACTGCGACAGGTAGCGTGTGAAGAGCCGCGCCAGGGTGTTGATGAGCGCTGGCGGGAGGTTCTTCAGGTGTTCAGTTTTGATCCTGTCAGAACCGGGTGCTGTACGTTTCTTCACCGACGAGATGGCGTGTCGGATCTCGGAAGGGAGAACAGAGGGAACGACGTATCCATCCTGCGGAAGATGGCATGGGGGCAGGTGGACGTGGCTATCGAAGAGATCGGAGTAGAAGTCGTGGATGACTTTCTCCATGGTCCTTCTGGAAGAGGTGATGGTTCCGTCAGGACGTCGGAGAGCGGTCATCTTGGTCTTGAAGTTGGCGAAGTTCCGGCGGGCATTGCGAATGCTCAGACCTGCCTCTGCTGCTTCAGCCAACACTTCCGCCCTTCTCTCCTTGAGATCTTCCTTTATCGCCGCTCTGCATAGCTTTGCAAGCTCGGACGTCAGTTGGTAGTTGCCTGACGCTCGTGCTGCTCCACGCTGGCGTATCAGCTCGAGAGTTTCCGGAGACAGGCGTCTCTTGGTGGTCTTCAAGCTCTCGGCTCCCTTAGCACTATCGTGGAGATGGTGCACGAAGCGATCGTATTCCTCGTCGACGTTGTTCATGACGGCATCTTCCCAAAGGCCGACAAGAGAGGTGTAGAGATCCCAGTTAATGGTCGTTCTGGGATTCCTCTTCTTGAACTTCGCGGCCTTCTCTCCTTGACGCGAAAAGCGGAACCTCGCGCGAAGGAGGCGGTGGTCCGATCCCGTGTAGAACTTGGGGACAACGGAGACATCGGTCAGGCAATACTTGCGATTGAAGATGATGTGGTCGATCTCGTTGTGGAACTGGCCACCGGGGGATTCCCAGGTCCATCGTAGGGAGGGAGGCTTCTGGAACTGCGAGTTTCCATGGATGGTCTTGGTCGACATGATAAACTCAGACAGCCTTTCACCTTGCTCGTTCCACTCCAAACCGTGGGTTCCGATGTGAAGTTCTTCCGGCGACCTTCGTGGCCCGATCTTGGCGTTGAAGTCGCCGACGATCACCTTGTAGAAGGTGTGATCTTCCTTATAGAACTTCTCCAGCTCCACGTAGAAGGCCTCGACGTCTTCGTCGTCGTAGTCGGATGTTGGGGCATACGCGACGAACACAGTCAAGGCTGGCACGGAGCCACATCGCTTCAGTCGCAGACGTCCGATTCGGCTAGTCAGAGACTCGTACGAATCGATGTTCATGGCCAAGTGCGTGTTGACGAGGACACCAACGCCGCCTACTCCCCTGCTGTCGCATGTTCCGAGGAACAGTTCTTCTCCGGAGTCGTAGGCGGCGTGTAGGGGGTGGTGTCTTCTCGTCTCGGTCAGTCCGATGACGTCGTACTTGATCTTCCTGGCTTGCATCATCAGGTCCTCGACGGATGCTTCGGACGCAAGCGTGCGGGCGTTGTAAGTACAGATCGTCATCCTAGTCCTTCTCAGTTTGCGCAGCCTGGTTAGGCCCTGAGATTTTAGCAGCCTCTCCGTACTCGTCCTTCCCATCGCTGCAGAAATGGGAAGAGCCCAAAATTACTAGCGCAAAAATGGGAACTCGCTGAAGTTTTTACCAAAGCCCAACCCAAAGCTTCGACCGTGTTCAGACCTCCAACTCGGGTCAATTGCCTCCTAGAGGAACGTTTTAGCCACTGCACCATCCTAGTTCATTTATTCCTATACTGCATTAAAGAACATATTTATCCTATGAGAAGCTTCAGCCATACAATCTAGAGGTCTTTGTTAGAACCCCACTTACAATTAAATAGTTGTAGTTGTAAGGAGAGGAAGTTTTTCTTTCACGGAGAAGGAGAACGCCAGGAGTTGTCCATCAGCTGAAAACCGCAAGTCGTTCTGTAGGCAAATTCAATGAACTTAAACCGCCTCCTCGTTATCCAGCAGAGGTAGAATGCGTGGCGTATCCTACATAGGGATCAATTCGCAGGTTCTTTATCCCTTTTTTCATCAGTAACTTGCCCTTTCGGATATAGCTCTTACCCGATACGAGGTTTCGCACAGGTCAATTAAGCCTTCCACTTGCTCGGGTAGGTGAGCTCTTCGAGCATAACTTGCTCCTGAAAAGGATAAAACACTAACTTGTTTGCCATCTGGCCACCATATGTATGAGCCATGTAAGCATCTATGTTTTCACTGCCACAACTCGAAGCAGAATGCGTGGCGCATCCTAAGAAAATGTTGATCAACACCGTTTCTTGCTCTCCATTTTCAATTTGAAAATCACGAGATGCACCATTTTCTTGAGGCAATCTAAGAACGGCCATTAATTTCGCCTGTTGATAATAGGAACAGTGAGGTCTTGTCGTTGAGGAGTACAGTCAGGCTATGTACAGATGCATGGCGCAACTCACACCCTACATGGCTACGACTGCTTCTTTTGACTCAGACGAAAACTTGGAAGTTGATATTATTTTCGCGCTGCTGCTAGCAAAGAAGTCATCATCATCAGCCAATAGAATCTGAAGACTGGAAGATTTCCTTGAGATAAGAACGGCAATTATTTTCGCGTGAGAGCATTTAAGAATTTGACGATAATCGAGTTACGTATGTTGTCTGTAAAGGTTAACGACTGAAGTGGCCATTAATTTCGCTTCAAGGATAGATTTAGTTTGAGGGATCCGCCTCTCCTTTGGCATCGTCTGCTACTGCTTGGAGATTAGTCAGCGCATGACCTATTTTCGTGTGCAAAAGGATCTTGGATGCTTGAGATTCATCTTTCTCGTGAATAATTGGGTCCTAGTCGCAAATGTGGGCAGCACTGAAATATCCAATCTGGCCCACATCACTGTAGGCAGAGAGGCGAGGGTTGAACGGTACACTAAATCGCTGGGGAGAGGAGTTTTTCGAGCAGTGCTCTGATTGGTTATGATACACTGGCGCGCTCCCACCTATCAATGCTGCCCACATTCGCGACATGGAGCAAAAATTGTGAGCGGCTTAGCACGTGCCATGATCCGACGTCTGGCCAATGCCAACGCTCCCACCAGTGGCTGCTCACTCAAGCAGCGGCAATTATTTTCACGTTGTCATAAAATAGTGTTCAATTTATTGGCTCAGTCTCCACATTGTGAGACTTTTTGCACGGTCTCTGTCGCTGGTTTTTACTATGAGCTCGAGACCAATTCAAATGAGAGGAGAAACTCACCATTGTAGCGCAGCTGGTTTCCATTGTGTACGTGTTCCTGCGTGGGTCTGTGGAATGTCGGTCGGTGTGTCTTTTTCAGGTCACGTAATGCATCAGAAGAATTCGCGGAGAGCAGAAATCAGATGGAGTGACTGAGTGCTCTCGAAAAAGTTAGGCTTCGAGACCGAGAGAACTGAGTCTAATTAATGTTTTCGCCTACGAAGTCACGCGACAAAAAGTAGTCGAGACTGATTCTTTGAGCTCGTTGCTCTTGAACCGCCTCTGGTCCATTCGAAAAACGGTCACCGTTTTCATTTTTCAAAGTCCAAATAACCATAGTACACAATTCAGTTCAATGTTGGTTCTCTCGGTCCTAAGGTAATCTTGAAGTAAAGTAAATCAAAGCAAAGTTTCCACACAGGATCTACACATAATAGCCTTGGGGGACAACCGTAGCTCTAGATGTGTACATTATCCATGACACGCCACCTCATACCCTGTACTAGCTCTTTACCCTGAAATCTCGTACAGAGGGTAATGAAGATGCAAATCACTGTATGCCCCTCCGATTAGGATAGATCCCAATACATCTATTTCAAGTTTCCAGCTACTGAGAGGCGGACTAAAAGATGGGGAAGTCAGCAAGAGTGCCGTAAAAGGAAAAACGCCTGAAATTCTTCAAATCAGCAGGGCAGGAGGAGCCATCGGGACTCCTGAGCTTCAAGTTACCTTAGAGAATCAGTCACGGTGTCGTCGCGATCATATGCTAGCCGTGATGACACCCAATCGGACGGTCTTACTGGGCAATTCTGGCATGCGACATGAATGAACGGAGAGCTGCCCTGTCGACTGGAAAGCTAAACAAAATCAGTGAGCGGAAAAACAAAGACAAAGAGCCGCTTTGGCAAACGTCCAATATCTGTGGCCCACCGAAAGCTGCATGAAAGTAAATGAGTGAAACCAGGAGCAAACTCGGTCATCAGTGGGCGAAGTTCCTGTCATCTATCGGTTCTCTTCATACGACGAGTAGTTGTCATTCCACTGTCATTCCAATGTTCAGCCACGGTTAATTAGCTGTTACAGAATTATTCTTGGCATAGCTGGTCTCCGTCATCCTACTATATAAAGCGGAAAGTCCTACATAAGCTCCCATACAACTTCATCGAAGCAAAGAAAAAAACAGCTCGGCTGCACCGTAGCATGCGATTCTCCTTGTTTCAGTAAACGCTGTTCTACACGTTCAAACGGCAGCAATAACTCTATGCATCCGTGTCGCGTGCCAGAGTGGCCCAGATGGCCATGGTCTTCGTTGTTTGGAAAATTCCCAGCGTTTTGAGTGAATCACTTTGAACGACCATAACTTGCCCAAATTTTATCGGATTTAGTCAAATAGAATTAGTTGAAAATCTATGCGTAAAATTGTTTAAATATTTATTATATTCTTGAAATTAAAATTGTCTTTTTAAAAATATATATCTCTTCAACAACATACATAAAATACAACGGCAGAAAAATCCTAGTTAAAGAACAATAACATCCAAAACAACGACAACTAACAACAGCACCCTCGGAACACTCTCGAAAATAAGCCCACTTATGCGTTTGCCCATGGGCCACCAGTCGACTTATTCCAACGAAAAAGTTAGGTGGTCGAGATTCGACAAAATCCACGAAAGCTGTTTTGGCTTGGTCCTGATGGTGAAAGTTTTGCCACCGAAGTTCTAAATGTGTTTGAAAAAATGATAGTCGGTTGGTGAGGGGTGTGGAGAATATGACAAGTGAGGCGGAACTTCAACCCTTAATTCGTTCAGTTTTCGAATAGTGAGTGATTTGTGGAACGTGTGGATGTGCGTTGTCCTGCAAGAGAATCGGGCCTCTTCTGTTGACCCATGCTGGCTGAAGTTTACGCAATTGTCGGTGCTTTTCGTCGACTTTCTTACGGTAGGTCTCTGCTGTGATCGTTTGGCCTGGTGGCAAAAAGTTGTAATGGATCACACCAGCAGCCGACCACCACTCAGTGACCATCACCTCCCTTGGTGGAGGTTCGCCTTTGGAAAACACCTTTGGGTTCGTCGGCGTCCATCCACTGTCCGGAACATCGCCTGTTATCACACAGAATCCACTTTTCATCACAAGTGATGACTCGATCCAAAAACGGGTGAGTCTTGCTGCGTAAAAGTATAGAAGAACAAATCTCGGAACGTGACGATCTTTGCCACTCAGTCAACTCGTGGGGCTCCCACTTTTCAGGCTTTTTCACCTTCCCAAGGTGTTTCAAAGCATCCGCAATAGCAATCTTGCTGACGCCTACCTCTTCGGCGATCCAGCGAACTGTTTGGGATGGTTCAGCTTCCACCAATTCCTTCAACTCGTCGTCCAGGATTGCTCCAGGTCGACCGCTACAGGATCTTCTTCGAAGGCGAAATCTCCGGTCCGAAATTTATTGAACCACTGGCGCAGAGTGCATTCTCCAACACTATTAGGCCGCCACACTGGGTTGATTTGTCGAGCTCTCTCGGCTGCGGATTAACCCAATTTGAATTCGAAATAAAGTATCGTTCGAAACTGCTCCTTCGACATGCTTCAGTAAGCCTTTAAAGAACAAAAATATAAAACGATGTCGAGACATAAATTCTTTAGTCTGATAAAGCGAAACATTCTGTACAGAGAGTAACATTAATGCACAATGGAAGTTGAACTTTTACTTAATAACAGACCAATGAAAATACAGTATCACAAAACGCTGAAAACTTTCCGGACAACCTAACATTTCTGTGTCGGATGCAGAGCCGGGCCACAAGAGTAAGCGGAATCACGGGCTCTGGTTCTGATTGCAGCTCCTTCGCATGGAGCTTTCAAAAATTCATTCACTGGGTCTCAAGGAGGCCCAGAGCAAGGACCACCAGGAACAGGGGACGAAAATATCTATGCTTCATGTGTATTTTAAATCCGTATGAAAGCGGGGTATGGAGTGATTAGTTCTCTCAGCGTGAGAGCGCAGACATCATGAGTAGCAACGGTCAGTGTCAACCTCAGTGGAATTAGCCGTTATTTTGTTGAAAAGAAGAGGTACTTAATACTAGAAAGGAGGCAGTAGTTTAGGTCCAACAGAAAGTCGAGCTCACTTTACCTACTGCTGAGATAGAGGCTTCTTAGTTTTAGCTTTCGTATTGAATGAAAAATTCGTGAATAGAACACCGGGATGTGATCGATCTGGTTGGGCATAGCCCCATATGTACCGAAAAAGCTTAGAGATTCAATGTCTAGCTTTCTCGACATATTGATGTCTCAGAACAGCTTTTCTTTCTTGTGGACGTCGAGCACAGCTGACACCTGGATTAATTCCTTCTCCGTGCCAAATGAACCCAGATGACTCATACGTCGAGAACAGCCCACGCCTAGATTAATGCCTTTCCGTGCCAGAACAAGTTCTTGTACATGGACTTGTCAGAGTAGCCGGAGGTGGATCTATGCTTCTAGTGCAAGAAGTAGCTTTGGTAAACATACCTTTGCCGGTTTTTCTAGTCTTGCCCATTCAATTTTTAACCAAATCTTATTATTAATGTCGATTTATACGATAAAGTGCGTACATAAATATTGCTACGATCTGTGCTACATAGAAGCTAGTGATTCAAAAGGCTCATCAACCATAGTTAGATATCGAAATGGGAAAGCGTAACTAAAAATGGGCCAAGTCGTCAAAAATTAGGTGGGCTGGAAATGTGCTTCGCAGACACCAACTGGACGAGAGCCGTCACTGACTGGATTTCGCGGGATGTCTAGAGAACACCAGGACCAGACGCACACCAACGCTTTGGTCAGATTTCTTTGTGAAAGCCACGAACGAACGATATGACGCTCTTCGTGTCCCTCGAGCGAGGAGGATCCATTGGAGCACTCTGGCACGCGACAGGAACGAATGGAGACGCTGCTGGCGCCGCTCGCTCGACTCCATGATCAACAAGTGAGACAGGTGATACAGGTGATCATATCAGTGGTGCTAAGCTACCGTCAAAGACCAGATTCGCTGCAGTTCGAGGCAGGTGGAAGGCCTGGAAGCATTAAATGAAGGACGTGACACTGTCTCTTGAACAAGGCAAGTTTACTGGACAATTCTGGCGCTCTACAAGAATGTACTGAGGCCAACCTTGTCAGCAGGCTAGCAATAATCATTGCACTGAGAATCTAAACAGAACAAGAAGCTGCTTCGAGAACTGGCACGGTCTTCGAGGAAGCAAAGAGAAAGACAATAAATGCTCTCGTCGGCATCCGCAAGCCTCTAACACCGTCAACGGTACGCTTGTCTTCGACCACGTCGTTTAAAATAAGGTGGGCTAGTTCGCGCGAGGCGTATTGATAACCAACTGGAAGGCACTAGTTTCCTCTGGACCTTAGTATTCAGTCTGACGCTTCTTCAGAAACACCAATGACAGTATGGTCTCGACTTCTGAACCGGCAACAGCTGCGCTGAAGTCGACGTCTTCATCCTGAGGGCATTGCTGTCGAATTTTTTTTATTTAGAAGCGCGTTCTCTGGTGACTATTGCCAACCGACGCCGAGGTTGCCATTCTTGTCATTTTCTCAATCTAGCACGTCTTCTGAATCTCGCATTACAACGGCACACCTGGTCAAGCAGCCAGCTGATCAGGTTCACTACATTAGTTGGATGGGATGTGACACAAGTGGTGCAGTGGTGGAATGCGCCAACAGGTGCTGCTCTAGAGGGACCTATTCCCAGCCGCTTTCCTGTTGATTCTAAGCCTTGACATTCCGCCCAGGTTACTTCTCAATGAATTTGGTCCAAGACGATGGGTGCTCTTGAACGAGTCTTCAAAATAGCCACTTCAGTTCATCAAGGTCACGCTATAGTGCAGGCTGTGGCCTCGTCTGCATCGTAAACGTGACCAATCTACTAACTAGTAGAAAGGACAACATGCCAGAGTCAGACGTGCTAGACGGACCTTAGGACAGAACTATGGACCTACCGAGTTATTTGAAGAAGTTGTCATAAGAACGTCTTTGCATAGAAACCAGGGTCTCGATTCGGTCAGCAGTACTCGATCGTGATCAGGAATCGAGCGTGCCTTAGAACTGCCGTGCAGACTTCGATGGAATCCTAGAAAAATTTGGAAAGTAGGATATCAGGTATGTTTCCTGAACACAAACCTCTGCTTCCATCAAAGCCAACTTTAACCAACTTCAGACAATTAAGTGGATCATTCTGGCACAAGTTGGGGCAAGTTGGTGGTATCAGTGCGAGGAGTCAAAGTAATACCAAAGCTTATTATAGGGAAACGCAACCACAGAAAGCACAAACTCTCATCAGCACCCCATATGAGGATTTAAGGTTCTACTCCGCTCTGGCTGAATTGGTTCTAGACGTCCGAAAAGGATAAAACGCTGAGTTGACGCCCTCATGGCCACTAGAAGTCCTTGTGTAGGCCAAATACGCATACACGTACCCTCCGCGACATCCAGTAGAAGTATAATACGTGGCGCATCCCACATAGGAATGGAGCAAAGCTGACCTTGGCCATTTTAGCCCTTACTCATATGCCAATTATTCTGCCTGGTCAAAAAGCTTTGTACTTAAATATTTGCTCCTTAATCTCATAGTCGTGCCATAATGACCCAATCGCGTCGTAAAGGAAACCTTCAAGATGTAAGAGCTGTTTGACTAGAAAGGTGCTCAAATTGGTCCGTCTTTTCAATCGTGGAGTAAATTCTCACATAGTTCACAGTCTGAGCGTTTAGCCACCTTAATGGAAAACTGCCTACAACTAACTTTGGGTGAAACCGGGTCATTCTGGCACAGAATGCGGGTCAAAAAAATACTATTGTGACAATTTAAGCAAGAAGCAACGAGCTTTCTCCATCATTTGGCAGCTTGATCGCTTGATCGCCTAAGGAAGGGGGCGACTTGTAGGTAAGTTTGGAGGTCAGTTGAGTCACCTTGGCGTATAAATTGGGGCAAACACTATACCGTGACCAATCCAACCAAAATCCGTTCTGCATTTCAAATAGCATTTTCTTATTTTAAGGATTTTGCGGATTGATCGTTAAGAGAGGAGGCTGTTTGTACCCAACTTTGAATGACCTGCTGGGTCAAATTGGCACAACATTTTGAGCAAAAGGGGAGGGAGCTTTTCTGATGAATCAAGCGGGGTTAACCATGTCCAATAAGGTTAAACGCCAGAAAATTTTGAGCAGAACTATGAGGTTGATCGAAAAGTCTTGCAACACTAGCACGACAATATTACAATGCTATACAATATAATACAATATAATACAATATACAAAAACTCAGTCCACGATTGACTCCCATCCAACTCTGAGATCCTGTCCCATCTTTCAGGCGGCTTTTCAATTCCTTTCCGCCAGAATTCCGAGGGCTATGAGGTGAAGAATTCAGAAACTTCCATTTCCAGTTGACGTCGATCATCGAACTCTCTACCTCGAAGATGCTGCTTCAGAGCTCTGAGCAGGTGGTGGTCAGAAGGAGCGAGGGCTGGAGAGTACGGTGGATGGGGCAGAACTTCCCAGCCTAACTCCTGGATTTTCTCTCGACTCACTTTTGCGACATGAGGACGCACGTTGTCGTGCAGCAGGTAGACATTTTCCCGTTCTGGACGGTTTTGGCGCATGGCGTCGGCCGAGCTCTGGAGCTGGGTAGCGCAGACAGATGCTGTGACTGTGGTCTCACTATCCAGCGACTCCCAGTAAAGCATGCCTTCTGAGTCCCACCAGCAACACAGAGGAACCTTCTTGTCGTGGTGTCCACGTTTCCGTTGTTTTGGAGCTTTCTTGGCTCTTGCTGGTGTGGTTAACGTAGAAAACCCAGCTTTCATCATCAGTTACAATGTCCTTCAGAAAGTCCTTTCTTTGCGGGCGGAGAAGCGGCGACTCAGCAGCACTGATTCGGCATGCCTTGTCGGAGTCCCGCAGCTCATATGGTACCCAGGACGACAAAACTGCGGTACCCAAGGATCTCCAGCTGCCTCACGATGGTTCTTTGCGTACATCCAAGTGTTGCCGTCAATTCACGAGTGGTTGAATTAGACTTCACCTTGAAGGCTTCGCCCAAGCCGTCTTCTTCCACAACAGAGGGGCGTCGGGGTTAATCTTCGAGAGAGATATCATCCAGCCTTGAAGCGCTGATGCCAACGGGCCACTGTGGAATAGTGAATTACTTCCTCCTTGTATGCAGCGCACATGTTGGAGGCTGCAATCGTTGCGGAATGGCCTTGCAGAAATTCGTGGTAGATGATAGATCGTAGGATGCTGCTGCTTATCGTTGACATTGTTGCTGTATTCGTACTCGACGATGTCTTAGATAGTACGCTTGAGGAAGCTTCGAGAATGCACTGTGACGTCATCACACAAGATCAATGCTGTAAGAGCTTTAACAAATTTAACATGCAGTAGCGTAAAGTGTTGCAAGACTTTGCGATCGATCCAATATAAATATTTGAGTTAACCGGACGAGGTGGAATGCGCCAGGTATCCAACTTTTGCATCAATCTGGAACATTACATGCTGCATTCACATTCAAGTAATCTTTGGCCTTCGCGTAATGAGCTATGAATATGAACCATCTGAGAGGCTAGACTCATAGATAGACCGTATCCGATTCAGTATCGTGAACGTATTCTGGACCCGAAATCTTGCTCCAAGCACTTCCGATAACAGCTGGTATACCACGCATTCGTCCCTCGGCATAGGTAGGCATCCGAGTAAAGAGGCATCCTTGCCCTAAAGTAAAAACACTGGTAGATTCGGGTGATTGAGGTCAGCCAGGCTTATCGCTGATCGCTTTAACCTTCAGTGTGTCCTTGGATGTTCCTAAGCCGATCGGCAATGGAATCCATATTGCCGATGGTTTTTTCTCGATCGCTCTTTTCATTCCTATCGTCGTTTTAGGAACCTAAGCCTCGATTAGGGCCTCTCGCGTATTTACTTGAAGAGCACCTCATTAAAAAGTGTTTCTTTTTAAAGAGGTGTGCTAACTTTGACGTCAAAGTTCTGCTGTTGTTTAGGTTACACCACTGAATGACTATCACAAACAATAAAAGGGTCCGATGTTATAGTTAGACAAATCCTTCAAAATTCATAACGTTGTGCAATATTTGTTATCCTTTACAAACAAGTCTAGTACCAAAGCAGTGATTCCCGAGGGATGGAATGCTTGGCTGGCATGGGAGGGAATCCGAACCGTGATTTTGACTCAGGGTGCAGAATACTGCAGGCGGATTCTCCAACTGCGCTACGACGCGCCCACACTTTTTGGGAATAGGCCGTGAGGACTGACAAAACTTTCCATAAAGGACGAAGGATGGCATTACTCAATCCCTTTTGGGATGCGCCACGCATCGTACTTCTACGGGATGTCGTGGAGGCGATTTGAATGCGTATTTGGCCAGACGGGCGCGTGTAGCGCAGTCGGAGAGTCGACTGTCGCGTGCACCCGATACCAGGTTCCTGGTTCGGATTTCCCGCCCAGGCCAACCAAGCCTTCCATCCCTCCGGGGTCGGTTAATTGGTACCAGACTTGTTTGGGAAAGATAGAGCGCTGACTTGTTCATCAACTGGTCACCGCAAGTCATTGTATGGCCAAGTACGCATTCAAATCGCCTCAACGATATCACGTAGAAGTAGACGCGGCCTCCTCGCTCAAGGGACACGAAGAGCGTCAATTCGTTTGTTCGTGGCTTCCACGAAAAGTCCGACTAAAGCGTTGGCGCGCGTCTGCTCTTGGTATTCTCTAGACATCCAGCGGAATCCAGTCGGTGACGGCTCTCATCCAGTTGGTGTCTACTAAGCGCACTACGTGGTCGGCCCACCTAAATTTCGGCGACTTGGCCTATGTGAGTGCGTCAGATCTTTGACGCTTGAGTGAAGAGAAGCCGCACACAGTAGTCAGAAATAGTTCTGCCAGAACATTGCTATTGGGAAGGATGGCTTATCACATTGGCTCGAGCTACAACTGATTTAGTGGTGACTTCTTGCCGTGGTTGAAAGCATTGAAGTTTGCTGTTAGGCCTTCTCGAAGCTTTTTCTTCAGTACATTGAGTGTTCGTGACAAGTGACTTGACACTGCATCAGAAGCCGTCGTATGACTTAGGATGATATCTCACTAACGGCTTTCCCATAACACGGAACGATTCGAAAGCTGAAGATCCGGATCATGCGCGACAAAAAGCCGCGTTCCGCGTGCCGTCTAATGGGCTTCTGAAGGCGATCAACGGTGACAACCGTCCTTGAGG
Source organism: Heligmosomoides polygyrus polygyrus (assembly GCA_947396885.1). Lineage (NCBI taxonomy): Eukaryota > Metazoa > Nematoda > Chromadorea > Rhabditida > Heligmosomidae > Heligmosomoides > Heligmosomoides polygyrus. Next base: position 10,354,884 of record OX377205.1, read on the forward strand.
TGAGACTTTCGGCGCGGCGATGGGTGCACTGAATTGTAGTGACTGCTGCTGCTGCTGTGGATCCAGCCGTGTCTGCTGATGATGAGATCCTTCTCAATGACGACAACGCAGCAACAGAAGCATCGGCAGCAGCAACAAACAGGCGCGGCTCGTTTCAGCGCCACGGGTGGTCGTGTTTCGAATGGCCCCCGACTGACTGTCATCAGGCGCACAGCGATTAGCATCCCATCTGGAGGCTATCGATGCAGGTTTCGAAGGTTTCGGAGAAAGTCGTGCCGACGAGAAGCGCCTAGGGGATCTGGATGGGGAACAAGCTGGGAAAAGCTCCACTTCTAGTGTCTGTATATTTCAAGGGGAACGGGGGAATTCAGAAAAATTCGCTCAAAACCGAATGCAAATGTCACGTTACTTCAACATTATTGGCTTCCATGATCGTCCACAAGAATGCACTCAGCCGTTGTGAATATTGAGGGACTACTCAGAGATTCAGAAGTCTTCACCAGAGTAAAACGGTCTGTCCGAATCCAGGCTCATGATTCAGATTCCCCGCTCAGGTTCACCAAGCATCCCCTCACCAATTCGAGGGCGGTGAACTGCTACAGGCTTGTCTGGGAAGGATAAACCAGTGACTTTCCTACCGTCCGGCCATTGTCAACCATTACGTAGGTTAAATATGGCTTCAAATTGAATTGACGGCACAGCGAAGAAGTAGAATGCGTGGCTTCACCTTTGTTCTTATCCTTAAAGCCGCATCACGATACTCCTTTCTCTATCGCGCTAATCTCGCCTTGTTTCTCTTTATTTTAGCACTTTTGGGTGCACTTAGCTCCGACCGTGACAGAAGTTCAATGATTATAGTGGTTGTCACTTAATCGAAATCATCGAAAATTATGTGGGCCGATCACGAGATGCGTTTCTCAGAAATCATTGGACCAGGCCGTAAGCCCTGGAATTCACCGATACTCATCGGCGCAATTCCCAAAGGTGTTGGTTAGAGTTCATCTTGAAAGCCGTGGATGGAACAATTTGATGCCCTTCAACTAGGAGCACTTACTGGGTCACACTGGCACGCAGCACGAACTAATGGAATTCCCGATGGCACCAGATAGACCAGATAAATTTGTCGACAAGCGTGGCGATAGCTGATTCAGATGGTACTTATTTGGATTACGTAAAAAGACTATGTTCTGTGTTCATACACTGTACAACAACTGCCGCTGGTATTCAGGCAGAATATCGTGTTTAAAACATAAGACTTAGAACTTACAAGGAAAGGTTCTCAACTCAATGTGAGCTTTTGAGATGCTATTTTGACAGGATATAGGGCCGTGAGAATGCAGTCCAGGTTTACAGTTAGTTTTGCTGAACACTATTTTAGAGACCTGAAAAAGAGGTGTGAAAACGTGTGGGCAACACTCATCAACCCCTATGACACCCCACGAGATTTGCCTTTGTGGCGCAGTTGGTCAGAGTGCCATCTCATAGGAGCACACCCGAGAATTCTTGAGTTCGAGTCCGCGCGCTGCCAATACTTTTGCACATGTTAGTTTGTTGTTATTATGCACCAGCGTCGGTTGCGGGCTTCGCCCGCACCCGACTCTGGCCGGGCGGGCCACGCCAGGCTAGCCGGCTTCGCCGGCGTCGTGTGTGGTGAGCCATGTGGGGTCAGAAACCCAACCCAACCTCGAGCCCGCTAGGGTCCCCCAACCCAGCGTCGGTTGCGGGCTTCGCCCGCACCCGACTCTGGCCGGGCGGGCCACGCCAGGCTAGCCGGCTTCGCCGGCGTCGTGTGTGGTGAGCCATGTGGGGTCAGAAACCCAACCCAACCTCGAGCCCGCTAGGGTCCTCACAACCCAGCGTCGGTTGCGGGCTTCGCCCGCACCCGACTCTGGCCGGGCGGGCCACGCCAGGCTAGCTGGCTTCGCCGGCGTCGTGTGTGGTGAGCCATGTGGGGTCAGAAACCCAACCCAACCTCGAGCCCGCTAGGGTCCCCACAACCCAGCGTCGGTTGCGGGCTTCGCCCGCACCCGACTCTGGCCGGGCGGGCCACGCCAGGCTAGCTGGCTTCGCCGGCGTCGTGTGTGGTGAGCCATGTGGGGTCAGAAACCCAACCCAACCTCGAGCCCGCTAGGGTCCCCACAACCCAGCGTTGGTTGCGGGCTTCGCCCGCACCCGACTCTGGTCGGGCGGGCCACGCCAGGCTAGCCGGCTTCGCCGGCGTCGTGTGTGGTGAGCCATGTGGGGTCAGAACCCAACCCAACCTCGAGCCCGCTAGGGCCCCCCAACCCAGCGTCGGTTGCGGGCTTCGCCCGCACCCGACTCTGGCCGGGCGGGCCACGCCAGGCTAGCCGGCTTCGCCGGCGTCGTGTGTGGTGAGCCATGTGGGGTCAGAAACCCAACCCAACCTCGAGCCCGCTAGGGCCCCCCAACCCAGCGTCGGTTGCGGGCTTCGCCCGCACCCGACTCTGGCCGGGCGGGCCACGCCAGGCTAGCCGGCTTCGCCGGCGTCGTGTGGGGTGAGGCATGTGGGGTCAGAAACCCAACCCAACCTCGAGCCCGCTAGGGTCCCCACAACCCAGCGTCGGTTGCGGGCTTCGCCCGCACCCGACTCTGGCCGGGCGGGCCACGCCAGGCTAGCCGGCTTCGTGTGTGGTGAGCCATGTGGGGTCAGAAACCCAACCCAACCTCGAGCCCGCTAGGGTCCCCACAACCCAGCGTTGGTTGCGGGCTTCGCCCGCACCCGACTCTGGTCGGGCGGGCCACGCCAGGCTAGCCGGCTTCGCCGGCGTCGTGTGTGGTGAGCCATGTGGGGTCAGAACCCAACCCAACCTCGAGCCCGCTAGGGCCCCCCAACCCAGCGTCGGTTGCGGGCTTCGCCCGCACCCGACTCTGGCCGGGCGGGCCACGCCAGGCTAGCCGGCTTCGCCGGCGTCGTGTGTGGTGAGCCATGTGGGGTCAGAAACCCAACCCAACCTCGAGCCCGCTAGGGTCCCCCAACCCAGCGTCGGTTGCGGGCTTCGCCCGCACCCGACTCTGGCCGGGCGGGCCACGCCAGGCTAGCCGGCTTCGCCGGCGTCGTGTGTGGTGAGCCATGTGGGGTCAGAAACCCAACCCAACCTCGAGCCCGCTAGGGTCCCCACAACCCAGCGTCGGTTGCATGCTTCGCCCGCACCCGACTCTGGCCGGGCGGGCCACGCCAGGCTAGCCGGCTTCGCCGGCGTCGTGTGGGGTGAGGCATGTGGGGTCAGAAACCCAACCCAACCTCGAGCCCGCTAGGGTCCCCACAACCCAGCGTCGGTTGCGGGCTTCGCCCGCACCCGACTCTGGCCGGGCGGGCCACGCCAGGCTAGCCGGCTTCGCCGGCGTCGTGTGGGGTGAGGCATGTGGGGTCAGAAACCCAACCCAACCTCGAGCCCGCTAGGGTCCCCACAACCCAGCGTCGGTTGCGGGCTTCGCCCGCACCCGACTCTGGCCGGGCGGGCCACGCCAGGCTAGCCGGCTTCGCCGGCGTCGTGTGTGGTGAGCCATGTGGGGTCAGAAACCCAACCCAACCTCGAGCCCGCTAGGGTCCCCACAACCCAGCGTCGGTTGCGGGCTTCGCCCGCACCCGACTCTGGCCGGGCGGGCCACGCCAGGCTAGCCGGCTTCGCCGGCGTCGTGTGTGGTGAGCCATGTGGGGTCAGAAACCCAACCCAACCTCGAGCCCGCTAGGGTCCCCCCAACCCAGCGTCGGTTGCGGGCTTCGCCCGCACCCGACTCTGGCCGGGCGGGCCACGCCAGGCTAGCCGGCTTCGCCGGCGTCGTGTGTGGTGAGCCATGTGGGGTCAGAACCCAACCCAACCTCGAGCCCGCTAGGGTCCCCACAACCCAGCGTCGGTTGCGGGCTTCGCCCGCACCCGACTCTGGCCGGGCGGGCCACGACAGGCTAGCCGGCTTCGCCGGCGTCGTGTTGGGTGAGGCATGTGGGGTCAGAAACCCAACCCAACCTCGAGCCCGCTAGGGTCCCCACAACCCAGCGTCGGTTGCGGGCTTCGCCCGCACCCGACTCTGGCCGGGCGGGCCACGCCAGGCTAGCCGGCTTCGCCGGCGTCGTGTGTGGTGAGCCATGTGGGGTCAGAAACCCAACCCAACCTCGAGCCCGCTAGGGTCCCCACAACCCAGCGTCGGTTGCATGCTTCGCCCGCACCCGACTCTGGCCGGGCGGGCCACGCCAGGCTAGCCGGCTTCGCCGGCGTCGTGTGGGGTGAGGCATGTGGGGTCAGAAACCCAACCCAACCTCGAGCCCGCTAGGGTCCCACAACCCAGCGTCGGTTGCGGGCTTCGCCCGCACCCGACTCTGGCCGGGCGGGCCACGCCAGGCTAGCCGGCTTCGCCGGCGTCGTGTGTGGTGAGCCATGTGGGGTCAGAAACCCAACCCAACCTCGAGCCCGCTAGGGTCCCCACAACCCAGCGTCGGTTGCATGCTTCGCCCGCACCCGACTCTGGCCGGGCGGGCCACGCCAGGCTAGCCGGCTTCGCCGGCGTCGTGTGTGGTGAGCCATGTGGGGTCAGAAACCCAACTTAACCTCGAGCCCGCTAGGGTCCCCACAACCCAGCGTCGGTTGCATGCTTCGCCCGCACTCGACACTTCCTTACTCAGCGTTGATAGCGAAAAAGTGCAGAAAAGAGTAACCGGCCGTCATTGTGCACAATGGAGAGAAATTCGGTATTTGAGGACAGATTCGTCAACAGAGTGGGGTAATGGTCAAGGTAGGGCTGTAGACATAGAGGAAAATTGAACGGAAGAAATGCCATCTGCGATGCAAAATAATAGTAAAAATGAGCAAAAAAAGAACAGCCGGTTGTCATACTACACAGTGGAGAACGATTCAATTTATTATGGAGTCGTAGCTTCCCTGGTAGTGGGGTAGTGGTAAAAGTATGGCGGCAAAAATAGAGGTAAATTGAAACAAAAAACGGCTTATGTGAGGCAAAATAGCAACAAAAAAAACAATACAGAACGGAGCAACCCGTTGTCATACTGAACAGTGGAAGAGGATTCAATTTCTGTTGTAGCAGCAACGCTGGTAGTGGGGTAGTGGTAAAAGTATGGCAGCGAAAATAGTGGAAGGTTGCACCACACAGGAGAGCTGGGAAGGAACACTGAGGTGTGACCACTAGACACGTATTGGGAAGAGACCTCTTTCGAAATCACCCTACGTCAGGCAGTCGATGGTAGTCGATGGTAAACAACAGTGGTGGTTGGGAAGAGACCTCTTTCGAAATCACCTTACGTCAGGCAGTCGATGGCAGTCGATGGTAAACAACATTGGTGGGCAACTGTCAAGCGTCTTCGTCTGGACAACTGGCAACCGCACCGCAAACTTGGGTGATTAAACCGGCTAGCTAGCCAGTGTACGAATTGCGGGTGGCTAACATCGGACAAAAAACCCTTCCTCTTTTATATATGGGGGGATTCTCACGACTGAAGGTCAATTTAAGACCATCAATACTTACAACAAACCAAAACTGTCTACTTGCACCTTCATGTGCGCTAGTTTTTCAATCACGCATCTGCACCATATCACTTCTCTGGAAATAAAAGCCTGCTACTCTTCCGTTTTAGTCAACAGCTATGATACAAAACTATGAAATAAGTAAAATACAAGCGCGTGAGACAACAGCAGCATCTTACAAAAGCCAGTGAGGAACAGTTTTCTCCCTGGCAAGGAATGACCACTTCTTCTTCGACGAACGCGCAATCCGTGGGTGTCGAGAAGGATCTGGGTGATCTGACAACTACCAGTTGCTACCCACGAAGAAAAACTAGCACATATGAAGGCGCTAATAGACAGCCTTGGTCTGTTGTAAGCATTGATGGTCTAAAATTGACTCCTGTGATTACGAGAAAGCATAATAACAACAAACTAATATGTGCAAAAATATTGGCAGTACGAGGACTCGAACTCAAGAGCAGGACGGTGTGCTCCTATGAGGTGGCACTTCTACCGGCTGCGCCACCGACGAGGCACATCTCGAAGGGTGTCATAGGGGTCGAAGAGTGTAGCGCACACGTTTAACGCCTCTTTTTCAGGTCTCTAAAATAGTGTTAAGCAAAAACTAACTGTAAACCTGGGACCGGATTCATCAAGGTTACAGCAGTAACTTTAACGGAGCATTGTAAGCGAAAAGCTCAGATAACGCGGCTTATCGTTCACCATATCGCTTGATATGCCGCGTTATCTGAGCTTTTGCTTACAATTCTCCGTTAAAGTTACTGCAGTAACTTCGATGAATTCGGCCCCTGAACTCCATTCACACGGCCCTACATCCTGTCAAAATAGCGTCGCAAAAGCTCACCATGAGTTGGAAACCTTCCCTTGTTAGAATATTTATGGAGCCAAAATTAGATACAAAAGAAGGTGGTACAAAATCAATTTAACACACTAAATATTACAGCTAAAGTCAGGTTGTTGAAGATAGCAAAAACGGCTTCTTATTTGGTTTGTATAAAATGGAATTTGTTTTTAAGTGATGTTGTAGTTCCTTTTCTAAAAAAGAATAAAAGGAAAAAGAATTACATTTACTAGTCAAACGTGATAAAAGATAAAAGGATAAAGGACGGCGTTCTTCAATTCCCTTGGGATGCGCCATGCATTCTGTTTCTACGAGATGTCGTGGAGGCGAGTTGAATGCGTATTTGGCCATACAATGACTTGCGGTGGCCAGCCGATGAGCAAGTCAGCGCTTTATCCTTCCAAGACAAGTCTGGTACCAATTCACCGACCCCGGAGGAATGGAGGGCTTGGTTGGCCTGCGCGGGAAATCCGAACCAGGAACCTGGAATCGGGTGCAGGCGACAGTGGGCGCCTCCTCGGACTGCGCTACACGCGCCCGTCAAACGTGATACAGCGTATAATTTGAACAAACACTACGATGAAAACTGCCTATTATATTAATACATCGTGCATCCACTATGTCCTTTGGTCTGACGGGGAATAGTGTCCGTTGTCGGCCGCGAAATTTCGACCCTTGTACCCGTTCGTCTCTTGCGCGACTAGGGACTGCATCAGATTAATGTGCGCGCAAAGCGAGTAATAAAATTTGCCTTCCGTGTTTTTTCAGATGACGTCGGTACTGACGCAATGAATCTGAGCAGCAAGTTTAACATTTTCTCCTGTGATCAATCGGCTTTTTTCGCGGACAGCTGAGACGTGGTCAATGAGAAATACATATGTTTCTCGACAATCAATTGTTGTGGGTTTCTCTGAAAAGGAAAAAGCGCGAATTTGCTTGCCTTGCGAACGCTAAAAGCACCTTAATACGTGCGCCTAAGAGGTGCCTAGAAGGCTATTACCAAGGTATAGTGGAAGTGTTAGGTTGGAAAAAAGTCTCTTCACACTTCGAAAAGATTTTTTTACCGTTCTCTTTGTAAACATCCTAGCCAGTGTTGATTGCTGATTTCGTAATCCTATCACACTTGCATACCGTTCGCACGCGAACACAGGTCAAGACCCTTCTTGTACTTCGTAATCTATCCAATCTTCCGGACTCAATGCCAGATCTACCTCATGGCCATTTTCGGCACGTCATTCTTCATGAATTCATTAAAGGATCTACAGCACGTCAGACAGCCGACCAAATTAACGACACATATATGGCTTGGGATCTATTACTCATCGCACCTGTTATGAGTGGTTCGGAAAGTTTTTTAAGGGAGATTATTCACTCGAGGACAAAGCAGGGTCAGGAAGGCCATTGATTTGGACGACACTGAACTACTCCATCTTCTTCGTACCGATAATAGGCAGACGACACGTCAGCTGGCAGAGAAGCTCGAAGTGTCTCATAGGATAGGGGGAATCCATCTGAAGGGTCTTGGCTTTGCATGGAAATTTGGATCTTCGATTCCACATGTCCGGTCAGACACTCAGTGCAAAACCTCATGTTGCAAGACTCACAAGAGAAACAATTAAGGAGCTGGGCTGGGAGGTAATGCCACATCCACCGTATAGCCGTGACCTCGCCCCTATTGACTACCATCTCTTCCGTGCTCTCAAGCAGAAGTTGGAGAGAAATATCTTGAAACGGATGACGACCTCAAAGATTGGATTCAGCAATGGTACGACTCCAGAATTGCAGTCCTTTAAGCGAGAGGAATTAGAAAATTACCCAGGATTTGGAGAAGTGTAGTGGAACAAGATGGAGTTTATCTGAATTGATTTCACATTGTAGTTGTGAAGTAATAAATCTTTGAAAAAAAAGAAAAGACTTTTTTCCAACCTAATAGAAAACATGGCGCGTTCTATAAAAAATCGCATTTTTCTTGCGTTTGCACTATTTTCAGTTCAAAATGGACACTTTTCAAACCATCACTGCTCACTCCTCTAAGCATGCTTGACGCTTTTGAAATCAAACTGAACATCTTCCGAATTCAAACGAGCGTTTTCCAGGTTAGAATTCTCTCAACCGGGCCAGCATAATCTTTATGCTTAAGGAAAATTTAGCATGACTTTCTTTGGGGTTTTCTAATTCACCTGCCTCAATAGGCTAACACACTGCTTTAAATTTTTTAAAATAATTTTCTGCAAAAAATAATACACCAAATCTTGTTCAGAAGCGCGTGAAGGTAGCTGGCATTTAGTATGCTAAAACAAAAGAGAGAGCGCCATGCACTCTAGTGATCGTTGCGATTTTTGTTCGTCTAATGGCAAACACTCTGTTTACCTGGAGCAACGCAGATGTATACAAGGCAACAAGAACAGTTCGAAAAGTGCACGTATTTTCGCATCCCTGTTTAAACTTTTTTGCATTTTCTGAAGCAATACTTTTTCGATTTTAAAAAGGAAAATTTAGTAAAACTTTAATTTTAAAGTTTTTAGTTTACCCATCCCAATAAGTGAACGCATTGTTTAAATTTTATAAAACTTTATGTTCTAGGAAAAACTATGTAGATATTTTAAAACTCACCCTAACTATCAAAAAATTCGCAAATTTTAAGCCATTAAAGGGAAGGATTGCGCCGTCCAGCTCATAGCGATTTTCATTTGATTCATAGTGTAAATGATACTTATTTGAACTAGCGATGAGAAGATATGTGTATTTTTCAAAAATGTTTTTGTTGTACCGTTGTCAAGTGTAAAAATAAGTTAGAATGTGTTGTTAATTTAAGTTTATTTATGAATGTAGAAAGGCTGCAACTTTTATTGCTAGAAGAAGAGATTGCGCCTTGCGCTTGTCCAGGATGTCGCGATTTTTATTTGATTGGGAGCAACCACTTTGTTATGTGGAGTTACACATCTGTCAGCGGTGCAACAAAAGCAAGCGCAGTACAGAAAACACACATATGTTCATTTTGATGCTTGACAATATTTACACTATCACTCTAATTAAAATCACGAGGACGAGGCTAACTTATTCGAATACGATGCGTAACCTATACGAGGCGAGGCGCTTAAAAATTGCCGGTTTTTAGCAATCTGGATCAACCCTCAAAACGCATTTTTTCTTCGAAAAACCTAAATTTTATAAAATTTTGAATAATGAGTTCACTTATTGGAGTTACTAAGGCAGTGAGTTAAACAATTTTAACGAAATTCATACTAAATTTTTCTTGACCGAAAATTATTCTTACCCTTTTTGATGGTCTATGGCAATGTCCGGAAGACCCTCGTTTTGATTTCAAAGATGCAGTTTTTACTAAACGCAATTTTTTCTTTCAAAAATAAAAAGCTTAGGAAAAATGGTGGCAAGGAGCTATATGAGTAAGCAATGTGGCGATCTTCTTTGTTACGCTTTTAAAAAAATGCCGCTTTTTTGCACTCTAGAACGATCTACAGAACGCAATTTTTCTTTTAAAAATAAACATCTTATAAAATTTTAGACGGCGAATTCACTTCATATACTTATGCAAGCAGGTAAGATAAAGAATTTTAAAAGAATTTACACTAATTTTTTCTTGAACAAAAGCTATTCTGACCTTCCAGACGGTCTCCAGTTAAGCGCAGAAAACCCTCATTTTTATTTCGAAGATACTCAGTTTAATTTCAAAAACGTCAAGCTTGCTTAGAGAATAATGGTTCTCAATTTGGACAAAAAACTGTCTAGTTTGGCTTGAAAATAGAATATTAATTAAATTTTTTCTTAGTGCGGACTGTGGACGCAGACCGTGTTTCAGTCACAGAATATGCCTTCTTTCGTTTTTCCTTTTCAGTGATGGAGCGTTCTGTGTGCGCACGTCTGTTCAATTGTGTTCTATGTACTCAGAACTGAGAAGATTACTGTGTTCGACAGGCATAAGAAGCCGCAAAATGCTGAACTATCTGTCAAGTTGAGACACGGGGTCGACCGTGTATCATCGTTGGTCGTTACCGTTCCTTACAGAAGACACGTTTCTATTTAAACACGCTTAATCGTGCTCCTTATGGCGTTGTAACACCCCACACGACACGTGAACGGCATACTTGAGGCTGAGGAGGCCCGGAGTCTGTATGGGAGCGCGGCGAGGTACCCCGTCAAACGGGGTTTAACGGTTCAAAGAACCGTCGCAGCGAGGACACAAACACACCCATAGTTAACGCGTAAGTGAGATGGATGGGCGATTTCGAGCAAAGAGGGTTCAGGGACGTGACGCATGCAATTCTCAGAACGGCTTGTGGTACGAGGGACTATTGTTATTCTCCAAGTTCTCTCTTCGTAAAACCACGGCACTATTTAGGTGCTTCGATGACTTCTTGCTAAACGAGGTGGTAAAGTGGATCAGTATTTATTGAGCGGCTCAACGTTTCGACCCGTTCGTCGTCTTCGGAAGCCCGAAAGTGGCATTCGGGTGTTGCATTCTATTCATCAAACGCCTCATCGACTCTATCCTTCCGGATATTGTCTTAAGGCATAGCAGAAAACCGCGAACCATGAACGATAAACTCACCCGCTGATCCACCGCTTGCGTGGAGCAACGCCACTGCCGCAGTTAGTCGTTAGACTCACCATACTGTTATTCTACACTATGTATACTGTATATACCACTGTCATTCTTAACCACATCTTTGTCACCACCGATCGCTCTATCATACTCTATAGTAACGCGCTAAGCGCTGAATCATACTATCGATCGGCAAATTAGTCATAAAATAGGGAGAATATGGGGGGAAAGTTATGGCACGAAAATAGCGAAAAATACCCATACGTCTTCTTCCTGCATGGGAACTTTAGCCGTAGGGCAATCGCGGTCGCTGAACACGAGTCTGGAATTCGTTTTTGAAGTGAATGAAGTGAATCGCCACCAATCGATATTGATCCAATTATCGATTTTTGTGAATGTCGTTCAAGCGGTCCGAAACGTTAGCCCTGGAGGTGATCGAGGTCGCTGAACACGAACTCGAAGTTTGTTTTTAAAGCTTCGATTGCCATCGAACGATAGTGATCAAATCACGGGCACGAAAATAGTGGGAAATACTCAGACGTCTTCTACGTGCCAGGGATTCAGAAGACGTGTTAAAGACGTCGCTCAACCTGTTTGGAGATTTAGGTGGAAGTGCTGAAGACGTCGTGTAATGTGCCTGGAGATTCAGAAGACGTGCGGAATACGTCGTATGACGTGCCTGAGACTCAAAGAACGTGCCAAAGGCTTCGCTCAACGGTGTTAGAGGATTCAGGTAGACGTGCCGAACACGTCGTCCAAAGTGCCTGTAGACTCAGAAGACGTGCCGAGGAGTCGTCCGCTAAGAGTGGATCATTGAGGGAGAATAGTACCAGTAATGGAAGACCGCTTCACTAGGAGGGGCCAGGAGTGAGGAACCAATAGATCGCCCTATCATACTATATACTGTGCATACTGCGAGCCTTTTGTACTCCTAGGCGGGAGAAAAGTTGTACTAGTAGAGCAGCTAGCTTGATGTGATTGACCTTAGCCTAGTGATGCTGCAACATCGCGCGAGGTACGCCGATAGGCGTGACGGAGCACTTGTAAATATATATGGAATGTGAGCAGAAGCGCTATCCTACGATTTTTGAAATGCTCGGAAAAGTCTAATTTGTTGCTGTATGTGAAGCCAAGATCTATTAGGTTGTCCCATAAGTCTTCGTTGTTTTTTTCTTCAACGATTCACTGCAGATTTCGCCGGCGATCTCTTGCATAGCGCTGCATAGTCTTCGAAAGAGAATGATTTGCTCTATCAAAGCATGTATTGCACTTCTTTTTTCATCATGAGTTTTGTCAATTTTTAGGTCGTTGAAGTGAAAAGCGAAAAAGTGAAGAAGTAGCCATTTGCGCACATGTTCTCTCCGCTTAGGTTTGTAATTTTTTGCGCAGTTTTTTATAGCACTTGGAAGACAATGTTCTGTGCTACAAGAATATGTGTTGGACCTATTTTCTCGCTTTCCCTTTATTGATTTTTAGGCCATCAAATTGGGAATTCCGACTTTTCCGTCCGAATATTTACCAAAACTCCGGTTCTGTGGTTGGACTTTTTTGCTTAGTGTTATATGTCGTTTGGAAGAGGATGTCTTGCTCAGTAAGAATTTATGTCGCGTTTATTGGCTCCCGCTGATTTCTGTCGAATATCAACAACTGAAGAAGGAGAAGGAGTTGTTGGTGAAGACGATTTTTCTCTTTTTGGCATTTTGTTGACATTCAACAGAAATCAATAAACGCGACACACATTCTTATAGAGCAAGACATTCTCTTTCGAACGACATATAACACCTACCCAAAAAGTCCAACCACAGAGCAGGAGCTGTCGGCAAAATAGCCATCCTCCTTCGGACGTCCCAATTTGATGACCTGAAAATCAATAATGGACAAACGAGCAAATAGCACTAACACATATTCTTGTAGTACAGAACATTGTCTTCCAAACGCTATAAAAAACTGTGCAAAAAAATTACAAACCTAAGCGGAGAGAACAAGTGCGCAAATGGCCACTTTTTCACTTTTTCACTTTCCACTTGAACCAGGGGTGCACACAAAGTTCTGTGCGTTAAATTATTTTAACGAAATTTTTTAACGGAAATTTTTCGTTAAATTTCCGGTAAATCGTTAAAATTCGTTAAAAAATACAATTAGCAGTAAATCATTATTTCAAATAAAAAAATCAATTAAAACGTTATATGCTCCTTCCAACTTTAACAGATCAACAACTAAAGGGTACTAAGCGGGCTGATGCCCGATGTGCATCGGAAAGGTATCTTAAAACGGGTAAGCTAGATCAGCCACACCAGGGAGATCCTTCCCTTGCCTACTTCTGTGCTCTCCCCCACGTCAGCGACGAAGAGCACAGAAACCGTGTTTATTTGAGTGTTCCACGACCATGGTCTCATAATGGAGCGGGCACCAGCCCGCTTAGTACCCAACTAAAGTTCAAGGTTGGAGTGCAATACTACAGTGTAACTTAAACAATTCATTATCAACAAGGTGTGGACAGTAAAATAAACAAACCTTCGGCAACAAATTATAATATCTTTATGGTGTGGAATAACACCAGGTACGGGATGGAAAATCAAGAGAACCAACCCGCTAAGTACCGAAAGAACTAATAAAAATACCTATCAGTAGAATGCTAACACGTTAACGAATATGGTTTTAGCTTGCCCTGTGCATAAGACCAATCGATTGTTTTGCATCGTCGGAACTCTGACACGACATCGTGTCGCAAGGTCCCACACGGCCGAAAGGGTGTGACAAGATCGTTGATGTGTTAATGTTCAGGAAAGTAGCTTTCCAAATTTTTGTTATTAGGGCGCGTGTAGCGCAATCGGAGGGGTGCTTTTGCGTGCATACCCTGTACCAGGTTCCTGGTTCGGATTTCCGCCATGCCAACCAAGCCTTCCACCCCTCGGTGAGTTTTTGGTCGGTGAATTGGTACCAGAGTTGCCTGCGAAGGATAATGTGCTGAGTTTTTCATCGTGACCACCACAGGTGATCTACTGCATGGTAATTCACGCATTCAAATCGTCTCCAAGACATTCCGAAGAAGTAGAATGCGTGGCGCATCCAAAAGGGATTGAGTGGCGGCGTTCTTGATCCCTTCACTAGCATTTTTCTCAAATCATTTAAAATACGTTCACCGACTGAAAACATTCCCTCCTTTTCGACTAGTTTAGGTGGCGAGCAAAGTATTCTGGGATAAGCAGCGCCAAATGAGGATAAGCATATTTTACGAGGAGGTCAGACCACTAACTTTGTGGATTTGTTGACGTGCTTGGTGGCTTAACGAATATCCTTTTCTAGCTCTGGTTGCATTATTTCCAAAAATTCAAATGTACCATAGAAGACAGAATAGAATAGCATAAAAACATTAAAATGTCCTTGCTGATTTCAATAGTTTTTCAGGAATAGTCCTAATTGGGAGGATGAGGCCTGCAGTATTAGTGAAGTCTGAGGGGAAAGTGATAAACTTACTGAGAAAAAAGTCCGTTAAAAATTCCGTTGAATTTCTAAAAATTTCCGTTAAGTCGTTAAGCCGGATTTTAACGGAAAATGCCGTTAATTCGTTAAATTCGTTAAATCGTTAACCGTTAAATGTGCACCCCTGACTTGAACGACCTAAAAATTGACAAAATTCATGATGAAAAAAGAAATGCAATACATTTTCTGATAGAGCAAATCATTATCTTTCGAAGGCTATGCAGCGCTATGCAAGAGACAGCCGGCGAAATCTGCAGTGAATCGTTGAAGAAAAAAACAACGAAGACTCATGGGACAACCTAATATAATGAAGTCCACCGATGTGATGTGGAAACAATCAACTTCATATGCGTGCTGTGCAGTTGATGGAGTGCTGCTTATACGCATGACACCCGTTTTGTGCGGAGCCAAGGGGAGCTGCCATTGTTTAGACCAGGCAACTAATAAGTTGGTTCCCCTCTGAAGACATAATTCGTCATTAACTCCATCAATGACCTTGTATACTTTTACATCACCTGCAAACATGGCACAATCGCAAACATGATAATGACAATAACAGGTAGCTCAGTGTTTCACCCCTCCCAGGGAAGTCTGGTGCCAACCGCATTCACAGAGGGCTTAATGCCCAGCAAACAACCCATCCAAACAAATAAGCCCCGCGAGTTTCTCTGCTTTGGAGGGCATCATCTGGGTGATTTTTTCACGCCGACGATGCCACGACTACTTGGTCTGCTGTCTGCTGCCGCCACGGTTACGAAGAGTTCGGTATTCGAGTAATGCGGCAGTTAGGTGGCACCAGGGAGGTTATCGCAACTGGTCATCTGCTGTTCACGTTTATTTAGAATTTACAGCACTCCTACCGGTGGTCCTTATCTCTGCGAACATTGGAGTCGACGGCATCGTCGATGCAAATCGCGGAGTAATTTTTAGTGCTTGTCGGAACACATGCGAATTACAGGGGTCAGAGGCTCGGTGCCAACGCTCTTTCAGAGGACAAACTGCAAAAAAAAAAACCCAGAAGGTGTTAGCCGACAATTCTTTATTGAACGCAGTATGCAGTACGTATTCTGCACCCACTATCGCCTGCACCAGCTATCGTCCCATTCGTCATCGAAGCATTCGAGCGGCCGGCCATCGACTTCTCCATCCACTCGTGTGCCAAAGTAGACCAGCTGGTCGTGCTATGAGAACATTTTGTCTTCAGATAGCAAATTCGCTTCTAACGCAGGAAACTGGAAGCACGATTTCTTTTCTTTGACCGTAACGCTTACCATTGCCTTTACACCACCAGCATTTCTGAAACCAAACCAAAAATTCCCAAAAACCCTGCAGTAGGAACTTCGGGGAGGGGAGAGGAGTAAGAGGAGCACTTTGCTTCGCCCAAATACATATTGACGAGATAAACGATAAGAATCTCTAGGTCAAGCTCACAAGAAGCGAAAGGTGAGACGATACACCTTTCACGGGCTGAAAAGGCGTCACTTAGAGACGAGCTGACTAGAAGCTGAAGCTTCACTCCTAGAGTCCATAATACCGATTCATATACCGAAGATGAAGAAGAAGATTGATTAATCGATCGATATTGTTTACTAGTTGTGAAGCCTAGTCACTCTCCATCATCTTCATTGAAAAACTATGTGAAATGATGGACAAAGAATTAGAATAAAGGACGGCGTTACGCGATCTTTTTTGAGCTGCGCCACACAATCCACCTCTAGGGAATGTCGTGGAGGCGATTTCAATACGTATTTCCCCATACAATGACAGGCGGTGGCCAGCTGATGAACAACTCAGCGCTCTTTCCTTATTAAACAAGTATGGTACCATTTCACCGACCCCGGAGGGATGGAGGGCTAGGTTTGCTTAGGCGGGAAATCCGAACGAAGAACCTGGTATCGGGTTCCGGCGACAGCCGACACCTCCTCCGACTGCGCTACACGCGTACACACGCCCATAAGATGTTGAAATGGCATGACACATCAGATAAAATATTGGTTGAATCGATTGATATCGATTCACCTATCAATACTGTCCACATGGCGTGAGTTCTGCCTGGTGGGCAACTTAAGTTCGATTCTGGACAAGGCCGATAATATCGATCGATATTGATTGATAACACTGTTACGAAGCTTGTCTACCGACAATCACAAACGTATGGTCCTCACTTCAAGCGTTAGTTTTCATACAATGTTCAAAAATAACAATCGATATTGCTAAACCAATCCAAACGGTCGGCTTGCTGCAAATTCTGGTCAAGGGAATATTCGGGAAAGACCAGGTTTAAAGTGTTGACTCTGAACAAATAGTCGATAAAATTGATCGGCAACAGCTTACTTGTGTATACCTATTTATAGCCTTGATCGATAGTATCGATCCTTGTCGAGAATAGGAACCGTTCATTCGTAATGGCCCATAGAGAGCAGCTTCTCCATTTGGACCATTTCACGCGACACTAGCCTGAGCAACTCTGGCACGGGGCAGGCATCACTCTGGTTGTCGGCGATACTCCATTGAATATGTTGATGACGATAACAATAGAAGTGGGAATCGAATTCGTACAGAAATGCTTGGTCATCGAGAGTGGTTCATGGCCTCCATGATTCCATTTCTGCCGCTTCCCATTATTGATCAAACCTCCAGCTGTTCTTACCTTGCCTGTGCCCTCTCGTCGACGGAATGAGCCATTCCTCGCTCCTGCTATCCATACGAATTAGAGCGGATAGCTCACAGGTAGCTCCGAAACTGCTCATTGTCCACGGCCAGCAATCTAGCCCTTGGGCCTCCTTGAGACCCATTGTATGAATTTTTGAAAGCTCCGGCAGAAGGAGCTTCACGAAGTGAGCATTGAGTGCAGGGACGTTTAGGCGACTCTTCTAATATCCGGTTAGCCCCTGCTAGCACATAGTGGCTTCTTTGGAAGCTATACCGAAGTACGAAGTAGCGTTGAACAGAGGGAAGTTCGTCATCCGCGATCCCGGAAGAGTCTGGTTCAGTACGGTCCCAGTAATCTCATGCTGAACAGCTCGGTATTCAGGAGTGATGAGGGAGATAGACCAGTTCTATCTCATCCTTACTCCACTCGCAGCTTTTTCGACTAGACTTTCGTTCCGATAAAGAATAAAGAAGGGCGTTACTCAATCCTTTTTCGGATGCGCCACGCACTCTACTTCTACTGGTTGTCGTGGAGGCGATTTGAATGCTTTAGGAAACATCAACTAAGGCAGCACTCTACATGAAGAGCAGGCAACTAGTAGCAGTAGTACTTGAGATTTAAATAATCAGCTGTTTCTATTACAATACCATATTATTTGCAATTTATAAGGAAGTGGATGAAAGTGGAGCTTCGAGTGAGCTCCAAGATGCTAATGATTTTGTTGAAAAATGGGCAGATGATTACGAACTTCTTTCAACGGTTGAGAAAACACATTGCTTTGTAGTACACCCAAGGCGTCAGCCCCATCTTCCAACCAACAGGCTCAAAGACATTGACCTGCAGCAGGTTTTGGAGGCTTGAGACTTAGGTATTCTTTTATCGAGTGATCTAGACTTCAATCTACATTTTAAAACTCTTATAAGGTCAGCTAGCTGCCGAACTTATATCCTGTTCAAGACTTTAAAAACTAATGATCCTCGGGCTCTTCTGTGTGCATACAAGTGCTATTATATATTAGACCCATTATGGAGTTTTGCACTTCTGTTTTTGACCCTTGTCTGAAGAAACACATCAAATTACTTGAAAGCGTTCAAAATAACTACACACGTATACTATTAATGAGGTGCTCCAAGCTAGGATATGCTACTATTCCAAACGGAGTTGAAAGGTTTAATTACCTAAGTGTGAGAAGAAATGGTCTCCTCCCGCACCGTCAAGGAACTGGGCGTCTTCACCGGGCTTATCGTCGCTGTGCACTATGCTTACTACACAATCCAAAACAATCCGCCATTAGTAGCGCCTGACCAGAGATCAGAACTGTTCTATGTGCGGTGGCTGAAGCAAAAGATCCCGGCTCTTCGTCCCTATGGAGTACAAGACTTCAAGGCACCGAAGCCTGACCAGGAGTAATGACCAAACCAGTGTTATTTCTTCCGTGTGCTGCTTTCATACCATAGTAGGGTAGCGGACTTTATTCAGAATTGCTGGTATTTCCCTCTTCAGTCGGTAATTCGATATGTAAAGTGTTGTATGTGTACAAGTGTTCCTTCTAAGGCGAGTTCTAGTGTCCAAATGTCGGCGGTGATTGTGAGTATGCGGTCCTTTAGATGCGACCAAGCATCTTGGCTTACCCTTCCTACAAAGCAGAAGGAATGGGGCTGCTCTGATCAAGCTTTTTAAATTTCTCACAAACAAAATTTTCATTGAAAGGAAGAGTTTTTTGATGTCCTGATAGCGAGGAAGAGAGGAGGAAGACTTAGATTTATCCCCAAGTGCTAAGGCCACAGGCTAAGTCGAACCTCTTCACTTATCGAAACCTCAAGGAACTCAACCTGCTTATAGGCGAATATGAAGGTTTTCATAACATGTCTGTCTGTCAGTTTAAGCACGTTTTAACCCAAAGATGTCTTTTGTAGATTGTTTTAGTTACATATTTTCATATATGTTGTTTGTGCTAGTGTCTTATAAAATAAGGATAAAGGATAAAGGACGGCGTCATTCAATCCCCTTTGGGATGCGCCACGCATTCTACTTCTACGAGATGTCATGGAGGCGAGTTGAATGCGTATCTGGCCATACAATGACTTGCGGTAGCCAGCCGATGAACAAGTCAGCGCTTTACCCTTCCCAGACAAGTCTGGTACCAATTCATCGACCCTGGAGAGAAGGAAGGTTTGGTTGGCCTAGGCGCGAAATCCGAACCAGGAACCTGGTATCGGGTGTAGGCGACAGTCGGCGCCTCCTCCGACTGCGCTACACGCGCCCGCTAGTGTCTTATACGCGTGTGATTGATTGTAGTTCACGCCAGAAATAAAATAAAATAATAGCTCGGACTCAGTACCGTAATCCTTTGCACCTTCAGATTCACGGAGTATTTCTAATTGTTCTCTCCTCCATTTATGAGTTTTACCCTACGGTTAGATAGACTTTTTTTGATACCATTAGGTTAAGATATAGGGGTAAAGATTATCGTTAGTTAATCTCTTTTGGAATGCGACACGCACTCTACATTTACGAAATGTCGTGGAGGAGATCTGAACGCGTACATACATATTTGTCAATGCAATGACATGCGATGGCCAGCTGATGATCAAGTCGGCGTTTTATCCTTCCCAGACGAGTCTGGTACCAATTCACCGATCCCGGAGGGATGGAAGGCTTGGTTGGCCTGGGCAGAAAATCTGTAGATATTCGTCTGTTTTTCTAGTAGTTTTGGTCGATTTACTATGTATTTCTCTAGGCAGGTCGATTTAATATGTTGTATTTATTAACTGCTGTACTCTGTCCTGGCGAGACTCTGGAGTACGCTGTGAACGATGCACATAGGATCGAATGTATCAATGGAGTGCGGCGACCGCTCGCAAATGCACGCGTGGACGAGTTTTATTTATTTTTTTATTTATTCAAAGCACATAAAAGTGTGCCAATACCAAGCATTAAAAAGCAATTGTTAGAAAGTGTGACAGCCAAAGAACACTAATGAACTGAAGATCCATGAGCAAACTCTAAGAGAAAAAAGAAAAAGAAAAGAAACGAGCAAGGATTACGACATTGTTTTCAAACCAGCAAGAAGTGATCCGCAAATGGCTTTCCAACATCTAATGAGGATTAGTGTTCACCCTGCGGAAGAGTAGTCCAGCATTTGGTAAAAACCTTAAAAAAGAATATCAGCTTAGAAAGAATGTTAAGCAATAAAGACATCCTGCCCCTGAAAATATAGAATGCGCTTAGCCTACGACCTTCTATACGCACGAGTTCGTAGCCAATAACTCTATCAAGTCCGAATCTTTCCGGCTGCAACACAAGGTTTTGTAGGCAGCATAAGTTGACATGAATTTTTGAGCCACCCACGGCGAAAATATGGGTGTTCTGGTAAAGTCGTATACAAGTTTATGTAGATCTGGAAGAGACGAACAAAATGGTGCCAACCGTTTTTTCAAAAAACCTGAAAAGTTTTGCCTGTGCGACCTGAGCAGTACTGTATTTCTGTCGAAAACGTACCGAACATGAGCTAGAAGAGACCAGTTACTTCTGGAGGCTTAATCGTGGGCCAAAATGGATCATTTTCCACATTGTTGTTTGGTAATCTGAACAAAATATGTTCCACCATAGAACAACTAACACTCTGATACCATTTGTCGATCTTTCTCCTGGATGTCGACTTATTCTTTTCAATAGATTTGCTATAGATTTTTGGTGACATAACTCGGCGAAGGGCCGAACAAAGACTCCGTTTGCATTGCCGTGGCCTTCAAGGAAATACAGCAATGTATTTCAACTATTTTTGGAGTCGATAAGGATAAAGGATAATGCAGTCGTCTGCGCTCGATTCCAAGCTCCTGTTTCTGGTACCCCCTCCAGGTCAACTAAGCCTTCCATTTCTCCGGCGTCAGAACTGGTAGCAGTATTGCCTGAAAAGTATGAAACACTGACTTGTCCTTTGCTGGCCGTCGCAAGTCATTGCACAAACGAAATACGGTTCAAATTACCTCCACGACATCCCCTAGAAGCTGAATGCATGGCGGATCCCAAAAGAGAGCCCACGTCGTCTCTTATCCTTTTTTAAAAATCCGAAACTCTAGAGGGACAACAATGTCGGTCTTTGTCGTGG
This sequence comes from Heligmosomoides polygyrus polygyrus, assembly GCA_947396885.1. Taxonomy (NCBI): domain Eukaryota; kingdom Metazoa; phylum Nematoda; class Chromadorea; order Rhabditida; family Heligmosomidae; genus Heligmosomoides; species Heligmosomoides polygyrus. The sequence goes on from OX377205.1 coordinate 10,376,031, forward strand.
ACTTGGATCCTGGGTATCATTTTGTTAAAAGGTCCATACGTTGCTAGGTCGAAGAGTTTTCCCAGTCTTGTTTTATTGATTATTGCTTCATGCTTTCCATTTGAAATAAAATGGAAATAAAAAAATGAAAAAAAAATGAAAACGAAAAATTACATCTGACCACATGAGCAATACAGCCGGATGGAATTCACCGCAATTCAACAACATCGAGCATAGTTGTCCATTTTTGTGCCGAGTTGACCGTTTACTTGGCGGATCATCGAGCATGACGACTGATTTATCAGAGTAAAAGGAAGTGAGCAGTATCGATCAACGTTATCGATTTTTGTTCATGGTTCATCGACTGCAATGGAATCCATGGGGAAACAATAGCAGCTGAAGAAGCCGTACAGCAAGCGAAGAGCAACCATCGGTTACAATGAACTTTTGGGGCGAAGCCGCCCTGAAACCAACTCGGAGTACTATACGGGCATCCCGCTCTCCTTCACGCAGCTCCTTGGAAGGAGCTTTCAAAAATTCAGTAAAAGGGTCTCAAGGAGGCCCAGTTCGATGTGGCTCCGCTTCCTTCCGCCGAGATGGCCTCAGATGCCAGTGGCATATCCTTCGCAAATCCGTATGAGAAGCAGGAGGTACTGATGACTCATACAATCCGCGAGAGAGGCGATACGAGCAGTGCGTCAATCAATAACAGTGCAGCGAGTGGAAGCGACGAACTATGCATATGCGAACATGCTTATAAGAATAACTAAGCTGAGCCGCTCCAGCTCCTTTGTGAAGGTCCCTTTTCTTTAGTTTCCGCTTTATTGCAGCGGATCGTAGCGATACCTCAAAGAAAGCCGCTAGCGTGTAAGAATAGCCCAGCAGCTGCAACCTACTCTGTCCAGCTGCTGGAATTCCGACGACGATTATGAATATTGAGGCAAATTTTGACCAAAAAAGGTAGATGGCGGGTTTAGTGTTTTGCGACAACTAGCAATGGAGGTGGAAGAGGCCTTGCTACTCAGTGAGTGGTTTCGTTTAAGGAGAAGCTTCTTGGCGTGAAGATTAGACTCGAATGAACAACGATAGGCAGAGGATTCACTAAAACTCTCACTTTATTGTTGAAGGCTGAAAATGAACATTACTACTCCGCTGAATTACGTACCACTCAACAGCGGTATTGCTAAAAGAATCGCTAGAACGTTGTCGGGCAAAATTGGACATCAGTACCTGCTTGGATCCGAACTGAGAAGGGAGTGGTGTGTATGCGTACGTCTGGACGGTAAGAGCGAGTCATATTGGGGGAATCCCTCATCATGGCTAAAAACCGGTCAGTAATATTTAAACAAGTCACAAGGCAGTCACTCTCCACATCATAGAGCTGGAAAATGCGCAGGAAACGACTGCGAAGGTGGAGTAGACGCCAGGAACTCTCGTATCTCAACCTGTTAGTTGATGCAAAAATACCGCAACGCACGAGAACCGAGCCACCGACCTCCCTCGCATGAAGAAACTCCACTATGCACTGTGCAGGACACCCAGCTTTCGTTAGTCGCCGATTCCATAGTAACTTCAAGGGCCCCTACTCCTTGGGTTAAACGACTTGGCAAAAAAGAAACACATTTCTATACTAACTGAGGGGTGGAGATTCTTCCCGTATGACTCGTTTTCTCCGGTTAGGCATACGCTTCAGTCCTTTCCTTGTGACGGTACAGCAAACTCTAGTTTTTCCGTTAGGTGGGATTTTTCGTACCGTCTGCATTCCTTTCATGTGTCAGAGTGAACCAGCTTATCCTACTGGTCACAGTATTTCCAGAGTAGCTTATTTTACACTGTGATTCCTAAATCGATAATCCAACTACGAGGCTCTTCAACCTCTAAAACTCGTCGTAAACTGGTTTTCCATGGCAACAGAAATCGTTTCTAAACATTAATTCAACGCATTTGAAGGAGCCTGGTGTGTTTTTAGCTGCTTGACAAGTAATAATAATAATAATAATAATAATAATAATAATAATAATAATAATAATAATAATAATAGTAATAATAATAATAATAATCTCTCTTCTTAGAACCTCGTCATGATAAGCTTTTTAAGATAATTCGATTAATAATGCTAGTGTTATGCACAAACACGAACTTTAGATGTTTTAGATGTTTTATTATTTGCCAAAACGGAGAAAGTGAGTCATACGGGAAGAATCTCCACCCCTCAGTTAGTGCTTCTCTTTTGCCAAGTCGTTAAACCCAAGGTGTAGGGACCCTTGAAGTTATTATGGAATCGGCGACTAGCGAGAGCTGGGGTGTTCTGTACAGTGCATAGTGGAGTTGCTTCATGTGAGGGAGGTTAGGGTTCGGTTCTCCTGCGTTGCGGTAATTTTGCATTTTGCAACTGACAGGTTGAGATTTGAGAGCTCCTGACATCGACAGAATTTTCAGGCATTTTCTGCTCATTTTTCCAGCTGTATGATGTGGAGTAACTGCCTTGTGACTTGTTTAAATATTACTGACCGGTTTTTAGCCATAAGGTGGGATTCTCCCTATAGGACTCGCTCTTACCGTTCAGACGTACACATACACACCCCTCCCTTGTCAGTTCGGATCCAAGCATGTACTGATGGCCTATTTTGCCCGACAACGTTCTAGCGATTCCTTGAGCAATACCGCTGTTGAGTTGTGCGTTGTTCAGCAGAGTGGGAATGTTCATGTTCGGCCTTCTAGAATGAAGTGAAACTTTTAGTGAACATCCTCTGCCTATCGTTGCCTATTCGAGTCGAGTCTTATCTTCACGCCAAGAAGCTTCTCCTTAAACGAAAACCATTCACTGAGTAGTGATACCCCTTCCACTTCTGTCCTTATAAAATTTTCTAAAAAATATGGTCTACCGAGTTCCATTTCACAACTGAAAAAGCTCATTGACAGGTACATCCAAGGATGATTCATTAGGGTGGTGTATTTCTAATCACCTATCATGCATGCATGCCTTGTTCTTCTCGTTGTGTTTATCTTTTATTGTCTTTTCGGATAGCTGGTTCTGTCTGCGTGAGTATTCACGTACTATAAATAAATAAATAAATAAATAAATAAATAAATAAATAAATAAATAAATAAATAAATAAATAAATAAATAAATAAATAAATAATGAGTTGCGCTGTCGTCAAACACTAAACCCTCTATCTTCCTTGTTGGTTAAAATTTGGCTCAATTCTCATCGCCGTCGCCGGGATCCAATACGAAGTGTTGCAGGAGGAGTTACATTCTCTAGTGGCTGAACAGATTAGGTTGTAGCTGCTGGGCTATTCTGACACGCTAGCGATCCGCTACAACAAAGCTGAAACTAAAGAAAAAAGAAAGTGGGCTCAACCTAGTTATTATTATAAGCATGATCGCATATGCATAGTTCGTCGCCTCCACTCGCTGCACTGTTATTGATTGACGCTCTGCTCGTATCGCTCCCTCTCGCGGATTGTATGAGTCATCAATCACTCCTGCTTCTCATACGGATTTGCGAAGGGTATGCCGCTGGCACCTGAGGGCGCCTCGCCAGACGGAAGCGGAGACATATCGAACTGGGCCTCCTTGAGACCCTTTTACTGAATTTTTGAAAGCTCCTTCCAAGGAGCTGCGTGAAGGAGAGCGGGATACTCAGGTAGTATCCCGAGTTGGTTTCAGGACGGCGCTGCTTGCTGTGCGAGCTCTTCAGCTGCCATTGTTCTCTCATGGATCCCATTTCAATCGATAAACTTTGGACAAAAATCGATAACGCTGATTGATACTGCTAACTTCCTATTACTCTGATAAATCAGTCGTCATGCTCGATGATCCGCCAAGTAAACGGTCAACTCGGCACAAAAATGGACAACTATGCTCGATGTTGTTTAGTTGCAGTGACTTCCATCTGGCTGTATTGCTCATGTGGTCAGATGGAAATTTTCATTTTCATCTTTTCATTTCCATTTTATTTCAAATGGAAAACATGGAGCAATAATCAATAAAACGAGACTTGGAAACCTCTTTGACATAGCAACGTATGAACCTTTAACGTAATGATACCTAGGGTCCACGTCCACGACAAAGACCGACACTGTTGTCCCTCTAGAGTTTCGGATATTTAAAAAAGGATAAGAGACGACGTAAGCTCTCTTTTGGGATGCGCCATGCATTCAGTTTCTAGTGGATGTTGTGGAGGTAAACTGAACCGTATTTGGCTTGTGAAATGACTTGCGACGGCCAGCAAATGGACAAGCCAGTGTTTCATACTTCTCAGAGAAGTCTGCTAGCAATTCTCTGACCGCGGAGAGTTGGAAGGCCTTGGCTGGCGTGGCCGGCAACTCCGAACCGCGAAACTGGTTTCGAGTGCACGCGACAGCCGGCACCTCCTCCGGCTGCGCTACGTGCGCCTACATCTTTGATAGCCCTGCAAACAGAATGTTTGCTATCAATGTTTGCTAGAACCACGACGATCTATCGTATGATCCTTTCTTTTAAATATTATACAACATGATTGCTGCCTTTCTGCGTTTTAAAACAGAAATTACTTAATTAACCAGGAGCTTGGAATCGGGCGCACACGACAGCCGGCACCTCCTCCGACTGTGCTATCACACTCCTTATGGGCTCTGAACATAAATGATTGCAAGCTGTCCCGTATTTCCTTGAAAGCCACGGCAATGCAAACGCAGTGTTTATTCGGCACTTGGCAGAGTTATGCTACCAAAAGTGACTGCGTCATTTTGGCACAAAAGTGGAGCTCTATGGACACGAATAAGTGGCATCAAAAAAAAAGAACGACCGACAAATGACAGCAATTCCTTGCCTCAGATTCATTAGAGTGTTTATATTAGGTTGGTGATAAAGTATTGCAGCAAAAATTTTGAAAAATTTTCAAGATCTAACAGGAACTTCCAAGGACTGTTTGGTGCCACGCAGTTGCAGCACAAACATTCTAGAGTATTTCGCATACGTGGCAATTTGCTTCTGAGGGCAGATATCTAACTACTACGATTGCAGTGAAGACTGACTGACTCCGTGACTCGGACAACGCTTCGCGACTGACTATCGCTCAACCTCTCCTTGTTCATTTTCGTAATAAGGACTTTCTCGAAAATGTTGTCACGGAAGATGAAAATTAATAAACTTGCAACTTGTTAAAAGTAACACAGCACAGGTTTATGTGACCAACTAGCAACAAGATTGTAACAAGCATTCAGTCCATGCACAACCAATCGAGTCTGGAATGCAAGCTTTCAGGCAGGAGCATGGCGCAATCTTGGTTTATTGCACGCCACAGTAACCCGTTGCACTGCGCTTTCATGTTAGTCTTAAATATCTCCAAATGCTTTACTAGCAGTAATGTTACAACCCTTCACATAGTACCTTTACTTTTTTAGAATACTCTCCAATTTTTCCCAAACTATAATGGGTAATTAAGTTTTGAACTCTAAAATAAGCACTAATCAATAAAAACTACCAATTTGTGAAGAAATAATAGCATGTATTCAAGCGAAACACAATCAATCGAGTGTAAAATGGAAAATTTTCAGACGAGTGCATGGCGCATTCCAACCTCTCAATTGTCAGAAAATTTCTATTTTTTTAAGCTTTCATAGAGCTCTTAGCTTTTTCAGTACCTTTACATAAGCAAAGCTGTCACCTTTCAAACAGTGTATACATTGTTACAACGATGTTTTGTTGCGATCAAAACTTCTAGCGCCGGGCGGGACTCGAACCCGCACCTCCCTCTGACCGGGCGGGAATGCTCTACGCCATTACACCACCGGCGCCGTTTGATCGAACGCAACATCCACACCTCGTGGGACCGATCAGCACCCACCCGTATCCGGGATGAGCTGGCCGCTGATATCAGCATGGGACCACTTAAGCTGATGGTCTTGATAGAAACAATTCAAAACAAACAAACATCGTTCAAACATCGTTGTAACAGCTTACATCCTCGGTACCAGCCAATTGAGGCTTAAAGAAACTGATTTCGAGTGTATACATTTTTTGAGACATCCTGTATAATAGAATACGTATGGCTAGCTTTAGTGTGGCTGCTTTTCCAACGCGGGTGCTTCAAGTCTTTTTGCAAAACCAAAGCCATCTTATAGCACTTGAAGGTAGGACTGGCTACGTCTAACAATCCTTCGGTAAAAAGCGCGCTCTTATCAATGCTGATCGTACAATGTGTGTCAAACTCGTGGGTAACCTTGAACGGTTTTGCGCTGTTTCCAGGTCAATCGGTGACGAGCGAAACTTCGTAGATAAACTTGTCGCGTCGTCCTTGTAAACCACTTTTCGATTGAGACAGGTGAGAGACCAGAACAGGGGTGTGCATTGAAAGATCCGAAGAAATGTTAACTTTTGCAAGACGAAGCTGTAAATCTTAGTGGCTTACTGCTACTTGCTGCTCCAAATTCACAGACACAGCACTGAGCCGACGACACCACCACCGTCGGAAGAGAATGTGTTACGATGACATTGATGAAGCCACTGAAACTTAGCCAGAGGGCTAGACTGCTAGGAAACTCATCACTGCAGGGATTGACTTTCTCGTCGAAAATTTAGAGCAGAATTGGTCTCCTAGCAATTTCATACAGAGGAAACGTTTATCTGAGCAATTCTGGCACTTGATAGGCATCAATATAGGCGCCGCTTGTAGCAGATCCACTAAACAGACGAAATCAAGAAGGACGATGGTCGTGAGACCATCGTCCACCCAGGAGAGCTCAGTTGAACATAGGCACCCAGCTGTTGTGGCTCTTACGTTATTAATGCGACATTTCCTCCCGACTTTTTTCAGCAGAGTCTGCTATATGATTTTCTAAATATTCGAGTCTGTTTTCAGCAGTTCGACTATTCAAAAAATCGCGTTTTCCGAATGTACTCAAATTCGAAAATTCAGAAAAACAGCTTTATTCGAATTCGTAGGTTCGAAATTTGGGTGCATTAGAAACCATTTAAAGTATTCGAAAGAATTTCGAGAGCACAGCTATACAGCATACCCTTTTTTGATCGAAAAAATACCCTTACGCTGTCTGCACCCTCTTGACAAGACAGTGCTGGATGAGCGATCATTTGCTCGGCGTTCATACGGGTTCACATTGGTACATTACCTTGCGAAGACTAGGTGCACCTGAACCCTTCAGTTGGCATGTGTTCTAAGCCTCTGTGAGACTGACGGCATAAATTTTGCAGGCTCCGGGCAAAGGAGCCGCTAAATGAGAGCGCTTTGGTTTGGACCGACGACATCAGAACCAGCAAACCTCGTAGCACGCGCAGGTGGTACCACATCTGAAGCTCGACGCATGTGACCCGACGTCTGGCGTTTCCGAGACGTCGTACTTACAGCATTTGGATTCAGAAGACGTCCCACAGAAGTCGTTCTACGCGCGTCAGGAATCAGAAAACGTGTCGTATGTCTGCTGTCAATGTCACTGTACTGAATATATGAGTCGAGCTGCAGCGAGTGGGAGAACTAGCAGCACTCGATGATGCTAAGAGGTGAAGTTCGGTACTTACGATAACGATTTACGGCAACGGTACGGAAACGCGCCGTTGCTCTAACCGTGATCGCGACAGCCAATCATGTGCAGCGCCCGTGCGGCTAAATCGAGCCTGATTGGCTGCTTCGGTTACAGTAGGAGCAACGCGCGTTCCCGCACTCCCGCAGTACGTCTTCGCGACATGTACCAAAAGTTCTCGGGATGCATGCATACTTAATAGCTAATAGCGTAAAAAGATTTTCCATCTATAACGATTTCTTCGAGTAATAAGTGGAGCACTGGAAACTATAACGAAAGGACAAAGTAGGACGAAGCAATTTCCAGGGAGTGACACATTGTTCACCCAATCAGGAATCCTTTAACGTCATTTATTATCTTTCATCCTTATCATTGAGAGCAGAACTTCTCAACCGCTTTTTACAACAAAGAAAAGTCCCATTTTCAACCGTTGGTCTTTCCCCATCTAAAGCCTATAGGAGTGTATCAGCATCGGCTAAAATTTTTTACTTTTACTTTAAAACGGTCGTAGTCCAGTCTTTCTATGAATTTGCAAGCTCTTGAATTTTAAATACCGTATAGGGTCAGATCGCTGCCGCATTAGATTGAGTCGTTTCAGATAAGTATTCAGAACTAGGAAATAAGCAGTGCCAGGAAGGCTGCTACTCAGAACATAAGACTCTAAGAGCCTCTTGCCAGTGCTCATCAACACCCAGAAACGGATCTTCACACGCTACTTCTTAGAGTTCAAGGTTTCATTTCAGTGGAGGACCAACAAGACCGTCTCGCTGTACAAGAAGGGAGACGTGCACGACATTGGCAACTATCGCCCGATCTGCCTGCTGTCCGTAGTCTACAAGCTGTTCACTCTGTTCCCTGAATAGGATCAGTAGAACGCTGGATGAAGGACAGCCATGCGAGCAAGCAGGATTTTGGAGAGGATTCAGCATGATCGACCACATACACACCATTACAAAGCTCGAATATCGCGAGAGTAGAAGCTGCCGGTGTGCCTTACATTCATCGACCTGAAGAAGGCATTCGACTCCGTCGAGACTGAAGCGGTCCTCGAAGCCCTGCTCACTCAGGGCGTTCTTACTCAGTACATCAGAGTCCTTCGAGAGCTGTACAGTGGATTCACGACCAAGATCTCTCCATTCTACAAAGACGTCGTCATCGACGTAAGGAGAGGGGTTCGGCAAGGGGATACCATATCCCCGAAGCTCTTCAGCGCCACCCTCGATAACGTCATTCGCGAACTAGAATGGGAAGACATGGGAGTGAGGGTCGACGGCCAGCAGCTGCACCATCTTCGTTTCGCTGACGACATCGTGCTCATAACACCGAGCATCAGCCAGGCGGAGCGAATGCAGGCCGACTTCGATCGTGTATGTGGGAACGTTGTCCAGCAGCTGAATCTTACGAGGACGATGTTCATGGGGAACGGACAAGTTTCTGATGCCCCATTCTCGCTCAACGGAACGAACATCAACGCTCCGGCTACGTGTATCTGGGTCTCGAAGTCAATATGGCCAACGACCTAGGACCAGAGCTGAGCAGAAACGAGCGGCTTGTGGAGCCTTCAATAGCATCGAAAAATCGTGAAGAAGACGAAGAGCGTCCGACTCCGTGCCAACTTTTTCGACTCCACCATTCTTCCTGCCCTTACATACACCTTGGAGACCTGGACACTATGCAATCAGGACGAGTTTGCGATCTACATCACCCAAAGGGTTATCGAGACGACAATGCTTGGAGTGACACGACTAACGCAAATGAGAGAAGGCTTTCAGAGGTCCGAGACATCGTCGCTCGAAGATCAAAGACACTGTTGTATGCTTATCGTGGTGTTGAACTCGAACCGAGATGGTACACGCTTTATTGACGACTAACGTTTCGGCGATTTCGCCTTCTTCAAAGTCTGAAAAAGTCCAGACATGTGGTATTTTGTACTATTGAGAAATCCACACACCTCGGTGTGATGTCGATCACGCTGAGATGTCGCAACAGCGTGATCGCCAGTCAAGCACGGGTACAGTAACCCGTGTAACTCTAGGCTATGTCGCAAGAGTGCGACCTCGTCGCTCTCAGCTCCTCCCATCCTAGGGTGGAGGATGGAGAGCCATCCAGGTTACTTGCGCTAACCGTGAGCGGTGTGCTGTATTCTACGCTCGTCCTACCGATCAGTTATGCCTACGTTTAACGGTACTTCTGGAGACGATCCGTCAGACAGTTCTGCTCCTAGCCGTCTTACTCAGTCTATGGAGCATGAAGAGATTGTTGAGACCAATGTGATTCGTCTCGATCCTCGCGATTTGAATTCTATTATTCAAGCGGTGAAAGCCGACGCTCCTTCTTCCTCGCAGCAAACCTCGGCTGCTTATTCGTTCAAGAGGGAAGGATTCGGACGTCAGTATGAGTTCAATTCATCGTTGGTTCGTAAGCTATCGAACGTGCACTGTACTGAAGACATCGAGGCCGTTATACCCGAAGTGATTCAAGAGCTCAATGTCAGAAACGAGACGCTGAAAATTGCCGATTCACATCCGCAAGTTTTCCAGTTTTTGGACATTAAGACCAAATCCGAATCTCTCAAGTCAATGGACCCCAGGCTTAGCGAATTCATGGAATCAATCAAAAAGAGCGAGGACGACGGCAAGAAAAGGAAACCATCCACGCTCCCAACGCCCTTTCGGAGGCAGGAAACAGCATGGCGACCTGTTTCCTTCAGCCGTCGTTCGCCAACCGACTTTTCCAGTTGGAGTAGACCATATGAAGCTAGGCGCCCCTCCGATTACGAAAAAAGGGATTTGCCCACATTCCGAGGATCGAGAGAGCCTCGCTATTCCTACAAAGAGATCCAGAATAGACGCAAATCATCGTGCAACCTATGCGGGAGAGAGGGCCACTGGGTCAAAGATTGCCCACGGAATCAATAGTGAGTTTTCAGCTGGTTCTATCCATGATTTTCCTCAGAAATGGTTGGCTCTCGAGCCGTCTGTATTGGTCTCGACCACAGTGTTGCATGGGTACTCTTTACCCTTTCAAGCGGTTCCTACTAAGCCGAGGAATGTCAGGAATAGAAAGTCTGCTCTCGAGCACATAGATTTTGTTAACAATGAAATTGCAGAACTTCTCAACACGGGAGCTATTCGCGAGGTAACGGGCAGCGCCCGCAAGTTCCTGCACATACATCCACTATCAGTTGCTAAAGGTAAAAAACTCAGATTGGTGTTGGATCTTTCACATCTGAATCAGTTTCTCGAAACTCCGAAATTCAAACTGGACGATTTGAATAACGTTATGCATGCTCTTCCCGAAGGGGGTTTCCTAGGAACTTTTGATCTCAAGTCAGGTTATCATCATGTGCGCATTGCAGAGCATCATACCATGTATCTTGGCTTCCTATGGGATAACGTTTATTACCAGTTCATATGCCTACCATTTGGACTTTCTTCTGCGCCATATATCTTCACCAAACTACTTCGTTGTTTTGTAAAGGTGTGGAGAGCCCAGGGACTAGGAGTAGCCATCTATATCGATGACGGAATAATATTCGAGATATCACAGGAAAGGTGTTCTAGATCAATCTCCATTATCAAGAACGACCTCGAACAAGCAGGCTGGCACTTCGCAGATGAAAAGTGCAGTTGGTCTCCATCCCAGCAATGCTGCTGGTTAGGATTCATAGTTAATGTGTCAGCAATGACTATTTCTGTCTCGACAGATAGAGTAGAAAGAGCTCGCGTCAGATTAGACAAAATCTGTGCCTCTTTGAAACCGTCGTTACACGAGAGATTACGTTGGTCAGGAACTATTTCGTCGCTACATATTGTGCTGAACTCGATCGACAAGAGAAATACGAGAGCAGTGGCAAGACAAGTGGCGGAGGCACAACGACAAGAGTTGCCATTATCACGATCATGGCTCAAGACAAGTGAAGAGCAACGTGAGTTACAATACTGGAGGAAAAGGCTGGGAAATGTGATTCAACTTAGTCTAATACCAGTACGATCACCTAGAAATTTCCGTCAGGTTATCGAGGTAGACGCCTCACAACATTCCGTGGGGGCGATTTTGAGGAATTACCAAGGCGACATCCTCTCGCGAACGTTCAGAGAACTTCCAGGACACTTACAGGGGGATTCTAGCACTGCTAGAGAGATCTTTGCAATGTGGTTCGCGTTGGATTCATATAAGTCCCTATTATCAGGAGACGTTCTAATCAATACGGATAGCCAAGCAGCAGTCACAATTTGCAGCAAAGGCAGCCTAATTTTGCATTTGCACCAAATGGCGGAGAAGATCTGGGCATTAGAAAATAGTCACATGGTTTCGCTGTCAGTAAGGTGGATTCCTAGGGAAGAAAATCAAGAGGCAGATATAGCTAGTCGCCTAGTGGACTATGATGATTGGAGGATATCCGACAATATATACGATGCTGTCGTCAACAGATGGGGAGCTCCTAATATTGATATGTTTGCAAATGACCGAAACGCTCGGTGCAGCATTTTCTTTTCTAGATATCAATGTCCAGGCACATCAGGAGTCGATGCATTCGCCCAGCACGAACCCTGGACAAGTGGACCTCTATGGTTAGTGCCACCAATCAATTTAATTACAAAGACACTCAAGTGGGCTCGCTTTCACCAATCATTTGGAATTCTTGGATGTCCATTATGGGATTCACAGCAATTTTACCCCATTGTTAAACCAACGAGTGTAAACTGGGCAGATTTCATATTAGA